>OZ010737.1:1460593-1833093 GCA_963932295.1 Tipula lateralis
TTTATTTACAGTACATCAGACTAATCGTATTTATTTATAAAAGATGTGTTCTGAATTAATAGGAGGACTTAAATCTTAATAATATATGGATGTATTTGTATATTAGTTATATTTCTAATTAACGTGAGAAACATACACATTTAAGCCACTTTCACTGTAGGTATCAAAGCATCCTAAATAATAACCCGTTGAGTTCTACTTATATAATTGATTGTAATAAAATCACAGACCTCATCCACATTTTCAAGAACTCCTATTTTCAAGAAGTGTTTTCTGGTATAGTTTTTTTACCACTATATATATCGAATGAATGAGCTGAACGATTTGTTGAAACACTAAAAGAAATACTCATCCAATTCTTCGATGAATCAATACAAAAGCAACACATCAGTGAATTAAATAATCACAGCAAGGTTATTTCTAGGTCACCCACTCCACAAAGAACTTCAACTAGTTGTATTCATTTTTCAATTTTTAATCGTTCAACACATTGACTATAACTAATTCTATAATGCAGTTGCAGAAATCATCAATCATATTCACAGATTATATAACATATTTATCCACAGGCCAAAAGTGGTACAATATTAATTATTAATAATAATATAAACGTTTCATTATAATAAATAATTAATTATTACCTTCGGGTATACACTATACTAATTTTGTAAACAAACTTGACAGCAAAGACATAAACAAAAAATATATTTGTACACTGTCCTAGATTTTGTAGTAATTGTGTTTAAATGTAGAGCGATTTTTTTCTTTTATAATGACGTCACAACTTATTGATGTGTTTGTAAATAAGGGGTATAAACATTTTAAGCTAAATTTCGATCATTGCGGCTTGTATATATAGGAGCTTTGGTAATATGTACTTAACTATTTATGTTGACGTACCATTTTGTAGGAAGCTTAATTTTCAAGTATTTCAAATTGTTGCATTACTGTTTAGATTGATCAATTTCAGCCTTGTGACCTTTGAGTCATTTACATCAAAGCATCCTAAATATAGAAGAAGCAAGCATCGAAAACGAGCTTTAAAAGTTTATACCCCATATTTACAAATACATTTATAAGTCATTATATTCGAAAAGAAACCCTCTGGATTTCAACTCAGCTACTAAAAACCTCTATATTTCAACATTATCACTAAAACCTTGGCAGTGTAACAAAAATTTATTGTTTTTGTTTTTAGCTGTCATTTTTGTTTATAAAATGCAAAACGGAAAACAAATTATTTTTTGTTTTTTATTTGTGAAAATAATAGTTGTGTTTTAATTTTAATTAATTGTAAAGAAGTGTCACGTGTATACTCGTATACATATATAAATGCAGATCCACATTTAAAAGATCTTCAATTACACGAAGATCTAAAATTTATGTAACATGTTAGTGCGCAATGTTGAAAATCACCATTTTTTATTGTTCAAAATTCAAACATTTGTGAAAACAATGTTGTTGTAGAGATAAGTTTTTATTTGATTTTATTATATGAATACAAACACTAATTTTTGTTTTAGATGTCGTAGATTCGAATCTACGTTACATCGAGGATGAAAAATTCCAGCAAATATTTGTATTTTGAAAGTAATATTAGATTGTTTTCATTATAATAAATAAAGAGACACAGCATGGTAAATCAAAGCATGATGACAACATTTCAACAATATAAAACAATAATTTAATATTCCGAAGCATACAAAAGGAATGTTTAGTCGTCGTTGGACACTCGTGTTTCCGAAAAAGTGTCTTCAAAATTTAAGGGAAAATAATAAAAATAATTAATTTTTAGGTTATTAAAATGTATCTTTGTATGTACATACTTAAAAACACAAAAATTATAAAATATATACAGGTTTGTTACATAATTTTATTGGATTATACACATTGTAGGCAAATACATAAGTTTGCTATTATGTTTGCATAAAATAATCACCACATACCTAGTCGTTTGTTTTGTTTAGTTGCCAACTGGGCCCCTTTGGCTTATATTTTGGTGACGATGTCAACTAAATCGTTTACCACATCTATATTGTGTGTCAAAGATAATTAAATATATTGTATCGCACAACTTATTTAAATGTGAGGATCCGATTTATTTGATTAATTTGTACCTCATCGTCGCTTCCATGATGGATGATGTTGTCATTCCAATCTAAAATTTAAGTTGGGGTTCGATATTTTCTTTAATTTGTTCCGATAACGTATCGTAACAGTGTTCTAAATCGATAACAGCCTGATTTGTTTCGCGCTCGATATTTGGTTCGTGTGTTGAAACATTTGTAAAACCACATCGGCTAAAACACTTAACAATTGTTGTCGTTGATATGTCATTACAAGCATTGCTTATCCATCTAATGACATCAAGGACATTGACTAATTTGGAAAATTGTTTTGCGATTCCACATTTGTATAGGTTCGGTGGTAAAAATTGAATCTGAATATGTGAAAGCATACCCTAATGGCTTGAGACATTATCGACCAACAAAATAACCTTTCTGTTTGTCAATTTTTATTTATTATTAATTCCCACAAGCAATTCCTAAAAGATTATTAAATATGTAGATAAACTTGAAATTTTGGTTTCATCAACAGCTTCAATTTATATTGTAGTCAGCAAGTAAATTTTATATGCTGTATGGATTAATCTTCAACCGCTTAGAGGATGGCACAGTCAAATCCTGGTGGGTTTGAAAACAATGCGTCTCAAGACTATACACTGCTACACAGAGGAGATTACTTCAAAATCTTGGATTGGAAATTCCCATTGGGCCACAGATTTCAAATTAAAAATTTGAAAAGTTAAAACGAAGGAATCTAAGACAACTATTAATGTTAAAAACAATTTCGTTTTAATTTATTTATGAGTAATAATTAAATTAAAAATAAATATATAGTAAACATATATTATAAAAAAAATGTATCAGAATGTTAAGCCATAGTCAAAATTTAAAAAAAAGACACTCACCAAAATTTTAACTAACTTTGTTAAATTTTGGTTTACTGCTGTTGTAAATGTTTTATAAAAATCTTTAAACTAAAATTATAATAAATGAAAATAAGTTATCAAAGTGTGTACAGTAAATAGTTTAAGTTTTAAAATTGAATAAACAATTTCTATATAAAAATGGAAGAACTCGGAAGAATTTTTGTTTCAAAATAAGTTTTTAAATTTACTGTTAAAATCAACTGTCTGTAATCTGTCGGACGTACACGTGTGCACATGTCAATAGCTTAAAACAGAATTTATTGACACAATAGCTGTATCTATTTAACAAAATCACATATAAATGCTTCATATACAACTGAATTTATGATTTTTTTTTATATGAATTGAAAATAAATGTATGTGGACAAAGCTAAAGGTATCGCTTAATTTTTGAAAGGACAGTCATGCAAGTTAAAACTGTCGGTATTGTTTTTAGCCCAAAAATCGGTTTGACGTTTAAATGTGCCCATGAAAATGTCTTCAAACAAAACTTAGACAACACAATAAATTAATATATGGTATACGATGAAAAAAATGATTCATAAATGCTTCATATCCAACTGAGGTGAATCATCCTCATAGTCATGATAATTCATCTAATAAAACAAAATAAAAACCATTGAATATTAAAATGTGGACGAAGCTGTAGAGGTACCTTTTTGTTATTAAATGCTGTTTGTAACTAAATAAATGTATTTTAATAAAAACAAACAATTCAAATACTAAAAATTGTTTTAAAAATTCACACCGTTACAAACCGTAACGACGTTTTTGATGCCATCTTGTGTGTAATACATCGAGTATAACGATTGAATGGAAATAATAAAAAATTTAAATAATTTGTCAAGTATTCACTTTAATTTACATGTTTGGGTATTATAATTGTGTACTTTGTATTATCGCATTAAAAATATACTTTAAAATATCAATAAATACGATTTATATTTATAATTAAAGTTATTAAGTGCCATCTCTCATCCAACATTTGAGGTATAAGTTTCTTTTTCGTAGTTCATACGTCATTGATTTCGTTAAATATATTTTAGTACGGCGTTTAGAACCAATTTTAACATTTATATGTATAAAAATTGATTAAATCAAACCGTTTTTATTTTAATCATAACTTTTAAAATAATTCGTATTTTCATTTGACTTCCAGATATGTTATATGAAAATGTTTGATTTAAATTTTGATATAAAAATAATATTTGTTTTCATTATTTTTCATTCATTAAAGTTGAGCCAAAAATCTTCAATTTTACATTAGTTCTTGGAATGAATGAAAATCTATACCCCATAAATAAGCTCGATAAATTTAAAGGGTCAAGCATTGCTACTTGTATATTTAGGATGCTATGCTTACATATATGGATTCAAGTTAGATTTAGGCCAACAATAACATGACTTACTTTAATACAGTGGTTTTAAGTGTTAAAAAAATTAACAGAAAAAGTGTTTCATGCTTCTTTTCCAACAAATTTCCAAGACAAAGTCACCAGATATACAATATTTGCATTATATACAATTTTGATAGTAGTATATAATGCTTAACCTATCTTACAATTAAATTAAAAAAGCTAAACATTTTAATTCTACCAATTGACTAATATAGATGGAATCAAACAGTTTCCTCATGCCATGCAAAATATACATCAAACTGGAACCATTATAGCTGGAAGAATTCTGATGCAAAGAACGACATCAATAATTCTCTGAGTGATCTTCTTAGAACTATATTATAATACCTGTTAATATAAGAACTACAGTATATTGACAGCATTAACATTTTATTTTAGTCACGCAAAATCCTGATTAAGTCGTATGGTGAATGTAGGTTATGCATAACTGAACAAAAGCACCGTCAAATTTTCATAATGCACTTCCAAGCGTAAATCGATATAATTTTAAAATATAAAAAACAGATAGCAAAATTTCACTTAAATAGTAGAATTTTGAAAATTGTAAAATTGTGTAATTAAAGTGCGGTACGCAGAAAAATAAAAGTTAATTTTCAGCAAACCTATAATTTATTATCTAGAATACTGCTTATGATCATCACTACATACACTTTCATATAAAGCAAAAGCTGTTAAATATACTTAAACGTGTACGTATAATGTTATTTAAAATTCTATAACTTTGAATTTTTTATTTTTTATTTAAACGATTTAACTTTTATGCTAACGCGTCAAACAAAGTAAATATTAGAAATTATTTTTTTTGTTGTATTTTTTGATATACATACTCGTAAATACATAACATTATGTTGTGTATATGGTTATGTTTGCTACTCATATAAATTGAGTGATACGGATTTAAGTGAAATTTTAATGAAATACATGTTAATTTTTTAATGAAATAATAAAAAGTTGTTGTTTGAAGACAAAACCAACAAAAAAAATAATTCTGCAAAGCCACAGTTGAACAGGGGTAGAAAAATTAAGATGTCGTTTGAACAAGATTGAATGAAGTATTAGTTATTAGAATGAACGATATATTATGCTGGGTGAAGTTGATCAGATATGTAAGCCCACCAACATTATAAACTAATCCGTAGTTTATCGTGAGGTTTATCATACTTTTTCATACTAAGTAATGAGTAAATGCTATACAAGGTAAGCTTTGGAATTAATATTTTTCTTGTAATTACTTTTAAAATAAAACGTAGAAACATATTTCATTGATGATGTGCACCACGTGAGTTGAGTAAATAAGTTACTCCTTATATCAATCATTCACGTGCATCACGCTCGTTTCACAATTCATTTTTATTAGGTAGCGTGAACAATATCTACTGACTAAAGTTTTCAATTTAGGTACAGAGTGGATTTTTATTATATTTTCAAATAAAGATTAAAACTTTTATTTCGTCTGTTTCTTATTCTTTCAATCGTATTATATATAAATAGGTGCGATACTTAGTATGGTGCCTTTTACACCTTTATTGACGTGTAAATTGAGTAAAGTGGTATATAATATACTATGAACGGTTTATATATGTATATTATGTATATTGCTGCTTTTAACATTTTCAATATTTAACAATAAAACACTTTTATTTATTTTTATGATTTTTATTATTGGGTTGAGACTATTTTATGTGAGTTACAAATTTTATCATTTTAAGACTATATAATCTTTGTATTTTTATGGTTCTTCGCTTTCGATGGGAGATGACGACTCGAATGTGTGAATAGACGGTGTATTCTATAGATTATTCCCAAATTAGTGATTTGGTTTACAAGATGAAATTTAATTTTTTCTTTTATTATTATTGTGTTATATGTGGGTATATGCTTTTAATCGGCTTGCAATAAGAAATGTTTAAAAAATAAATCAAAGATTAAAACGATTTTTTTATTGTATTTTATTGCACAACAATAAAATTGGTAATAGACTTCTGTTTGGCACACTATTCGAATAGAAAAGTATTTCGTTTTATTGAATTTGATAAAATTGATTTGTCCAGTATTTATTAGTTTTGTGATCGATAACATGAATTAGGTTTGATCTTGAAAGTACTTAATCTTAAAGAAACAATAACAAGTGTTGATTATTTGTATGGTTTAACCACATAATTAATTTAATACCTGTTTATTACACAGCCAAAACATTTCACCTTAAGTTTTAATATGGTCTCAAATGGAACTATATATTTATTCATATATCTGGTATTTAAGTTAACGATAGTCGTCCAAATTTAAAGTTGTTTTTTGAACAAATTTTAATACATCTCATCTTATCATTCATTTTGGGACTCACTTTTAAAAATTCCAAATTTTTGCTTAAATAATTTGATATAGAAGACCACAACCACAAACTGACAATATTTTTGTAATTTTCTTAAAAATTTATTTTTTTTCTATTTTGCGAAGGAATATAGGCTGATGAGGTTACCAAATAAGTGTGGTTTATATACAAAATTAACAAAAGAAAAAATTTCGAAAAAAATTCGAATTCTTAGAAAAAAACAAAATTTTTAGAAAAGTATATTTGTCTATCTGTTAAAAAATAATACATAAGAGTGGTAATTCTTGATATTCAAATCATTCGTTACAGTATATATAGTAATCGTTCATGCCTTGCTTGGGGTTTGTACAGTTTTGAGGCAGTTCTACAAGTTAGGGTGTTCAATATATGCACCAAAGCCATGATTCAAAATTGGAAGGTTATTCTTACGCGAGAAGCCCAGACCGCATTGCTATAAAAGATGTTCATTTAAACATAAATTACGTTTTCAAGATGATTAACCTAAATTTACAGTTGAACAGATATTACCTTTTAAGAAGCTGTTAGACATGTATCAGCTATATTCAAAAAAGAATAGTTGTTGCAATCAATTATTCTTTAGATGAAACGTAGATTTATCATTATACTATTGTTAAGTTAAAAATCCTTCCAAAATTCTGTTTTATAAAGGAATGACGAAGGAAATAACTCTACCAGTGATTACTCAGTAGAAACATGTTAAAGTTTTTCATCTTCTTAATAAAATGTTGAACTTTGATGAATCAAATTACGCCCTTTAGCTGTTACGACCCAAGGATTTGATCTATGTTGTAATATGTAGAACCTGCTGATTAAATATCCATGTCTTTCTTATACAAGTAAATCATCTCTCGTTTAGTAAGACATCTTCAAAAAAGTTTTTACTCTTTCTTTTAAACAACTCTTTTCTATATACTCTGCTCTCGTTTATCTGCTGAGCTACTTCTATTGAATAACTTCCTCTACATTAAAATGATTGATCGTCAATAAATTATATATTTTAAAAGTTTATTATTTTATTTTATTATAAATTGGCATGTTTTCATTCACCATTTCATTTCACAACAAATGCTTGAATTTCCTCGTCTCGTTAATTTAATAAATATCCAAAATTTATATAAAATGTTATTTATGTCCAGGATTTAAAAAAATTTGTCTTTTAATAATCTTGCTCGTTAATTGAGCTTAAATAAGAATGTTTTAGGTGATTTTTACTGTCAAAATAATTACCAATTTTCACTCGTATACGGAACCAGAGATGAATATTTATGAGTTTATATAGCTGCTATATTCATACAGACAAGCTACAGTTCAGTCTAGTTGGACTGAACTGAAGCTTGACAATGTAATCAATTATCAGATTGTTATAATATATACATTAATAGCGCTTGCGATAAATATGAAAATAATGAAATTCTTAAAATTTTCAAACCATGATATTTAATTTTGTTGTAACTTATTTTATTGTATGTTATATAATATATACATATTTTGTAATTATTAAATTACCATATTCTTATTCATCATCATCGTCATTATTATGTATATATGTATAAGAACAACTCGAAAAAAAAATTATTCATTATTCATGATTAAAATCATTAAATTTATAAAAATAATATAATAATAGAAAAAAACGTATTAATAATCATAAAATATTTAAAATAAAAAAAATTAATGTTTATATTTTTTTTATTAAGATAATGAATTTTATTACCAAAGTTTGGCAACATGAAAAAGTTTTGAAGAAAACAAAATGAAAATGTTTTTGTTTTATAAGGAAAACCTTAAAATACTGAACATTAGGAATAATAATGCTCAACTCAAAAAATTATGAAATTAATTTTTGTTTTGCATAAATATTTTAATAGCCAAAAACTTTTATTCGTATGGATCTCGATATGAGATGTTATATGAGATTATATATGGTGATATGTGTTTATAATAATTACAATTTAAGTGTTTAGCAGAAACATTGGTTACTGAACATAGATGAGTTTTTTAGTTATTGGCATTTCCCACTAGTTGCCACTAAAAGCTCTACAAATATAATTATACTTAAACATAATTATTCTTATTTATACGGTTTGTTCTTGTTCTAGGCCATTATAAAATAGGATTATTATAAGTTGAGGAAGTAAATAAATAATTAGTACAAGAAATGTATTCCAAGTGAAAAAACATCAAAATGGAGATCTTCCTGTCAGAAAGTGGATAGCCTTACGGCGATCGCTAAAATCAATAGAACTCTGTGTTTTAACATGGATGTCACTATTGGAACTCTAGAGAAACCTGCGATGGAACTCATATACGAGTAGAAACAGAAAACCTTAGAGGTTCTAATCAAAACTCATTTTCCCGAAAGTGAGAATTCTAATATAGTAGATCAAAAGCAACACCCGCACCAATTACCAAATTTCGGAGATAGTAACGTGGTGACAAAAGATAGAAATCAATGGAGAATCGATTATTTTTCAAAATTTAAATCCCAGGTCAAAACGTGATATTTTCGAGTCTCCTAGAAGTAAGATTGGAAACTATGCAGAACACATTGCACATATCTTCAGAGCCAGTTTGGCCCTGAGATACATTCTAAAGCTTTCGAGCTATCAGCCTGTCCTCTTGTCTACTTAAATATTTCAAGCGATTAGTTGATAGGTAGTTTAGTGATAATGGAAATCTCATACAATCCAAACAACATGCACACCAGACAGGCAAATCTGTTGAACCCACACTCCATGAAGCTGTTCAACGGAATGAAAAATCACTGGGCAAAACAGAATTTGATCTCGTTTGCTGCACTTATTTGATGGTTAAAAATAATGCGTGGGGTTAGAATAGCCACTTGTCTTCGAGGAAGAGACAGTCTATTTGCCTCTTACCTGCCCAGAAATGCCTATATGCCTTCGGACACTTTGGTGTTGAAGCAAGTCTTTGGAAAATTATTTTATGTAATTATTTAACACAAAAGCACATAAGGGACTACAATAGCCCACCGTACCTCTTCGGTAACGATATGATAATTTTTAATAACGGATCAATATGCTGTAAGCTGGCTAGTGTCGAGGTATGCATTCAAAATCCTGAGGCTAAATTACTTATCCCCAGTGGTATAGGTGCTCCACTATCTTTCAAGTGAAAATTGCTGCCATTTTAAAAGTAGCACTCTACAATTGGATGTTATATATTGTTTTATAATACTGTTTCATCGAGATTTTGTTTCATTGATAATTACATTAACTAGACTAGAAAGTCTGAGTGAAAATAGACTTCACTGGATACCAAGTCACGTGGCTATTGAAGGAAGTTTATTAACTGATAAATTGGCTTGCTTGGCTGCAGTTTCCTTTTTTGTGGGAACTCATTGTTCCCTTAGTAATTACATGTTCTGAATGAAAATTAGGAACTGCAAACATTGTGAGGGAGGAGAAGCTGAAACTGTGATATATTTTTTGTGCTCCTGTTCTTCATACTGTTCGTACCAACTACACTTTGGATCACAATTTCTATTTGAGGATCAACTGACGACCTTGAGGATACCAAATATCTTCGACTTCATTGAAAGAACAAAGAGATTTTGGGACTGAGAGTGTACGTCTTGGAAGAGATTTCACAATAGACCCGTTGAGCGTTAGTCATAATACTTTGAATTTTATTTCCAAAAGTATTGGATTAAGTTTGATTTGGTGTTTCTTTATTAAGTTTTATTCATTTAATGATTTGTTAATCAGAAGGCATTACCCTATATTAATCAAGAAATACTTTTAAAAGTTTAAATTTTTATGTTACACGCAATTTTTGTTTCAAATTGAGTAAATTAATTTTTATGCTTTAAGTGTAATTTATAATTATTCTAGATTCTAATAATTTATTCTAGATTTTATATTTGCAGTAAAAGCCACTTATTTTATTTTGCGAAAACCTTGGATCAAAATCTCGAAATTAAAAAAAGCTCGTTTAATCTAAAGTGACAGCTTCGTTATCTTATTTGTGATTCGAATATATTTAGTGGATCAAAGCCTTAACGCCACACATCTGATTGTTCTAGGAATGTAATAAGATAAAAATTTTTGTACCCTAGATTCGTGGTTTTTGTTACGTAACGTCTAACGGCGAAATGATAAATACAACTGGAAATAAACAATTTAAAGCCTATATTTTTGTCTTCTTTTCTCATATTGTACCATTTGAGAGTTTGTATTTACAACAAAAGTGTCTCGCATGTTACATAAACGTTATAACCATTGAATCCATCATTGCATATTCGTAACACCTCATATGCCCATAATATATACATACATACATACTCGTATCGTAGGTAAATTTAAAATTTTATTTTGTTTTCTGCATAGAAAGGATGAAAATTAAAACCTCCGCGTTTATTTGGAAAACATGGAAAAATAATATTTTTTTTATGTCGTAAATAAGCATCTCTATGTTATCTAATCATGAAAGGTGTCAACGCGGTGCTTAAAATTTTTAACGGAGACGTTTTTGGTTGTAAATCATATAGTCGTGATAATATGAGCTTGGATTACATAAAATAAAACGGTAAAAGAAGCTACGTCGTGTAATTAAAATATAATTTGAACCGTTAAATATTCAAACTTGAAAAGCTTTCCTTTGTCGTTAGGTTCGTGAATATAATTTTCATATAATTTTTCAAAATGTATATATGTACAAATGTACTAAAGCTATTCTCGTTGTTAATATTAAATTAACTAAAAACAACCGTTATGTGGCACGTATGATGAATTATATAAAACATTAAATCCATGAAATAATGGCACTCGTACAATGATATACTTTTTTATAAATTTTAAACAACAATGTGTAATTGTATGTATGATTGTCAACAAATGTTGGATAGCTGATTGAATGAATACAACTGTGCATGAAATTGGATATTACGCGGGTGTATACAAAATACATATTCGAGATATGTATGAAAAATTAAATTTGTACTGTACTTTGTAATTTTGTTTGATATATGGATCACAATTCCCACATTCATGATGGAATTTGATAAAAGATGTATTGATATGCTTGTTCATTTGTTATATAAATATATGTATACATAATGTTCAAAGCTCAATATTTCAATTGTGTTCCAATCAAACATTTGCACAACGTAATCGAAGTGAATGATGCAAGAATTTTGAATTAATACCAATTACAAATAGCAATTATTTTTCTTTTATTTTAATTCTGAAAGAACTGAACTTGAATTTGCTCGAAAAAAAGAATTTTATTATAATTATTTTGGGTGGGGACTTATGAGTCCTCACAGCTCTACAATATTAAAGATAATTTGTGCAATGTTACTCTATACACTATCCATCCAGTCTCGACATTAACCAGTTCGGACTGACTCCAGTATAATGCAGTCATCTGCGGACAATCGCCGGACAATACAACCACTGTCGGACGCACTAAGTTAATTTTTCTTATAACGTGGTGTCTTAAGGCAATATGACCCATCAGGAAGTCAGTGAATAGCATCCACTTGGATTTGTTAGAGGTTCCTTGGTTCTTCGACGAACGGAGAGATTATTTTCTTACACTTGGAGCTATATAATTTAAATCCAATGAGGTTATCTGTAAAATTCTCATTATTAAATGTGTTACGTAGATAATGCAATATATTCTAAAATACAGACTAAAATCACTGAATTTTTCTAGAATGGTTTATGCTTATTTATTTATTTTTTATTTATTTATTTATTTATAAATAAGTCTACAAATACGACTTGACATTAAAAATGACGTTATAGTCAGACATATAAAATAATAATAAAAATCAGGAAGAAGCAAAGTGTTGCTTCAATATTCGTTTTAAGGTTTCCTTGCTAGAAGTAAAATCGAACAGGTGATTTATGTGATTAAAGCTTTTGCACATCATGTTAATCGGTTCATTAGAACCATAGTTGGTTCTATGGGCATCAACTTGCAAGAACTCATTTCTTCTTAGATGTCTACTGGGTACTTTAATTTGTAAATTTTCCAGTATTGATTGTGCGTCAATGTGGCCTAATAAAATATTACCAACAAACGAACACTTTAAAAGCTCACGTCTATTTTCCAGAGTTGCTATGTTGTTTGTTTTGCAGCCATCCAGATATGGTGGTAAACGTTGCAGGTTTTCATGGTATGGTAATTCGTAATCATACTCCCAACCGCTTTTCCAAGTTAAGTGACGGATAAACTTTTTCTGAATACCCTCAAGTTTACTGATGTTTGTATCATAAAATGGACACCAAACAGTAACAGCATATTCCAGTTGCGAACGTACGTATGCGAAATACAGAATCTTAATTGTCTCCAGGTCATAAATGTCTCCCGTCCATCGTTTAATAAAACCCCACATAGAATTAGATTTAGCAACACTTTGTTCTATATGTTTGTTACTGCTCATATTTTCCACGAAAATAACACCAAGGTCTTTGATCTCTGATACTCGCTTTAGTGGCATATTGTTTACTTCGTAATGTTTTAAAACTGGATTTAATTTCTGGTGGAATGATAAAGTCTTACACTTATTGATGTTCAGACTAAGAAGATTTGACTCACACCATATCGCTAAATTGTCAATGTCCTCTTGAAGTTTCTCGGCATCGCTTAAGTTCTAGACAGTTCTATATATTTTGAGGTCATCAGCAAACATTAAAATTTTAGAGTGTAGAATGACTTCAGTTATTGCGTCGATGAAAATGGTAAAAATCCAAGGACCAAGATGAGAACCTTGTGGAAAACCCGATGTAGCTTGAATTGGCTTGGACCTGCTATTACCAATGTCGATGTATTGGATGCGGTTGCTTGAGTAAGATTTAAACCAAGCCACATAATTGTTTGAGAATCCAAATGAGTATAAACGTTCTAGTGCTTTACAATGGCTAATGGAGTCAAACGCCTTGGCAAAGTCTGTGTACACCACGTCAACTTGCTTGTGGCTTTCAATAACTTTGATTGTGCTGCTGGTAAATTCAATAAGGTTTGTAGATGTTGATCTCTTAGGCATGAACCCATGTTGGTACGGTGAAACATGTCGAGGCACCACTTCTTTGAAGGAATTACATATTACTAGTTCAAATAATTATTAACAATAGACTTAAACTTCTTTAGTTAATTTGGTTGGTTAATTCTAAATTTAATTAAAGAATTGCTAACTGAACGATGTCTTTATTTCACTTAAATTCAATATATAGCTAAACTAACTCGAATTAACCAGCTGGATCGAACGCGGATATTATCTTTCGAAAAGATCACTACAGTATTTAAGATAATCCTGGATTTTATTTAGAACAAACTATTTGAAACGTATTTTTTACAAACTCAATGGTAATCAAAAAAGTATTTATCTCGAGTGCCTATAAGATGCTGAGTATGTTCATAATTCAATATATCATAAATACTACTATAGGTGTGACAAAGAGCTCAAACCAATCTCATCTATAATGATTTTATACCAATATTTAATTTCTTGGAAAAAAAATCAAAACAGCAATAATTAAATTTATACTGGTATAGATTAGTACTATTTATTTGAATTATTAAGCAGAATTATATGAAAGTATAGATTTCTCAGTTTCAGTTAAATGACGTATGATTTGTAGATTTTAATACCAAATCTCTCTTCTAGATTTTTATAACAAATTCTGATTCTAGGTTTAACTAATCCAATTAACCTCGTCAAATAGTACCTTGTCTAAATCAAAGGTTTCTTCAAAAAGCTTTACAAAAGGCACATGTAATGAATTGATTGTGGTTAATATGAGAACAATTTTATATTTTAAGGAAGTCTACCAAATAGTGAAAAAGGCTTCATAAATAACTGGAGCCTGTGTACATTTTTGTTTGCCTTCCAAATTTGATTCAGACACTTTGTTTAATATCGTGTTTTTATAATTTCAATTCAAGAAACTGTCTTAATCGATTTTTTTTTCAAGTGACCGTTGCCATTGCCAAATGTATACATCATATACCCCAGCAATCTAATTATTGGTTTTGTTTATTTTTATATATAACATCTTGGTGAAAATTTTTTATTTTGCTACTCCACCATATCGCAACAAAAAGTAACGAATTTAGAAAATTTCCGTTCATTTATATGGTCCTCAGGAAACCAATCCAAAACGTCATCTTCGGAATTAGAATTGTAGAAGATAAATATTCGGAATTTACAATAAACGATACATACATATTTAATTGAAAATGGCAGACAAGCACAAACCGATAATTGACGGAACGAAATTTGGTGGTGATTGTGCAGCAGTTAGAAAGGATCGTGGCATGAGTACAACCAGCATTGTACAAAAAAATGAGAAAGGTTGGCAAATTGGTAAATAGTTTGAAAAATTGAATTTTTTAATGAATTTTGTATATTTTCCATGGCCTAGATACAATAAATACAAAGCTTCGTCCTCTCACGGCTCCCGTGTGTGACGAGCAGCTACGTGAAAAATTTAATAAGTCTGTCAGTGTAACCTTGGGATTAAAAAAATAATTACGAACCGTTAATCCCACAAGTATATATATCACACAGCATCAAGAAAATGGAAAGGAAATTTATTTTTTTTTGTTTATAAGATTTTTCTTTTGTTACTCTTTCTCTCCCGTTCTAAAACGTAAAATGTATAAATTTATTATTTTATAAAATATATAAAACAAAACTGAAGATTTGTGTTGTATTCAAATTTAATTAATTTTCGAAATATTTCGTGATTTAACTTTTAATCTACCTGTCAAAAATTTACCTTCCAAGTTAATAAAATTCAATCGCGCATTGAACGCGAAAACAACGAAACGCGAGTTTTAACATAATGAAACATAACACACACACGCACACACATACACAAGAAGGAAAATATATTTTGTTTTTCGGAAAAACGAAAATTATATTAATAATATCGCTGAAGAAATGGCGTGGGAAAACTAAAGGTTCCGGGCCGCAAGTAATTATAATAACCTAGTATTTTGTTTTGGGGGTTCCAATACTCCTTTGCATAAAACATTCGGTATAAGTCAGAATTTTTTTTATTTTAATCGCCATCGCGTTTATTAGAAATTATAGAAATTTTAGTTGGGTGGGTAGGCGGCTGTCATTATTTCTGTTGAATTCGTAATGAGTTGGAATAATAGCAATAAGGTTGATTATGTATACGCACATTTATAAACAAAATTGAGTGACAGCTGTTTTTCCAATTTAAGCAGCTGTAATTAAATTTAAAGGTTGTCAAAATATTTACCTGTGTATATACTCGTACCTTTACCGTCATAGAGTTAATTTACAATAAAAGATTTATGTTGTTTTTATTACGAAACACAAAATTTACTATATATATTTACGATATAAGCAGTTTGATTGTAAATATAACACCATCATCAGCCATTACCATAGCTTTGGTTGGTCGGACATAACAAAATTTGCTTCCTTGTTTAGGATTTCAAATGTAAAGTAATTGTTTACACAATTCATACATATAAATCAGATTCTTTTGTTTTTCATTTTGTACTAAACATTTCCACCCTCTTAATACACATACACCCAGTCTTTTTTGCCATTCAAGATAATACTTAATGATACCGGGAATTATAATGGTTTTATGTCTTATTGCATTTCCTTTTAAAAAGATAAACGTGTTTCGAAAAATAACATCTCGATGGGTGTTACCCCTCTCTGCCTTCAATTATGATACACGTGTAGGTGTATTTTTACAAAATAAATATACCCTTAATCATACATTGCTGGTTGAAATTTAATAAATCGTTAAAAGAATATTTATCTTTATACCTATATATCTATATGATTTACCAAGAATTCAACTCTTTTACTAAAAAGGAGCTCACAATATTTTTTAAGATTAAATTAAAGAGGAAATAAAATAATCTGAACCTCGATAATGATACAAATATGATTTTCATCATTTGATTATACAGTTGGCATTTTATGACTTGACATTCGGTGTGCAGATGTTTGTACCCAATATACAAATGGTTACGTAAACTAAACATATAAATGTAGGTTCAAAATTAGGTTGACAATGGCATGGATAAGAAATGTGTAAATTCCAATTATTTATAAAACTTTTCTTATAACTATTGGTTTGCCTTAAAATTTTTCTAACATATTGAATTATGGATACTCCACGACCGTTAAATGTTTATTTTTATTTACTTTGCGTATGTTTTCAGAATTTGAAACTACGCAGTTTTCATTAATACGGTTTGTCGAACCTAATGATGGCATGAAACAGAAATTGTAACCCACAACCAAAATTTGACAACTTTTTGAAGATCATTAAAATGCAAAAAATTATTAACATAAAGTATCAAATTTTGTAACCCATACCAATACCCTAGATAGGCCATCCTCTTTTTGTGTCGTACATATGACTTTTTATGTTCAATTTTTGTTTCAAAACATATACATATTACATACATACATTTCCTGGATACATAAAAATTTAAATTTCCATATTTATGTTTATATGTATGTGTGTGTATCTAAGGAAACAATATTATTCATTTGCTATAAAGCAAACAACTGGTACTGGCGAGCTCTATGATTCTAGAGAGCAAATCATACAAATCTCATGAGAATTTTTGTTTATTAATATTTTTGCCGTACGTCTCCGGTATTTTTGTACATGTCAAATCACCAAACAGCACGAACATAAAAATTTGTAACAAAAAAAAAAAGGTAAAATTCTTGAAGCCATTTCAAATTTCAATATACTCTCGTATGCGATGGTTATACATATTCAAATAATTATTACATGTATTCGATATTCGATCCGTACATCACAGGAACAAAAATTCTTTGAATTATTGAGGAAATTGGAACAAACATAGATTTTTGGTATACGTATATATGAAATCGAAAAATATCAAAATTTAATATTGATGATACATATTCATGTACCCATTGATGTTGGTGACGGTTCGGAAAACATTTATTATTTTTTAAAAAGTTATACATGGTATAGAGCATAGCATCCTAAATATACAAGCAGCAATGCTTGACCCTTTAAATTTATCGAGCTTATTAATGGTCATACACTTCACAAGAACTAATGTAAAATTGAAGATTTTTGGCTCAATTTTAATGAATGAAAAATAATGTCAACAAAAATTATTTTTATATCAAAATTTAAATCAAACATTTTCATATAACATATATGGAAACCAAATGAAAATACGGATTATTTTAATAGTTATGATAAAATAGAAAATTGGTTCTAAACGCCGTATTAAAATATATAAAACGAGACCAATGACGTATGGACTGCGAAAAAGAAACATATACTTCAAATATTGGATAAGAGGCACTTAATAACTAATATTGGCACTTAATAACTTTAATAATATAAATCGAATTTATTGATATTTTAAAGCAAATTGTTAATGTGATAATACGAAGTACACAATTAAAATACCCAAACATGTTAATGAAAGTGAATACTTCAAAAATTATTTAAATTTTTTTTATTTCCATTCAATTGTTATATACTCGTTTAAAGATGGCATCATTAAAGTCGTTACGATTTTTAACAGTGTGAATTTTTAAAACAATTTTAAGTAATCGAATTGTTTGTTTTATTAAAATTAATTTATTTAGATACCATATTAATTTTAGTAAAAACGTTATATTATAATAAATAATTTATTATAATAAAACAATTTTTGACAGCAAAGAAAAACAAATATGAAACTAATTTTTTAATTTTTTCTTTGCTGTACAGCCCTTAATTTTTTAGTAATAAATTTGAACTGTAGGGCGATTTTATTATTTTCTTAATGACGTCACAACTTATTGATGTGTTCGTAAATATAGGGTATAAACTTTTTAAGTTCGTTTTCGATGCTTGCTGCTTCTATATAAAGGATGCTTTGTATAAAGGCAGTATATAAATATTCGGACTATACGTATATCCAATGATTTATACTCTGGAGAAGATGAATTAAACTTTGATTGAATATATCAAATTTAATTACTATATCGTGTTGTTCGTATTGAACAAGGCTACTTTATATCGGCGCTAAAATGATGGATATTTCTCATACGTAACGTGTATACAGATCTATTGAAGTACTGTATCAATATATAATTTCAACGTTGTATATGTAATTTGTTTGTTTCTTGAACGATTAAGATATAAGTGGGGATTAAACATTTTAAACTAGTCCAATTCACCTCTAATGTACAATGTAATTGAAAACGATTTCAACTTAACCAAAAACAATAGAAAATTGCCCTGACACGAAATTGTACTTTATGTTGAAACATGAATATTTTAATTTACATTTCTTTTTTATAAACATTAAATAAAACAAAATATTTTGAATAGACAGAATAATAATAATCGTGGAAAATACACCTGAGATTGTGTATATTATATATATAAAGAGTACGAGCATAGCCAAACGAAAGAAAATTGCTACCGTAAGGTAAAAAAAAAATATTTTAAAATATTATCTTGGTTTTGTACAGCAACAACAAGACTTAAACCTTTATGTCATATAGAAAAGCTACCATTCATAATTTTATTTCACATTTTAAATCTTTTCCAGTCGCTTTGGTTAAATTTTATTTCATTGCTGTTTTTATATACAATTTTCACCTGAAAATTCCAGTGCATATACCTGTAACATAATAAGGAAAGTATTATATGGTAAACTAATAAAAATTTGGCAATATCAGATTCTCATCTACAGTACCGTTCATATGAAACCATCTCCTAAGTCATATATTTTCTCGTATTTCAAATTGTTGCTACTTTATAAAGCAGATCAGTTTGCTACAACATGAATAGTTGCGAAGCCGCTTAATAAAAGGACATTGTTGGATTGTTAATCCACCTGTACTAGTTTAAGAAACATATACTCATCCCAAACAATAAACTATAAAAAAAAACATATGCATATACCATACCGTCACCCGTTAACCATATATAATTATTGTTTGTACTTATCATTGTTATCATCATCAACCCCGTAATAAAAATGTAATAATCACGATCCACACAGGCACAGGGTAACATACTTATTCTATGCCATACCATAATATTATATTTATATGTATATATAGAGAGTGGAAAGGTGAAAAATGAATACAACATAGCCCGCTGTTAATTAGTTTAATGAGTTTCGTAATTAGAAAGATAAAACCAGCATAACGTTAATGTTAAATATACGAAGAATAACAAATGTTGGATTTTTTATTTTAATTTTTTATAGTTGGTACACCTAGGTAGTTATTTAGTTAGGTATATACAATCTGATTTTTATTTAATTGGTGTATGTAAATATAGGTACGTAACTTGTGAATAGATATTTGCTCGTAAGTAGTTATTATGTTTGATTCACGGACATATAAGGTGAGCTGTTATAATTAAGCTCTACACTGAAAGCTTTCGTCATCGTACTCATTGAATTTGTGAAATAAGACCAATTTTCTCACATAAAAGTAATAAACCTGACTAGTTCATTATTATTGGTTAATAGATGAAGGAGCTTTCGAGCCCCTCGACGGTTCGACAGAAGGTACATTTACGTCATGGAGCATTTTGTTTAGTAGAGTGATTCATGTTATGTATATGTTTTGTGTACGGTTTGTTCTGCTGCGATTTGGTTTTAAAAGCTCCGATTTTATGACTTTCGGTGATGGTAATAAAAAATATTTGTAAGCCAATTTATTTTTAATGGAGAAATAGTTAAAGTTTATTGTCAATTTTCTTTTTCAATGTGTTGCGATGTACATATATATAATGTCATTTTCCTATTTGGGGGTAACATACGACAACGTTTGACCAAGTGGGAAATTTTGTTAAGGGGTAGAAAAAAAATAAAAATTTGATCGATTTGAAATTAGGATTTTATAGCAAATAATATACTCGAATGACGAAATTTAAAGTAATTCTACATGTTATTCGGACACAACTGGTTGACATTCATATTAAATTGTTGTGTTATTCACCTATCAATACTATATTATGTTTATATTTACGATTATTTGGTTACAATTGGCTTGGATTCAGATAAAACTTAATATTTTATACGTATATACGTATACGTACAAACTATGTGCTTCGGATGTGAAATTAGTTAGCAGTTATTTTTACCATATAAAGTCATTTAAAATAAATGGGTTGAATTCAAATTTGATATGCGGTGAATCTTGTGTATTCCCAAAATGAGTTTTACTTGTTTTTATTTTAGTTTTATGTGTTGTGTATACGACTTTGCAATGTTAAGTTTTTGTATACTCGTGAGGTAAAAAACTCTTGATTTATGTTTTTGGAATTATTTTAAAATGTGAATTAATGTGGGCGACATGTTTCTTACATAACATTATTTTTATGTATTACGAATACTGTTCTACCTATATATTTGTATACTATTTAATACAAACATGGGAATCGAATTGATTTATTATTAACACAACCGTACCTATATATATATTAGATCTAAAGGTTCCCATAAACTTAAAACTGAGATTGTATATCGTGTTCTTATCTCGACACTTTCGAGTTGTTTAAATACAGTTTATCCTATGGTCTTTCTAAGGACCATGATACTCTTCTTTGTGTTACATAAATGTCGATAACTTATAAAATTATTAAACATAATAAATGCACAGATTTGGGTTAAACTTATTTGTTGAAAAAATATTTGGAATATTTTTAATTTCTGCTAATTAGACGGGGACAAGGTTCTTCATTATTTTTAATTTATTGGCGGTAAATCACTTCATCACTATCATTAGTATATTGTATGTTCTTAGTTTATAATCCGTTTAAAAATTGTAAAATTCCAATAAAAATAGTAATTGAATTTTATTTATCTCTGAAAAACAGCACTTGATCTAGATATACGAAAGTTTATTTGAGTGCATAACTTTATTATATACATAATTAAATCCAAATGTCCATTTAAAAAAATAATTTGATTGAATATTATATTTATCATAAAAAATTGTATAAATAATATTATTTCATAAATGTACACTCAGCCATACCATTTTTATACAGTACCAATATACTCTCGTGTCTATATGTGAAAGCACGTATAAAATAAAATAAAAAACGAAACCAGTACTTCCGCTTCCGGCCAATTGCTGTGGCAATTTTCATTCATTTTCAATTCATGGAATTTAATTCAATGTTTATTTTTTATTATTCGAAATAAATTAAAAATTTTACTGGCTTTTTGTGCAAATTCTGTATAGCACAACTTTCACAAAAATTTATTGTACACCATAATCAATACACTTTTACGTATATGAACGCTCTACACAAAAAAAAACCTTATTATTTTAACAATACCACTTTAGTTACATTATTTTAGTAATATTTATAAAATTTTTGGTATTAATAACTAAATTTATTTAGTTAAAAAATAAACGGATTTTTATTATTACAAAACCTATTTTTTTAAATGATTTAATAAAAGATTGTTTAAAATTTAGTACTATATATTGAAAATATAATATTCACAAAAAATTATTTTTTTCACAAACAATATTCATTGCAATTCGGTTTAGTTTCGGTTACACATTGTTTTTCGAAAAAGGAAGCATTTCAATAAAGTGTTGGAGTATACAAGATGTGATTCAGTGCAGTGATAAAAAATTAAGATTTTTGACACCTATAATCTTGTAAGTATATACAAAAAAACATACTTGCAATACCATACAAAAAAATAAGAGTTTTAAATCAAAATAAATTAACAGTATTCATAAAGGTGAGTGAGCAAAATTTATTATTTATGCCAAAATATAAAAATTTGTCGCTGAAAAAATGTGTACTTTGGTTTTAATTTTCTGTCAATAATATGTTTTAGTATTAAACTTATTCTAAATTTATAAGGTGAAGTAATGTTCGAAATGTGAGGTTATTGATTGGTAAAATGGAATACAATTTTTTCAGAACGGACTGATTTCGAACAAATTCCAGAAATCGATTCCTAGATACGATTGTTCTAGCGATTGGACAATGTACAACTTTATCATGTTCTTGGCCATTGATCTCAACGAGTGCCTATAACCCATAACTTGGAGCTGTCCACTGACTGTACTAAAGATTGATGGAAAATTTGATTTCTCAATTGCTACCTGGGATTATATAAAGGTTCGTTTGGTTTGATGGGGATGGATGATATAATGTGAGATTATCCAATGAAGAATTTATTTAAACTTATAGAGATGAAATTGAAGTATTAATTTAGTTCAAAATCGAAATTGATTCTGCCGAAAAGAAAGAAGCTGCCAATACTAACTTACAGCGTATCATACATCAAGGTATGGTGGAAAACTAAATATAAATATTTCTTTATATATATATATATATATATATATATATATATATATATATATATATATATATATATATATATATATATATATATATATATATAAATATATATAAATATATATATATATATATATATATATATATATATATATATATATATATATATATATATATATATATATATAAACATATTATTTTATGATTTAATGTTTGTTATTTTGAAAATATAACAAACAATAATACATATTTTAGTTCAAAATTACAATTATAATTACAACATTAATAATTTAATGTAATCATTATTCACTGGCCGTTTCAATTTTCAACTACAATATGTCTTATTTTTTCTTATATTTTACCAATTGTATTATCAAAACTATCAATCTCTAATAGAAATAGTCTTATAGAAATTGATGAAAATTTAATTATTACAGCAAAAGCTGTTGTGAATATGAGTAAGCAAGATAAGGAAGTAACCCTGGTGCACATTTCTCAATAATAAGCAATCGCTTAAACCTCAGAAGACCGTCAACTATCTACTTCATAGTTTCAAATGTTTAAGGTAAGTCAATAACATATTTAAGTTTTCTATAGAAATTTTATTGTACATAAAAAAAATTATATTTAAGTTCTTAATAAATAATTGCGAGTAATTTTTCTTTTATATTACTCATATTTCAGTAATACTCCTAACACAAATTAAGAGGACATTTTTTAGATTGTTAAAGGACCTTAATTTAAATGGAACAAAATTTAAAGTTTTCATTATCAATACCCTTACTATAATTATCTCAAAACCAATTGAAAAGGCGTCAGTTTCAACTTTAAAAGCTGTTTCACTATCTGTATCGGGTTCATCAAGTAGATTGCAGTTTTTATAGTAGGAATGAGGGTTTATGAAATGAACTAACTAAAGAAACTTTTATAATCAACCAATACCTGGCAAACAAAGTGAAGGTAACATTTTATTCTATTATTTAATTTAAATTATTTATAGTTTAATAAAATAATAATAATATTTGACCATATTCAATATTTATTTTAATATTTTATACAAACATTAAACGGAAAATGTACATTATGTCTCATTCTGCTGTTGATATAATGGCTACATTTTCAACTTCCTATATCAAACTACTATAATAAAGAGGATCTTTTGAAATACTCGAACTAAAATCCGTTCATGAAGAAATGGACTACTTTAATAAAATGAAGAATACATCTTACTAATTAAAATTTGTTGTACTTTGAGAATTTTTTGAAATGGTGAAAAACTCAAACTCTAATCGGATACAAATTGGTTCTCTATATTTTTCGAGTTTCTTCGAAATATGTAAAATAAATTTTTTTAAGTTGTCTCAATGTATATATATATATATATATATATATATATATATATCGGGTGATTTTTTAAGAGCTTGAGAACTTTTTTTTAAAAAAAAACGCATAAAATTTGCAAAATCTCATCGGTTCTTTATTTGAAACGTTAGATTGGTCCATGACATTTACTTTTTGAAGATAATTTCATTTAAATGTTGACCGCGGCTGCGTCTTAGGTGGTCCATTCGGAAAGTCCAATTTTGGGCAACTTTTTCGAGCATTTCGGCCGGAATAGCCCGAATTTCTTCGGAAATGTTGTCTTCCAAAACTGGAATAGTTGCTGGCTTATTTTTGTAGACTTTAGACTTGACGTAGCCCCACAAAAAATAGTCTAAAGGCGTCAAATCGCATGATCTTGGTGGCCAACTTACCGGGCCATTTCTTGAGATGAATTGTTCTCCGAAGTTTTCCCTCAAAATGGCCATAGAATCGTGAGCTGTGTGGCATGTAGCGCCATCTTGTTGAAACCACATGTCAACTAAGTTCAGTTCTTCCATTTTTGGCAACAAAAAGTTTGTAAGCATCGAACGATAGCGATCGCCATTCACCGTAACGTTGCGTCCAACAGCATCTTTGAAAAAATACGGTCCAATGATTCCACCAGCGTACAAACCACACCAAACAGTGCATTTTTCGGGATGCATGGGCAGTTCTTGAACGGCTTCTGGTTGCTCTTCACTCCAAATGCGGCAATTTTGCTTATTTACGTAGCCATTCAACCAGAAATGAGCCTCATCGCTGAACAAAATTTGTCGATAAAAAAGCGGATTTCCGAATGGACCACCTAAGACGCAGCCGCGGTCAACATTTAAATGAAATTATCTTCAAAAAGTAAATGTCATGGACCAATCTAACGTTTCAAATAAAGAACCGATGAGATTTTGCAAATTTTATGCGTTTTTTTTTAAAAAAAAGTTCTCAAGCTCTTAAAAAATCACCCGATATATATATATATATATATATATATATATATATATATATATATATATATATATATATATTTATATATATATATATATATATATATATATATATATATGTATATACATATATAAAAATTGTTAAAATACTAAATCTTTCGTAAAAATTTCGTGACGTCATCAAAAAAATAATCTAGTTAACTGAACTAGTTCAAATTAACTAAACTTTAGTAAATAAATTTTATAAATAAAGTTAACTATATATATTTAGTTATATTAAAAAGCTCTCTAGTTGTAGTAAAACTTTATTCATATGAACTACAATTTTAGTGAAATATACTTAGTATTTTTTTTTTCTATTTACGAGTAATCCTTTTTTGGTTATGAACTGTAAACGGTTATGTATTTTAAACAGTTTAACTTGACCAGTTCGGACGTCAGAAAAGCTCATATGTCTACAGTTGAATATACTAAGAAAGTTTGAATAACAAAGAAAACAATTCGAATCGCATGTAGCAGGTTAAAAAGCTGACTTTCACGTTTCATATAGTATATACAATACAATAAATGACTGCGTTTTATTTGTATCGGAACCGACTTAAAGATGGATAGAGAATATTATAAGGAATCATATATTTTAAAAGTAGGAGTGAGATTTGTATTTTGTTACCGGCATAATTCTACTAGTACACATATATAGGTGCATATACACATATAAGAAAATATGCTACTGTGTCATCCGATATGCGAATGAAAAATTAATATCCGCATAGTACGAATAAAGATTATAAAGTTGCCTCTGATCTGGAAACAAACAATTTTATTACCAATATATCCGCTTTTACCTGCAGATAGCGGAACTGTGGATAATGTTGTGGAGTTGGAAGAATATATAACAAACTCTTCTTATTTGAAATTGACAATTTTATTTGTTTATAAACAATTAAATAATAATAATAATTAAATTTCATCATACTGATTGACTAACAGAACAGGTACCAATTGAAGCAATCATCGACAGTGAATAATGAACCGTGTTCAATGCTTGTACCGATTGGCATGTAGGAAACCTAAATATTATACCAGCTGTGTTACGTGGTACTGTAATGATTGCTTTAAGTACAGATAATAATAATCCAACGCGTACAATCCCTTTCTGTACAGCATAATTCCATTCGTAATTCATATTTTGAATGGTCGTCAACGATTGTCGTAGTCGATTGAGTTCACGGCTTATACATGTTAGAGTGTTATCGATGCCAATATTAGTAAATTGTTGAACAGTGTCTCTTATATTTATGGTACAATTATAACCTTCAATTGATGAATTTGATTTAATAATTTCGGTTACGAGTAGTTCGAAAGCCAAGACATTTTGTTCCAATGATAGTTCGAAATTTGATATAGCCACCTGTAGATCGGATTCGATGTTTGACAGCTGCGTTGATATGTCGTTTACAAAATTACCAACTGTACTATTTTCTCCAGCAGTTGGAAGCTTTATCGAATTGTTCGCTAGTGAATTTTCATCAAACCCAAAAATTTCAAGTATTGGAAATTGTTTTAAATGTGATGGTGGATTGAATGAAGACAGACTTTCAATAAGCTTCGTCGAAATATCGTCTAATCGTTTAATGTATTTAATTGCAGCCGGATTTATTCCAATTCTTTCATCAGTTAATGGTTTACTGGAAATCTAACAATAAAACAAACGAATGAAGGAAATTGATGGATATTTTGCGAAACATCTACTATACCTGAGACAACAAAATAATTATTCCAACGAAAACAAACAATAATGTTGTATTTAACATAGTGAATATTAAATACTGAACCAATAACAGAGACACACTTTTATACCAATATGATTTGAACGTCTTATATATGGTATACAGAAAATAGTTTATACAGTTAAGGTTTTCACACCACTTTGATTGCTAACGATTCAAAACTAATAAACTGCTGCGTGCCAACTGTATAAGTAATTGTGAAAGTTATAATATATTAATTTTAACCTATTTGACTTAATTAAGAAAGTTAATTAAATTCATTATTTAGAGCAACTAAAATTAATATGGAAATCATTAACTTACTCATCGGTTTATCTCAAATTATTTTGCTGTCTTCAAATTGATTCAATTCAAAAATATTTAACAAATATGAAATTAAATTAAACCATGTTTATATATTTAAATCATTAATTTCCAAATAGTTTTATATGCCTTAGTATAGGGTACACAAGTAACGATTATTTATAATTGGGACTAAATAAGAAACCAACAAGTTCAAACTCTTATTGGCTACACACTCGCTAATACGAGTTTTGATACCCATACCATCGATTGCGATACCAGTTGCTGTTGCGACAGCTGACAGACCTACTGCTGTGTTATTTACATTCTCTCCAAATGCCTGATATTCTTTTTGTAAAATAATTAAACTATTATTTAGACGGGCTATTTCATTCGTAGCACAAGTCGATAAACTGGCGAGCGATTCATTTACATGTCGGCCAAGTACTGCACCACTACAGAAATTATACAAATCACGTAAAAATATTTGGCTGGAATTGTTAACACGTACAATCCAGTCATCTATAAATTCTCTAGAAATTTGATTTAAATCGATGGATTGGTTTAATCCACGAAACAAATCACTCTGTGTTGCCAATGGGTTCATCACATCGAATAATTCTGATGATAAATTTCGGAATAATGACACAGTACTGTTCAATCCATTAGTTATAAGTTTGATTGAATTGATGAAATTTTTGTATTCCGGAAAATTTACAACACGCATAAAATTTTCCAAATCGTCGACTAATTTGGTATTGAGTGAGTTAAATGATTCCGTAAAATTTCCAATAATTTCCGGTGTCAGATGATTATGATTTGGAATAAACCGTTTAAGTAGATTAATAAATGCACCAAAAAATTGTTGAAATGGTACATCTAGTGAGGTAGCTGCTTGTCGAAACCCCATTGCAATATCATTTAACAATTTCGGAATTGATTCAGTCGAATTCGAATTTGGAATATGTTTTGTAATTGCTGCCGTAACATTTCCAATGAAATCAGACGACGACCCATTTACCCAGAGAACAGTTTTATGAATCGATTGGGTTAAATTTCCTATAAAATCGGTGTAACTACCGCCTAATCGATCAACTTCATTTTTTATAGTGATTGATAAATTACCAATGACATCACTAAATTGTCCATTGTTACGTTGAACTGCTCGACTCACTACGCTACTCAGATTAAATATGTAATCCTCAAATGTTCCATTCGAAGCAACAAATTGATTTATGAAACTCTCAAGCGGTTTAGATGGAATTGTTGTTTGAGTAAAGGTAAAAACTGGTGGTAAAGTAGGAAATAAATTGATTATTGGCTCTGCTTTACACACAATCAACTGGAAAATTGTAAAACTATTGTTAATGTATACCATTACTATATAATAATCGCACTCACTGTTAAACTATGCACTAAGAGAACAATGTATTTCATCTTGACACTGACAGTGAATAATTAAATGTTGAGCTTGATTGATCTTCAATATATATAGCAAATACTTTTGAGACTATATCACTTGTGTCAATATATCATAGACTATCATAGATAAAATCATCTGTCGGTATAGTATAGCTGAATACACAATCGTATATATGTACATACAACTACTTTGACACGAGTGTAATGTTGTATTGACAGCTTCAACAGGCATGTCGTCCGATTACGTTTGTTGTTTTGGAGTTACCCAGAGTTATAATTATTTCTACGACCTGCTGAACTTAAAATAATTGCAGGACTGAAAGGCGTTAGCTATGTTAATATGCGGCGCCATTCGAATTGTAAAGTTATATGATTATCTTTGGGTCATCTTGAATGACGTCACGGAACTACTATCGAAAGATCATCATAGTAAGCCAATTAGTTCAGTTGGATTGTAACGAAATAACAGAAAGCTGAATACAATAGTTACTTTCCAATCGAACAAACGCTAGTACCCGCTGTGGCCCGCTAGTAGTTCGTTGTGTGTCTTTACTAAATTTACTATGGATTACTAAGCATAGACACGCAACAAACTACTAGCGGGTACTATCGGCTGGTCGATTGGAAAGCAACTATTAACTCGTTTAAAAACCTTAGGAGATTTATGAACACTTGATTAAAGTATGTTGAAAGCTTGTATCATATATAGGTCAAAATAAGATTTTTCACTTTAAATAAAAACTAAATATCCTTACTTGCTTATTTAATATATATTTTTATTTAAATTATAGTTATAATCATTTATTTATAAGTAGGTCAGGTGAATTTGAATACAATCGTTATTTAACCAGATAAGATGCATATCAAAGATTGAGGAAGAAGTGGTTGTAAAGTCAAGAGTGTTGTTGCCAAACCACTTGATTCACAAAGAATAAATTTCTCTTTTGCTGTAGCCACATCGGCTGAAATACTTGTAGCGGCTCCTAAAATATCAGCTAACAAACCGATACGTAACTGTCCACTTTGAAGCGTTGTATTAATTTCGATTTGAATTGATTCAAGTAAATCGAGATCATTATTAATCGTATTGATTATATTGTAGACGCACACATCAGCGTTACTAACTAACGTTTTGACGAAATTAGCTTTTGCTTCGTAGACAGCGGTCCAGCATGCTGTTCCTGGGAAAGGATTCATTTTCGCAATACTATTCGTGACAAAAGTTGTACCAGCGTTTGTCAAATTGGTCACAGTTTGATTAACAGTTTCAAGTATTTGATCTAATTTGTTATAAGTTAAATTGAATACGTCCGAAATGTCGTTCAAGAAATCTCCAACCGATGTATCATTCGCTTTTACTGGAAGTGCAATAACGGTACTAAGATCGTTGGACGTGTCAATTAAATTCAATACGCTCGATATAAGGTTAGTGGTTGAACCAGATTGAGCACTTGTAATAATTGCTTTTATATCAGTAAGGATTGTAAGTGGATTGAGGTTTGATATGTTGGCAATAATATTAGAAAATGATGTGATGAGATTACTAACAGCAGGGAAGACCAACTTTAGTGATGCTAAGAATGTTGAATCTATGGCACTGATAATATTTGCCACTGTATTGGTAACAGCCGAAGTTGTCGTAGTAACTATGTTCACGAGGGCCGAAAATAAACTTCCAAGTATTGAAGTTGAAGGCGCTGCTGTAGTAGTTGCAACGGTCGTTGTTGTAGGTGCAACTGTGGTAGCGGCAGTTGTTGTTGCGGCAGTTGTGGTAGCGGCTGTTGTTGTTGGTGCAGCTGTTGTTGTAGTGGCAGTTGTTGTAGTTGGTGTGGCAGTTGTTGTTGCAGCAGTAGTCGTAGTAGCGGCTGTGGTTGTTGTTGGTGCAGCAGTAGTCGTAGTAGCGGCTGTGGTTGTTGTTGGTGCAGCAGTAGTTGTAGTGGCGGCTGTGGTTGTTGTTGGTGCAGCAGTAGTTGTAGTGGCGGCTGTGGTTGTTGTTGGTGCAGCAGTAGTCGTAGTAGCGGCTGTGGTTGTTGTTGGCGCAGCAGTAGTCGTAGTAGTGGCCGTTGTTGTTGGTGCAGTCGTTGTTGTTGTTGGTGCAGCAGTTGTTGTTGTTGTTTCAGCGGTTGTTGTTGTTGGTGCAGCAGTTGTTGATGTAGTTGTGCTAGTGGTTGTGGTTGTCGGTGCGGCAGTTGTAGAAGTAGTTGTTGTTTCAACGGTAGTCGTCGTAGTAGCAGCTGTGGTTGTTGTTGGTGCAGCAGTAGTCGTAGTAGTGGATGTAGTTGTTGGTGCCGCAGTTGTCGATGTGGTAGCCACAGTTGTAGTTGTTGGGACTGCTGTTGTGGTATCCGCAGTGGAAGTTGTAGCGACTGTAGTGGTGACTGCGGCTGTGGTTGTTGAAGCAGCTGTTGTGGTGGTTGCTGCAGTTGTTGTAGCAGCGGTTGTGGTTGTGGCAGCGGTAGTTGTTGTCGGAGCAGCAGTTGTCGTAGTAGTAGTTGTTGTTGTACCAGATATTATATCAGTAATACCAGTTGTGACTGTAGTAACTCCTTTTACCACATTATCAATTATAGATGAAAAAAGTCCTGGTAATGGATTTGGTTTTCCATGTACACTCTTAAAACGAAATATATTGTTTTTATTAAAATAATTATAAATGAAAATAAAATTGGTAATTAATTAAACAATTCCAAATTTTGCTGACATTTACCTGGGCGCCAAGTAGCACAACAACAATAATCAAAATATTAAGTTTCATTTTGGATTGGATGTTAATAATATTTTTTAAACTCCAATTGCTGTTCTGTTCGATTAAACCACAATTTTGGTACTGTTTTTGGTTAGGTTTTGGCCCACTTTATATACAGATTCATTTTAAGCGATCATTTGCCAAAATAAAGTAAGTTGCTTATTGCGTAGGGAATATAAAAGCTAACATATCAGATAAATACAATTATTTATTCAATTGGCACGGTACGCACGTGGTTCATTGCAAAATGTGTTTTTGTGCAGAAATTGGGCTATTTAGTTAGATGGTTCTGTTATACGACTATGTGTACACAAATTGGCTTGGATTAAATATTATTAGTGTGTTCAGGTCTGATCCAATTACACTATTTATTCTTGTTTCTATTTTGATCGAATCAATAATATTTGCACTCGATATCAATATTTATTTTTGTATAAGCTTTCGATCGTTTTAACTACGACGTGGGCTTATATGTTATCTTTTCAAGAACACCATTTTCCTTTCTTCTTCAAATACGAGATCGATTGTCAATTTTAAAATTATGCTTCTTATACTTCTTACTGTAAAGTTTATTTGAAACAACGTACTACGATCACAACTTCTCACGTAAAGAGCTTTTCAACCAACTGTCATATGTGGTTGAAGTGCTCAAAACTCTGAAATTGGAATTTGAAATTTCAATGGATTTGTAAGGTCACAATCTTAAAAACCAAAATGGGCATTGCAACTTTTCAGTTTCATTTTGAACTTAATCTTTTCGAGATATATAACGGATCATGCTTAATACGTTGATATATTAATCAATGTGAGTGAGTTTTAATTTATAGGTTTCATTTATTGGCGCTTATTTTTGTTTACTTAAAATTTTAAGCTTTTTTTATTAGATAGGCCACATGTTCTTTCAACCATATGGTCAAATAAAAATAAAATTTGCATAAAATTGTTATTATCAGTATACACACACACACGCTCAAAGTACTGACGCAAATTTATTTTTAAATAACGATTTGTCCGGAATATAGAGTACACAAATGTATCCATCTGGGCAAATATATTTATAATATTATCTAAATATAGTACAGATGTAGATTACGTAAACGATTTTATTTTGAAGTTCGGTTTCCTCTATATATATAAGACGCTTACAGTTTCCGAACAGATACCTATAACTGGACTTGTGATAAGTTTGGCTCATACTTTTATTTTTAAAATTAAAATAGAATAGACTGAATTGTCGTTATAAATTTACGATTTATTATCGAAATACCTTGTTAATTAAAATAAAGTTAGAATGTTACGAGTTACCTCTCATCAAACGAAAATTTTAAATTTGAGTTCGACAGTAGTTCTCCGTATGCACTAACCTAAATCAGTGAAATATTCTTGGATAAAAATGCCCGTCCGACTGAAGATGGATAACGAAATTGATTAAGGTCGGAATTAATAACGACCCACCCAGCTCTGTTTTTCGGCAATTTTTAAACTATTATCAGATATAATTTAAGAGCAAGTCGAATAATAGTTTGTACACCATGAATTTTGAAAAAAAAAATTCTATTAATGTTATAAAACATATAACTAACTATACCAACTGTGTTGGTTGTCTTCATTATCCAGAAATTAAGACCTATTGGGTATGTCACCATTGTAAACTATGCATTAGATTTTGATGTATTAAGGTATGTAATAACTCGCCGTTGACCAAAAATTAAAATGCAGCGGATGATATAACAAGCGAATATAAGTAAAAGCATTCGTTGGGCTTACCATCCATACAATGGCATCACAGGCATTACAGATCTGGAATTGCTCAATTTCATTATTTCTAGATGCAATTTGTATATTTAAGAAGCAAGTGTCTTATTCAGACTAACCATGAGGTATGTCTCCAGTTACAGACAATTTTTGCATTCCGTTAGAAACATGTTATAGAAATAAGGCAAAAAAGTCTGCAAAATTTCTACACCATAACCCTGCCGGCATCTAGTTAAGCAATTTGAGTCTCGTTCATTATTTGAATTAACCTGACAAATCACTCCACGAACTAAGAACGGACATGCATCATCACTGACATAGATTCGAGAAAGAGTCACTAATATGTCTTAATCATTTATGTTCGAACCTGGTAAATTTTGAACTTGTTCAAAAATAAAATCACCAGCGATGCCCTTCCGGCAATTCCGTTAAGGTTTAACTCTGCAACCATACTTCACCCGGAGCCCAAAAGCCTTGGTTCCTCGGAAAGCGACTGAAAGAGCCATATATTTAGTTCCATTCAATTGCTAGAGCTGGCATCGTTTCTGGTTAGAACTATGGTGGTATCTGATCGCCTTTGAACCTCTAACTTTGGTGCTTCATTAATGAAAAAACATCTTTGGCAAATGCTTTCGCGTATGTTAATCTTACAACGGTCCACGAATTTTACATCTAGCGCCGTAATACTACTGCCCCAACTGCTTCTATTAATCTTTAGATCTTAATATAAAAACCAATTGAAAATAAAACAGACGTCTTATTTCCATTATTCCATGCAGAGAATATTTCGGCACAAATGGCTTGCTTTAAGCACTCTAATTTGTTCAAAGTAATTGTACTGTTTTAGACCAGCACCCATTATTAATGGCTCGTCACTCGCAGTTATGGCCGGTTACGGCCTTTTAGCCATAGATTATTCTATAGAGAAGAATACGAAATTTCAGGGGTTCAGTTAAATTTTTATAATCATTTGACGTTCACCGCGTGTCTTTTCAGATGTATTTATTCGAAAATCTAGTTTACGATGGCAGTAAGAATATGTTTTGACAAATGCTTTTATTTTTGATTTTCTACACAAAAATTAATAATGCTTGTGTCAGATATTATGTGGTTTAAAGATTAGGTACTGTCATAAACCAAATGTCGGACTTTTCGTTCCATTTTGAATAGATAATGGTCCATTAAATGTCCAAATCGTCATAAATTCCAATTTGTTTGTTTGTTTTTTATCTTTCCAATCTGTTTTGGGGCTCAAAACACCCCAATTCGGAATTCGAACCCAGTACCTTCCAGCTTTAACCACTGTGCCATTTGGTCGGCGCAAAAACTTTATGTTATGTAATTATTTTTCAGGGCAAGACTAGGGCATATTACGCTAACGATGTTCAACTTGTGACAATTTAAGAAAGCAATAAGAGATATTTATTTTATATTAGACCTTAAACGTTGTTTTGTATAGAAGATAGATTTATTTGCAAATCAGCAAGAACAATAATTGGAACGGGATCCTGGTACATAAGGTAAGCCTCTATGTTAAGGATTTCTGTTTAAAATAAATGAAACTTATCATATTGTACATAATCTATATACTGTACATAGTTGAGACACAGCTGTTGAGTTAACTCAATTTTCAATATTAGGTTTTCTCAAAATATAACAGATTGATATTTATGATGACGTAAAGTAGTGATATTCGAGATGTGCAATTACTTTAAATACTCATATATAAAATATATCTTTTCAATTGTCGGTATAAAAAGCACGTTCATGTGAATGTTACATTCTCGATTTGGGTTTAGATGTTTATAAGTAAATAAAATAAAACTGAGGTAATAATTGTCTCAAGTATAATATCTCCGACAAATTTTTTGCGACACAAATCTAAAACTTATATTTTGTTATCACTTAAGTCCGGTTTGATATTGTTTTAACAATAAACAGTAAATTTCTGGATACGATCTATAAGATTTATATCAATTTATACAAAAATTATGTCAAGTACTGATTAAATATTTTATAATTTTCAATGTCAATTATGTAATTTAGCATCAGCACACCATCAGTAATTTTATTCAATCTTATTGGTGGTTGAATTTTTTAATCGTATATATAGCTTACCAATCGGCATTTGCCAAATATTAATCGCTTATATTGACTTAAGTAATAAATATTTAGACAAATGTTTTTCATAAACAAACAAATTTTTATAACTGTGCCGTGGAGATTACGTTTTTGTTGTGCTGCAAAACAGGAGTATCATTATAGCTACTTCAAAGTTAAATCAATTTCGTCAAATTTAATTTAAATAATTTCTGTCGATAGGATAAAGGCTGAAATAAATATTCAAACTATCGATACGACCTTCTCGGGTTGCACGAAATCTGCTCAAACATGGCAAGTTTCTGCTAATATTTTGATATGGATACAAATTTGGTACAGTTGAATAAATAAGAATTTGTATAAATTTAGATAAATTTTGTATATAAATTCAGATGAATTTCGGTTATCATTATCATTTGGTTCTAATTCGTGTAATTAAGTGGAAGTAATAAAGTATAAATATGAAAATAAAAATATTAAGCTTGTTTTTGATCGTGCTGGTCGCGCAGGTATTGAATATTGAATTTGATCTCAACGATCTGATAACTTTACTTAACCTTTTTTTTTTAGTCATATGTTGCACAAGCGTCATTTTTTGGTACAGTAACCTCAGCTATTACTGGAACAGTTAATACGGTTGTGAAAGCGGCAAACTCAACGTATTCAACAATTGTAAATGTAGCAAACGCTACGGCTACTGGATTGGGAAGCGCAGCAAATACCACGATCGCAACAGTCGCAAATACAACAATTGCTTTAGCTAATCAAACAATGCCTACCACTGTAAACTTAGTTTCGAATGCTCTGGCAATTGTGAATAAAACAGTATCAGGAGTTACTGATGTCATTGCCAATTTAACATCATATGTAGATACCTCGAATATTTCATCGTCAATTGTCGGTGTCACTGGCGACGTAACAAAAACAATTTTAACATCATTGGAAAGCGATATAGCTGCACTACCAAATATAACCCAAAGTGTTGCAGATCAATTTTTAAATATTGCAAAAACATTTCCAAAACTATTTTATAGTCTTATTTCAGAAATTAATAATGCAGTCCAAATAGAGACACCATCATTTAATGTACTTGAGGATGTTCAAAATCTATTAAATACTACCGCATCCGATATTACAAATCAAATTTTGAGTAGTATTCAAAATGGAGCAGAGGATCTAGCAGCTGTTTCTGTTCCATTAAATAATACAGGTACATCTGCAATAAACAATTTAGTGACAGTAATTGATAATGCAACTGGAATTATCAGTAATATAGTTACATTGCTTGAAGATACGATCGCTAAAGTTGGAGCTGTCATTGAAACGGATTTCCAGAATATAATAAATCTATTTTCTGGATTAGCAACCACCTGTGCCAATAATATATCAACAGCAGCTCAAACTTTTATCACAAATGCTTCAGCGAATGCTAAATCTTGTGTTACGACTGAAATCACAAATCTACAAAATATGATAACTCAATTTAGAAATCTTGTAGCAAAATATAACGCAGAAATTGAAGCTGGCACTCTTCAGGGTTCAACTTTGGAAAATACTTTAACACTTCTTGCTGAAGCTGATTTCCAAATTAAAACTATTATTTACAGATTACCGATTTGCGAAAGCGTTAAGGCGGTAGAATCGGCCAGTAATCTGCCTTCTTTGATTTCGGCCATTGTTTCGTGTAATTAATAATTCACTATAAGTTGTATATTATGCGAATAAATTACTTAAGTTGAATCTTGTGATTGACGACAACAATTCTGTTTTGTTTTATTCATCGCTACCAATGGGAAATTAACGAGAACTTGCTGCACTCTCAATGTATATATTATGAAAATGTCTCAACATTACATAGTAGCAGAACGTTATTCGTGGCAAGTTCATATTTTGTAAAAGATAACCTGTAGGAAGGTGAATTATTTCCCATAATGATATATGTTTGTTGATATCTAGACGAATATGAGGTTATACATTTTTCCAATGCATGCTTACAGAAAGCTCGATTGGTTTTATTCTGAGCGAACAGTTGGAAAAATGATAAATTTTATTAATGATTATGCATACAACAATTAAATCTTATTATTACACTTACCGTAATGTATGCAAGCTTATATGATGGACTAAATTCCTAGTAACTGTATACTATCAATATAGATTATACATAAACGATAAATAGTTGTGCGATTGAAGATATGTTTGATTTGATGGTACAAACGATTTAGCAAGCTACAGGATACTAGATGCAAGAATATAATGTTACCAGTTACCATATTTGCAGTTCTGCTCCTGTGTTCATTAAAATAGTATAAAGATATATTTGCAATAAGCAGTACCGTGTGTCAATGCTTCCCAAATTTGGATGAAATCGCACCACTTGTTTTTAAAAAGAATGATCCAATATAAGGTACTTTGTCCAATTGGGATTTTCATTTCGATTCATGTATTACAACTGTCACGTTCATATGATATTTGTGTTCAGTATTCATTGAAGTATTTTTGTTGAGTAGCTGCTACCGCACACTTAGACCGTCGACGGTCCGTTGTGATTCCACAGGATTTTGGATTTACGGCTATTGATCCGATTTACGTAGAATATACTGCGTATTCCATAGTTCCATGCCAGCCTTTAGTACTGACATTGATGACGGGACGGCCTATGGATTTAAATCTGAACAGGGGGGTCCAGATGTGTTCATTTACACCACCGATCGCACCACACAAACGATCGATGGTAAAAATCCCATTTTGCATTCAAACCTTGATCCTCCCGCTCCATTTGATGCAGCTTTAAACGCTGCGTCACCTTGGCGGTGAAGACAACGTTTACAAATTTTGGAAATTTATTTTATAAACCGCAGTATTATTTGTAAAATTGCTCTCTTCGACCATTTTATGGTGTTCATAATCGTCCGCAACTGAACGCACTTTACGCTAAACAATCAATAAATATCGTTCCACTTTTTCATTGTTCGATATTCATAATCCGACTGGAGTGCGTACAAGACGATTTGAAAATATTGCTGATGTGGCTCTCAACTTCTGGGTCTCTCATATGCTACATTGTGATTTATTTTGAAGAGAGATCTTTGTTTGAAGGCATATAAAATGCAGCTTTTTCAATAATTGAAGCCGGTTGTCTTTGGGTCATCGATTTGGTTTATGACCGTTGGAACAGCTCCAAATTGATCAGTTTTTGTCGAAAAATTGTGTTCAGCGATGAAGCTCATTTTTGCATGACTAGATACGTCAACAACAAAAAATGTCGTATTTGGTCTGCTGAACAGTTTTCATCTCAGAAGAGATTTAAGTGTATCCTTGAATATTCACTGTTGGGTGTAGTTTATGGGCAGGTGGTATCATCGGACAGTATTTTTAAATGCGGAAGGACCGCGTCTAAACGTCAATGACGGCTACAAAGGTGTGATCAATGAATTTTTATTGCCAAAAATTCAAGATATTAATGAAGCCGACTGTGAAACACAGCAGGTCAAACCATCAATTTATTGAAAGAACATCATATAAAAGAAATTATTTTCAAACATTAAATGTCACAAACTGGAGTTACGTCACAAATATAAATTTTGATTCCAGTAGCTCTTATTGGATCACCCGATAGTTGGTTCTATAGTAAACCAGTTGATTTTGGTAAAATTAACTACAATCTGATTTATGTTTAAAATTTTATCACTGTCCTTCTTGAAATTCGACTGTCCAGCTCACACTTAATCTGACAAACAGTATATTCTTTGACTCGTACAAATTACAAGAAAAACTTATGTTAGATTAAATTTCTTATTAAAAATTACAAACATTTTATCAACTGTCTTTAATATTTTAAAATCTATTTTTCTTCCAATTGTCACATATTTGAAATCAGTTCGTTATATTATATTCTATATGTATACACTGTTAAGTCATGTAATTTATTTGATTTCCAAAATTCCAACCAGCTGTTGAATCACAAATAATTTAAGTTTTATCCTTCCATTATCGTGTAATACATATATAAAAAACAATTGATAGTTTTTGTGACGTAAAAGATTTGATTCCTCTCAAATGAAAGAATATATAACCAATGTTCGATATAAATTAAAGACAAAATGTAAGTAATAGTTATAAATAGTTTATATAGTAGCTAGTAACTGTAAATATTCTAATCATAATTCATTCTACTTCCAACTAGTGGTGTTTAGATAATTTTTCTTACTCTTTTGTTTTTTTCCACCCATTCAACTTTTGCTCTATTATAAGCTGTTCTTCCGACACTTTAAAAAATAATAACAGTATAGTATAGAAGTTTAGTAGTATGTCTTAGCTATATGTATCACTACAATAGTTTTTAAGTCAAGTAGATTTTAAGTTTTTTTGTGTTATCGTCTTTTGTTTTTGTGCAAAGCAAATATACACAATCGTACTTATAGTATATAATAGTAGTACACAAAACCAAGCAGAAAAAAGTTTCGCTTCAAACACAATAATAAACTAAAAGAAACAGACAAAAACTGAAAGAAAATGCAGATAATTGTGATGACATCCTTTAACTTGTATTTAATTTTTATTTTATTTTATTTGTGTTGCCTTCTTTATATTGTCTTCAAAAGTTAAATAATTTATAAATGCTCTTCTATTTTATAGAATTTGCTGCTCGTTGCCAAACTACATATATAGAGCTTTCACTTTACACTCGATACGATGAAAATTGTAAAACCGACGATAAGCTTTTTCAATATCAATTACGTTTTTGGCAAAAATGTCAGATGGTCAATCGATATATTGATGCATATATGCGATGTGGTTTGGTTTATCTAAATAATGTATCTAAACTATAAAGCAACAATTATACTTCCATACTACCTGTCTTTGATTACATAAAGTAATTAAATTCTGGTATAATTTGTCACTCCACTTTAATTAAATCTTGCTTCGAAATCATTTCTGTACCATTCCTGTTGTTGTCGAAATAATAATTAAAATAATTGCAATTCTTTTCCGTCATCGTGAAATAGGAAAAGATATTCTACGAGCAATCAAAATTAAATAATATCCTTTTTTACGTGTTCTTTCTTCTTCTTCGTCTTACGATTATTATTATAGCCATCAGACCCCAATCCAACCAATTTCATATTACACACAATAAGAAATACGAAGACAAGAATGAATATAATATTCTGAGATATTCAATTTTTCCTTTCTAAATGATCTCCCATTAACTTTTCGTACTATACCTATACAAATCCACCTAAAGCAACGTAACAACAGAAACAACCTTAAAAAATCCAATTAAAATAAATGAAAAGAGATGGGAAAAATTAACAGACACCTGAAATATGGTTTATCCCTTTTTTCATTGGCGGGTTCGTTGTTCAATCGTTTCTATTTTCGGTGCGGTAGATTTTTCTTATTTCCTAGTTTTGCATATCATTTGGAATTTGTCGCGATTTATGATTAAAAATTAAAAATTATAAAAATATTCACACAGTAAAACGGAAAATTAATGGTCGGAAAAATTTAAATATTTTTAATTTAAATCATAATTTCCGATGTACAGTTTCACAATTAAACATTTTTCTCGGGTTGATTAATTAATTTTATTTTAGTTGTTTCTACCAGTGGACAACAAATTATTGGCATGCATACGATTTGTTGTATTTATAAGAAAACTTTTTACAATATGGGTGGAACAGATTTTATTTCAACCACTTAATTCATTTTATGGTCGCCACAATTGTGAATAGTGTTAATAATTATGCGTGTGTTTGTATTTCAAGTCATAAATGTTAATCGACCACTGCACGACTACAAAGAAGATTTAATATTAGTATAAAAGGGTTTTCTGGCATTCAGTGAGCTACTTAAGTGGTTCACTTTACAAAATTATTGGCATAATTGATTTTCTTCAAATTATTCGCTCAAATTTAATTAATACAATAATAATTATTTTATCAATATCAGACAGATTTTTGTAAAAAAATGCCGACTATTCATCTAGATTAGGTTTCCACTTCGAAGAAGTTACTGGTTTCTGGTTTTACTTCATAAAATATACCTTAATTTCGCAAAAAGAAACATCTAAATGTAGAGTAGAGGAAGCAACATTAACGTTAACTTCGTCTTGAGGAGAAAAATTGAGGGTATTATACGATGTGAAGGCCAACAAACCAATTAGAAAAGGTGACACTCATAGTTCATATGCAAACTTTTTCGGTAATGGAAATATTCAGGCCTATAAATCACGTAATCAAGTAAATTCACCTTGAAACCTGAGAGTGGACTTCATGAAAAGACTAATTTAAAAACTTTTGCCACTATAACAAACTTGAGAACAAGTTTGATCACATATAACTGCACAGCCATCAGTCAATAGAGAACTGCAACCAACATAAATATGCATTTAGAAAAAAAGTTGGTGCAAATTTGAGTTCTAAAATTAAAAAATAAGTAATTCTGAAATCGTTATTGTCTATTTTATGGTGGTAGCTTACAAGCATACCTGACTGTGCTGAAGCTTTGAGTGATGAATTCTTTGATAAAGTATTCGGGACAAGTTTTGCATTTGGTCCACTATGAGGTCCCATTTGACTTAAAAATTATTTTTCTCCAGCTACAATTGAACAATATTTTCAAAATGTGACCCAATCTTATTTTAACTAAAAACTAAAACGTTGCTTACCAATAAATCCAGATACAACTCATAATTTTTTGATTCAGTATAAAATTGATTATTTATTTTTGGAGTATCGTCCAAAATTGGGAAGCACAAATGTGTTTTCACTGAAGAAAAACAACACAACCTGACATGTAAAATTGCATTTCTAATAAAATCCCGTTTTCTACTAACCAAGAATTTTGATGATTTGAACTTAATATTTGGTTAGACCAAACCATTGTTGGTGAAAAACATACTGTTTCTTTAATTAAGGAATATTTTATCAAAATTATTTTAAAAATTTTCTGAAAAATAATTATTGTTTGGTAAATGTTACTAAAAACTTAGTTTACACTGCTAAATTATTTGGTCAAAACAACTAATTTATGAAAAAACTTATCTTTGTTATTTTAAATATATTCTTAGGTTGTTTAACTATTTTTTTTTAGATAATTTAACCAAACTCACGTACCAATATTTTGGTTAACTAAATTTGACTCAATTATTGCTTTTACCAAGTAGCAAAATGTTTATTTTTTAAATTAAAGTAGAGAATTAGTGAATGTAATCTAAAATACTGGTGTTAAAGTAACCAAAGTGTATTACTAAGATTTTGGTCATATTTCTGAGTGATGCTCATTTAACAAAAATATGCCCATAAATATTTATAAATTTATGACCATCAATTCATTTAGTTGTTATTTTTATCATTGTTAATCTATTATATAGATAACGCGAAATGATCTGTTATGGATTTTTAATTACAGTAGAATTCGCTTATATGAACGGTCAAATGACAAATATTTTAGTTCATTATAAACGTTTGTTCATTTTAACCAAATATTTGGTTATAATGAACGGCGCTCATATAACCATTTATTGTTAAAATTGTTTGCATATTTACATAAACTTAGTGTTAGTTAATTAAAGAAAAAATATATTACACATATAATTAATAATGTTATCTTCAGATTTTTTAAAAATAATCTGTCTCCTTAGACAGTTTTAAATTGGTTGCTATACATGTATCTAAACGGTTTCAATTGAATTTTTCCTTCACTTAAACTTATGCCAACCTAATTATTTTTATGGAGTCCCGAATATCCTTTTGGTTGATTGTTTTTCTTATTCCGAAAGTACATTGTCAGAATTTATGACAGAATTTTAATGTTTCAATCAACACCAACATACTCTTCGACTGCGATATCACATAAAATTGTCTCTAGAAAACAATTTTTTATGTTTTCAACTTTTACTTTATCTCAGGATCGTTTAAAAAATGTAGTGCATCTAAAAGGTCTATTCTTTGAAGGGTTGTTGATACCATGTCTTTTTCGTTTTCCAAATCTGAAATCAACTTTCGGATAACAAACACTCGATAATAGCCTTTAAACATGTTGATTACTCCATGGTTCTTAGGCTGCGATACTGCTGTTGTATTTGATGGTAGGAATATTAACTTATTAGTTCTTAAGCTTAGCACAGCCTTTCGATTTTTTTTATTAATAACCGGTAGCGTCTTAATATTTTTAAAACACCGTTGTTTTTCGCTTTTACCTATTATCAATAGAGGAAGCTTCTTTTTTCATAATTTCGACGTTCATTAAAGCCGTATATATTTGAACTACATTGGATGTATTGGAACATATTGGTCGTTTATTATAAGCTTATAAACGAAGTTCATTATATGTAGTGTAAAGAAATAAAAATTACTTATGTAAATTGAAGGCACTCAACAATTCGTTTATAATAACCGTGTTTTCATTATAAACAGGATTCATTATAAACGGATTCTACTAATTTTAATTTCTTTCGTTTTACTTACCAAATATTGAAAGCAATCTCAACAGTTAATTATTTTGCATCTCGGTGACAAAATTAAAGGATTACAACCATATGGTCCGGGCTTTCAGTTTCTAGTTAAAACTCAGAATTTGTCTTTTTAATTATGTACATAATTACAGTATAAGAAGATACTCATATTGTTAATATTTAAACACAACAATTAAATGATTGATTAATTAATCAAAATCTGTATAATGTTAAAGAACGAAAGTTTATACATATAATTAATATAAATTTAAGCGTAAAGTTTTAACCCTCAGCAATATAAAAACTTTGTCGAATACACCAAGTGAGATCAAACCAATAATGTTGGCAAAATAACAAAAAATCAAAAATTGAAATCATGAAACGCGTAATCAATCAAAATGTCGTGGTGGAAAAGAAATAGAAATTAATTTAATTAAAATTTGTACAGGAAGAGTGTATTTTAAGACGCACACAGTATTTTTTTCTAAGATAATTCCATCGTATTCTTTCCTTAAACCCAATGCACCCTCCCCAAAAAAAAGGTAGCAATAATGAAATTAAAACAAAACGGTATAGGTAATGTTTATGGAGTTTAGTTTAAGAGTTTCGAATCCGCCCCGTTCCATCTTCCATCATATAATAAAATATACATATTCAATTCAGTCACGGGTAATTCATTTTTATTATATATTTTGTAGGCCTTTTCAAAGGTGGTTAATTAATTTTATTACACGAAAAGTTTTTTTTTATATTTATACAGCATGTTAGAAAAACTCAACATAATTAATTTAGGTTACACATAGTATGGATTGTGTTGTGTGTCGCGTAATTAATTTATGTAATTTACATAATTCATATATGAATGTAGTTTTGACCTTCGTTTTATCTCACTGTATATAAACTATTCTTGTAAGCAAAATTGATTGTGACCTTTGTTCATTATAGCAATACGAGACGTTTGAAACGAAATTTGTTTATTCAGCTTGCAGCGTCTAAAGTTTAAATACAAGTTGTTTCAATCAAAATAATATTAATATATGTTTTGATAGATTAAATATTTGTTAGGAACATATATTGATCACGATTTAAGTTGGTGTTTCTAGACTAAGAGATCTAATCCTTATCACTACGTATACTTTTATGACTCCGCTTCGCCTAATAATACCACCATATAGATAATTATTACAACTTCTACAATTACATTTTCCATACAGGAAGCCAAACGGATTACATCATAGCTATGGGATCATGGTGGGATCCGTTTGGTTTTTTTTACATTCTTTATGTAAATAGTGTAAAAACTATAGAGTAATAAAATGTAAAAAACGAAGACAACACTATTCGCTGCGTGCCATCTTTTTTTAAATATTATACATCTCTGAAATATGAAATCGGTTTGGCTAAACGACACAGATAAATTTGTTTGTTCACTACCATTATAACACACAGTAAATGGTATAAGAAAACAAATAATTCGATTGGAAAATCGTGTTTTACCTGGTTGCAAGAAAAGTTCGTATCAGATGAGGTCATAGTATTTCCAAAGAATGATTTGAGTGTATGATACATAAATGCAAGTTAGTAGATCACTCATTTATAAACTATAGTTTATAATTGAGTGATCTACTAACTTGCACTTTGTTTAAAAAAAACGAGGAATAGAAACCTCGCAAAGTCTCTATTCCTCGTTTTTTTTTGTACAATGTGCAAGTATTTTCTGACATTAAATTACGTGCCACCTCATAAACCCATATATTACTGTGCCAGCTCATATATCGATGACTACACATCAACTTGTAAGTAATTGCATATATACTACATTAGATTTATGATTATTCCACAATTTCTCTTGAAATATGATATTCCAAAAACAGTACGTGTTGGGAGATTCAAGTTATAGAATAATATTAAGAGTCATTAAGATGAGTAGCCCAATCGGTTTGGCGATTGATGCATTTAAGGTTATTATTCGAATAATAGTTTTGATTCCTTTACTTAAACGACATACTAAAAATAGCATCAGTTAAGCAACAGTTTCCGTCTTGTGCTTAGCTTGGTCGAACGTATTTAGTTAGACACGTAATAGACGTTGGAAATGCTAAACCCATCAAGCAGAGACACTATGCTGTGTCTCGGGCAGTTTAAGCTGATATTGGTAAAGAAATCAAACGGATGATCTCACTAGGCGTCATAGAGGAGAGTGACAGTTCGTGGAGCTCAACGATTGCTATAGTCCCCAAGGCGGATGGCAGAGTCCGACTGTGCCTTGACGCATGTAAGGTTAACTCGGTGACAGTGAAAGATTCTTATCCTTTACCCCTCATCGATGGTTTGCTAGGTCGTCTTAACAAAACAAGGTTTATTTCGAGCCCTACTTGAAAGATGCCTTTTGGCAGATACTGCTAGACGTGAGATCAAGGGGTAAGACAGCTTTCACTGTACCCGGGAGGCCGTTATACCAATTTACCGTTGTTCGGACTCTGCAATGCACCGCAGACTATGTATCGAGTGATACCCCACGAGCTGCACACACGGAGGTCATCGAAGTTTTCGTATACTTCGATGACCTCCTGATAGCCGCTGAGTCATTCGACGAGCATATCGAAATATTGAAAAGAGTTGCTGGTTTATTAAATGAAGCTGGGCTGACAATAAACGTGGAAAAGAGTAAATTTCTTCTTAAAGAAATTCGTTATCTATAGGCTACATTGTCGAAGATGATGTACTAAAGATAGACCTTGGTAAAGTATCGGCTAAAACAGTCCGACAACTCAGACGGTTTCTGGGTATGACGGGATGGTATAGGCGGTTCATTCGTCGCTACTTAGAAATTTAAACGCCTTTAACAAATCTCCTGAAGAAGAATCACAAGTTTCAATAGAGTGATATGGCCCAGGAATCAGTTAAAAACTGAAGAAATCTCTTTCTTCTGCTCCGGTACTTTGCAATCCGGATTAGAGCCAACCATTTTACATTCAGTGTGACGCGTCTACAACTGGCGTGAGAGCTGTTCTATTCCAAAGGCTATCCAGCGGCTAAGAACGCCGTATTGCTTTCAGTTCTCATAAACTCAATGCAGCACAGCGTAACCAAACTCGAATTTTATGCAGCTGTATTGAATGCTGACAAGTTTAGGCAATATGTATCGAAGGCTATCCGTTTACCATCATTAACGACCATGCAAGTCTGAAGTGGTTATTGGGACAACGGGATCTTTCTGGACGTCTCGCTCGCTGGAGCTTGAAATTCCAAGCATTCAATTTTTCGATTGAATATAGAAAAGGCAAAGACAACATAGTGCTAGATACGCTTTCACGACAGATTGAGGCACTTACAGTTTACACTGAATGAATGCAATGTTAACTATTCGCTACTGCTTGATTCTGATCTCAGTCATTTCTTAGACCCTAATTATCTTCTGCAAATTACTCGAATTCAGTCTAATTTGCATATCAAATCTAATCGGAGAGTTAGTAATGGTAAGATTCTCATAAACCCTAATCCTATTCACCGACATTCTGGACGATAGTTGTTTCAAACTCACTCATTCCATTCCTATATTCTATTGGAAAGAGCTCATTTGCCACCCAATGCTACACATTTATAGGAGTCTGGAAAACATTGGAAATTTTGCGACGACATTACCATTGGCCGAAAATAGTGCATGCGATGTGCATCAGTTTGTGACCAATTGTGACATATGCAAAACTCTAAGGCAACTAACGCTCTTATGAGACCACCAATGAGTAATTTCGCAGAGGTCTCCAGAAATTTCCAAGGTCTCTACATTGATTTTATGGGCCCCTTCCCACGATCAAAATCTGGAAATTACTACCTTTTCGTTGTTCACAATCATCTTAGTCGTTTTGTCTTATTGGAACCAATGTGTGATGCTACCAGTAGCAACGTCATTAAATTTTTAGAGAATCGTGTATTGAATATTTTTTCAGTTCCCGTTCAGTACAACAAATTTTAAGTTACAAAGATAAACAATTCACTTCTAAAATATTTAACGGGTTTCTACGAAAACATAGCATTAGACGATTACTGATGCCGAAATATTCGTCACAAGCGAACGCTTCGGAACGAGTGAATAGAAGTATCATTGCAGCTGTTCGTTCATATATATTAAATCACACCACATGGAATTGCCATATTCATTCTATTGTTTCTGCTCTTCGAAATGTAATTCATGAAAGTACGCAATGGCCTCCTTACTTTTTAGTTTTCGGGCAACATGATGTACCAGATGGTTCTAACTATAACTTACTCCGTGAGTTAAATAGTTTAGAGGATCATAAGGTTCAGTTGAGTAACCAAGACAGAATAACATTGGCTCAGATAAGTGTACTTTAAAATTTACGCAAAGCTCATGCCCAACACGTAAACGACTATATTTTTCGAAGCCAAAAACGCGTATTAACTGCGGGCAAGATGTTTTTGTGCGAAATGTTTGCCAAAGTGATACAGTACAGAAATTAAGGAACCTGTGGGTAACGCTGCTTTTAAGCTGGTGGATGAGAACGGAGCACTTATCGGGACTTATCATATGCAGGATATCAAAACGTAAACCCATTTAGTCTTCCATAGATAATACATTTTTTTAATTAAATAATAATATTACCCGTTCTTAATTAGATTTTTTTCGTATACTTCATGCACCAGATCGAATACTACAGAAAAGTCATGATTATTCTAATGCTCGGCTATAAGATATCTCTCATGGGATGTGGGTCGTCCCCACGAATTGTACTGAAGTACAATGACCACTTGCTATATTTCTTAATTTTTGCAAAAATTAAAATGACAGCCAACGCGTTAAAATTATGAACAATAATTTTTTTTGTTGACGAAAAAAAAGGAAAACAAATCAGTCTGGTATGAGATTTTTGGTGGAATCGAAGAAATTAAATACTAATAAGAGTTCATATTAATAATAAGAAATAAAAATATTAAGTATATATAATTTATTAAATAAAGAGATAAAAATACACCTAAAACGTCTGCATAAACGCCATAGTTGATGCAATTCTACCGCGATATACTGTAATTACAACAACAACATTATTGCAACCCAGTATGCTTGCAATACAGTATAGCGACGAAAAAATCCACATCAGTTCCAGTTACTGTTAACTATTACCATCGCGTATTAAGGTACCTTAATTAATTAAATAATTTTAGGTTATAAATTTGTATAGTAGTTTTATAATTAGTAGTTCTAAGTATTTTTTTTGTTAATTAATTTTTAATTTTATTAAATTGCGAAAAGTTAAAACTTCCGTAGTGTTGAAATCCTACATCATACATTTTTTTTCTGTAAATTAGTTGATTGCGATAGTTAACTAAATCGGAGGATGGATAATCTGAAATGTGGGTAGGTATCGGTTGACGTAGGTTCACTGGTTACTGATTTCGCATTATTTTATTTATTTTCGTATCATTAATTTTAATTACAACAGGCTAACATAGATTTTGGAAAACCCCACGACAGTGCTGATACCTAACCGAGGCACAAAGACTGCCCAAAAATCTCTGTGTCAGCGATTCTGCTAACGGAATAAGCGGTCAACTATGATTGCCACTTGTTCGTTACACTTAATTTATTCAGTACTTGAATATCTCAAAATAATTTGTAACGTTGTCTGAATTCTGTATAAATTGTCTGTGTCGTTTACTGTTCTGTGAATTTTATTTATTGTGACGAGGGTTTACCTTTAAAGAACTAAAACAATATCAAAGCCCCCTGGATATATAAAGCCAGAATGAATGCTCACTTTTTGAAATGAGCTTTATTTAGTGTATCAATAATGTACGTTTTGTCAAGAAACTCATACGAAACGTACAAATTTCTTTTTAAGTTTTTAGCTATTGCAAGTTAGAGCTTTTTCAATTTTATTTCATAAAAGGACTAAGAATGGATGAAATTAGATCTGAACATATCTCATTTTTTTCAAATCAAAATAAATCACGATCAAATTTAATTATGAATTGATCTATATTTTTATAAATGTTGTGCTTTTTATTTCAATATAAACGATATCCTCTACAATATATTTCCCTCGCTCTAATTCTCTCTTGGTCGTACGACGGAAGTTAAAGTCATTTCTAAATAAATTTAGAAAAATAATATTGACGCAAATACACATAATTGAACGCGAAAACTTAAAAACTTAATAATTAATTTATTTAAATGAAATTATTTATTCGAAAAAATTAACTAAAACCGAATTTATAAACATAAATCAGCTCAAAAGAAATTTTCAACATGCAGTTGTCAATAAATAATATTATCAGCTGATCAATGTTTACATTTCAAAATGAACACAATAACCTAATCACAATTTATATTTTGCTACCCATTGATTCACAATCACAGCACTACACTTCTCAATCCTTAAATACAGAGAATCATTAAAAAAGGTTTATTGATGCTGTATCAACATAAGAATAATATTTATTTGCATAATTATGTATTAAATACAAAACCAATTTTCATAATGACATAAATGTCATAACAATGGGAGAGAGAGAGAATATTTTTTTATATTGAATGATAGTTCGATGAAATGCCATTACTAGCGTTGCTGTTGTATAAAAATTTTGTAAGTCATTCATGTTAAAATCATACATCTGTGCATGTAATCATTAAATCTAGTTATATGTGTATATGAGATTTTGTGCATTGTTATTGTTCATTTTAATGCATAAAAGCAAAACACAAATGACAATGCAACTTAACATTTAATGAAATTGATTTGTTTCGTGTAAAGTGCCATTTTGATTTATTCTCTTTGTGAGCATACTTAAAATAAAATATAGTTCTCGTAACCTAATTATGTATCTGTCTCTGTTTACATTTTAAGTTATTAAAATACCATATTTTCATTTAATGAATATGTGAAACATGAAATTTCAGTTTTCAATTGAATATAACCTAAGTTAAATTTGAACTACTTTTTATTCAAATATTTACTATATAGTATAGCCTTCCCTTTTATACATTTTGTATGAAACTGACGTTGATTTTTGTATTTTTTGTTACACTACATAAAGCTCATTGTGAACATTCCTGCTTCAATCACAATCAAGAATGCATTGACAATATACACAGATAGATTTTAGACTATGAGTTTTTAGATTATTATTTTATTGCTTAGTCTGTTATCAAAACAACAATAAAGTGTGTATTCGAGGAGACCCAAAATTCAAGACTGCAAGAAATCAATCAATTTCCAACTCAGCAATTGGTAGTTACGAGGTATTATTCGATATATAATAGTAGACTCGATGGCAATTTTAAACATGTTTCTATATTGAGTCCTATTATGAAAGATATGATCTTTGGGCTATACCACATATACAAAGTGGCGCTATAGTCTTGATATCAATTTAAAAGATCGCTCTAAACAACAATTAAAAATTAAATTAAATATACGAATTTTAATAATTATTAAAACAGTTTTTGTTTTATAAAAGAGTTTTCATTGTTTAGTGAAGTTTTTGGCGAATATTAATAAGTTTTCATTTGATAAATCCAATAAAACAAAATGCCATATATAAATTTGTAATTACGTCAAAAAATGACCGCCAATATTAAATGTCAGGAATGTAAAGAAAATATTGCACTACAACAAAGCTTTTTTGAGTGCGATGAATGTAAGGATAAGTTCCATCCACAGTGTAAAAATATTTAGGGTCAACATATAACCCGTCTTGCAAGTTTTCCTACGTGGTACTGTCGATCTGATTGTCGAAAAGAAATAGTGCTAGCCTCACCTACAACTCCTAGTGCTACGGAATCGGAAAATATACCTGTACCAACAAATGTTGAATTATCAAATATAAGCGCAGTGAGAGAAAAGATAACTTCTCTTTCGTTTCAACTGCAGGATATTTTAAACTGTGTGAATAACTTAGGGAGCATGTTTGATGCAATGCAAGAGGCACATATGAAGTTAGATGCTAGAGTTACTACAACCGAGACCAACATCAAAGACCTCCAACAAGAAAATATCATGTTAAAATCAAAATCTAATACATCTGAAAAATGCGAAGGTCAAATAGCAAAATTGGAAAATGATTTGGAAACTATGAAATTCAAAGAAATCAAGAACAACATCATAATAACCGGAATTCTAAATAACTCTTTTCCTCCACAACAACTTGTTGATAACATCCTCGGCATACTAGAGTTGAGTTTGCATAAAAATAAAATAAATGAAGCACAAACAATACTAGTTGATACATCCAATAAGAAAAATAAAAGCACAACGGTAATAAATAATCTGCAAGACAAACATCGAGCAATTTTTCTTAAAATGGTTTTTACTGAAGAAGCCGCTAAGATCACCGTACTCGCAAAACTTAAACAAAGAAGAAAACTGTTTGCAAATGAAGTTGGATTTAGTGTTGAAGATAACAAACAACTATATGCCAGAGAAGAGTTAACAACATATAAGGCCAAACTTTTTCGTGAGGCACTCAACTTTAAAAAGACCAACAACTTTAAATTTGTATGGGCTAAATCCAATAAGATTTTTCTTAAAAGAGATGAAAACACTGATGTCATCATCATCAACAATATTGCAGATTTGGAACGTTTATCAACACTGGAACACACTCGATAGAAGAAGTTACAACACATCAACAAATCATTTCAATAAAACGCAAGTTATTAGATTTTTATATTTTGTTTGTTATATTTATTTGTTTGTTTTTTTATTTGTTGGTGGTCTTAAATTTTTTAATGTATTTTGGTCCGATTTGTTGTTGGAAATGGGTAAATATCAATTACTTTCACGGAAATTAATTTGACAGATGAAGTGGAACGATGGAAAAATAGTAATAGATATTTTACGAGTATTTACAATATACCATTAAACAAAAATTGTGTAGAGTTTGCTAGTGTAGTGTATGTTAATGTACGAAGCTTACGAAATAAATTATCTGAGGTTGAATCACTATTAAATAATCTGCATTTGGGGGTAGATATTGTTTTGCTGACTGAGACTTGGCTTAGTAATTCTAACAAACAATTTTACAACATAAATGGTTACAAATCATATCATTCTGTTAGATCTGATGGTTATGGGGGTTGCTGCATCTTTGTTAAAGATGAATGGAACACAGCTTTGCTACACGAAGAAGAATATAATAAGTGCAATTTCTTAATGGTTCATATTAGGAATTTAAATATAAATATATGTGCTGTATATCGTTCACCAAAATGCAGCGTTGAAATATTTTTGCAAAAGTTTGAAATGATTGTTTCAGAATTTACTAAATGTGTCATAATCGGAGATTTCAACATTAATATATTAAACTTAGATAACGAAATATTAAAATATAAAGAAATAATTACGAGTCATGGCTATGTTTTACTAAATAAAACTGATATAGAATACGCGACCAGAGTTAGTAACACGGTTGCAACAATTATTGATCATATTGCCACAGACCTTAATTCTATAAAATATGAGTTTTATTTAGATGACACATCAATATCAGATCATAAGCTAATCTGTTTTAGATTTCAGAAAGAGAAAACATTAGATTTGCCAAATATAAACATTTTAAAGCATGTTGTAAATTATGATTTAATTGATAGGGATCCCATATGGAATAAAATTGGCCGACTATGTAATTTTGAATCCTTGATATATGAACTTAGCCAACTAGTTAAAACCAATACTTTTGAAATTCATTCAAAAAAGAAAAAAAAGTATGTTAAACCTTGGATGACTGAAGATATATTTAATCATATTAGATTAAGAGAAAATTTTTATAAATTAAAAAAGAAGCATTCAAATTCAGAATATTGTGCCTTAAAATATGAATTGTATTGTAAATTAGTTAAAAAAAAGATAATATCGGCTAAACGTAAATATTTTTTTGATTTATTTGAAAATAATATAAGTAAACCTTTTATGTTATGGAAAAGTTTTAATCAATTCATATTAAATAGGCCGCTGCAAAGTAAGATTATCGAAATAAACGATAATGACAGTCTTGTGAGAAACGAATCAGAAACTGCCAACTTATTTAATAAATACTTCGTTAACAATGTTTCCGATCTATTTAAAAATATGCCATATCCAAATCTATCAGAATTCAATTACATTCAATATAATACAACTCAACCCTTTTGTTTAAAAAATGTTACAGAGGAAGAACTTAATATGGTAGTTAAAAACTTAAATTTAAAAGCCGTTACTGGATACGATTGCATATCAAGTAAATTTATTAAAAGATATTCTAATAGATTAACAAGAATATTATCTCGACTGATTAATATCAATGTGAGTAGTCAAACTTTTCCCGAATGCCTAAAGTGTGTCAAAGTTCTTCCAATTTATAAAAGTGGGTCCAACTTAGAGATTCAAAACTATAGACCGATTTCAATTCCCAACTCACTGAATAAAATATTCGAGAACATAATTAATTCAAGATTAGAACAATTTTTAGATGCTAATAATATAATATCATCGCGCCAATTTGGGTTCACAAAAAATTCCAATACTACTGCAGCTTGTTTACACCTTACAAATAATATAAGTTTAAAAATAGATAAGAAAAAATTTGTATCTGTATTATTTTTGGACTTGAGCAAAGCTTTTGATGCGATGAATCATAAACTATTGTTATTGAAATTAAAAAAATTAAATATAGCTGACGAATACATACATTTTTTTGAAATTTACCTGCACAAAAGAAAACAGTTTGTAGAAATCAATGGAAAGAGAAGTTGTATAGAAACCGTATGCTTAGGTGTACCACAGGGCTCTATATTAGGACCAACGCTCTTCAAGATTTTTATTAATGACTTGATGATGATAGCTCTTTATGGAAGTGTACAGATGTATGCTGACGATATTGCGATACTTTATGATAACTACGATCTAGTTAATTTAACCAGTGATATGCAACGTGACTTAAATATGTTGAATGAATGGTTTTAAATTATTTTCGGATGGCTTTGTTTTAATAAAATAGTAAAATTATGATGATTATTTATAATTAGATTTAATTAGAGATGGTTAAGTTAACAATAAAAACGTTTTTATATACATTTTTACCTTATGTGTTTTATAGTTTAAAAACCATGTAAACTACATCCTGTGTCCCAGCAGTGGATTTCATGAAATATTGCTAATTCTGTTTTCAAATTTTTAATAGTTTTGCTTATTTGTTTGACTGAAATCATATAAAGCTGCAGTGAGTGAATCGACTAATATCACAGTAAACTTTTAGAAAAGATCTAGTTTAAGTCTTCTCAAATTGTTGTTTGATGATCAGTATGATACTATTTATTTGATACTATTGTAAATATAAACTTAGAGCCACATATTATGAAACAACTTGTTTCGTAGCTAGCTCACAATTGCTTAAACAGATCGTGGAAATTAAATAAGTTTGAGCTCTTTCAGTAAAACTTGGCTAACTCACGGACTTTCTAAAGTATATATGTAGTCAATATGATTTTGAACCATGATGTGTATATATCTTGATTTTAAAGATTATGTCGCATTTAGATTCAAGATGAAATTAACATTTGATTATGTAAGAATTAAACAAAAGAATAATTTTGTTTTCTAAAGCTGTTAAAACCTCTCAACTGGTTATTTATCAAACAATCACGTATATTGGCGTATATGATAAGCCGTCAACATAAAACATTATAAAGCTCTAATTTCAATGCCAAACAAACCGAATTTATAACAAATACAAATAATTTCTATAAGAATTTACACTTTCTTGTATAAAGAATTGTGTGTAGGTGTAATAAACTAATTTAAAACTCCAATTGAAAGTTTTCAATTTCATAACTCTTCAGTTTAGAATGTGAAGCATAAAGAAAGTTTTCCCATTTAAATATACATAAATAACAACACACGTTATAAAAACATATATACAATTTACCAAGTATAAGAGGTATACAAAAGCATATTTCGGCGTACTATAGAACATACACACACTCACATATATATAGAAATTGATTCAATTTCACGAAAATAAAATAATAATCAATTGAAATAACAATAACAATAATTTGTAATAAAAATAATTTTTGAGAAGTAGGTTTTCCCAGATTTATTCCTCTTTGCCGCATTACATACGCTACGCGTATATGTATTGTACATGTACTCGTATGTTATAAGAAGAATTTAATTTTTACTCGTATAATGCTTGCACAACCTTAAATTCAATTTTCTTTGGTGTTTTTGTGTTTGGGTTGTTGTTGTTGTCGCTTCTAAAGTGAAATAAAAATTATGTACATTACGATTTAATCGTTGTTTATGTTTCTTATTTTCGTTTGGGGTTTACTTAAGATATGTTGAAATATTTGTATGTATCCGAAGAGCACATTATATATATATATATATATATATATATATATATATATATATATATATATATATATATATACACTACACTTGAAAACTTTATGTATTATTTTGTTCAATGCTGCGAGGCTTCCAACCTCCCAATTTTTATATGATGTGTACTTTTATATGTATATAAAGAGTGATGTGTGGTGATGCTGTTCTACTTTACATTATTGTAATAAACCGTGACAGATTTTCAATTTTAATATTTCTCTTTTACAATTTGTGTTTATATGAATATGTTATGAAGAAGTGTAATATAACGAAATTGGATTTTTGATTAAATAATTTTTTCCATCACATGCAATGCTATTTTTAACTAAATAAAAATTATAATATGTGTAAGTGAAAATTAAATTTAAAATTCGATTTTGACTGGCGCAAAAAACTATGTTCGAAAAAAAATTTTCCAATATATATTTTATTGAAGTAAATAAATATTGATTCTGACAAAGCTTATTTATTAGCATCTTTGCCAGCACTATACGATTAAGAACTCTTGAATCGCTTATTTATATTTCAAAGCATATTTGGTGCTACACTATTAATCATGACCACTGGCATTTAATAGGCCTAATGTTTTAAAAATACATAACGCGGATTGTACCTCAAGTTCCGAGAGTATGGTTTTGTTTACCAATTTTCATCCTTCGTTTAAAAAACCGAGATACGACATGATTTTAAATCAAAAATTGTTTTACGTTGAGTAAACAGATCTTGAATAATAAGCTCGTTTATAAAATTCATTCATAAATGGTGCTTATACTGTTACCCCAAACAATTTATTTTTCATTCAAGTTAATTAATTTAATACGAAAATTTTATAATATTTAAGTACTCCACAAAATAATCTGGCTTTCATGTTAAAAAAAATGTCCATAAATTATTTCCTACGATAAAACTCCATACACACATAAACCCAAAAAATAATAAATTCTGCCAGACTCTCGACACTATACTTCTTATAAAATATAATTTAAATACTAATTAGTTTTATCCAAACAAGAGCAAAACTATACCGAAAAAAGGGTTGCCAGAACATTTTCAAACATTAACTATTCTGTGAAAATTATAACAAGTGCTTTTAATTTCAAACACACCAACAAAAAAACAAAGTTTCTCAATAATTCAAAACTTTAGTTTGAAAATTCTCTCTAAATTATCAAACACTAACCCACTTTATGTTTACCCAAAAAGGTTCACATCATCATCATCAGCATCATCATTGTAATCATTAAATAGTTTATTTTTACTTTATTTAAAATAATTTGTGTGACCCTAAATCAAATTATATATAGCAAATTGATTCGAGAGTCGGCTTATAAGAACCAAAAATAACGAGCATGAAGGAAGGCACTAGTCTTAACACTTACGACAAACATCAACAAACGGTCATGAAATCAAATTGAAATACTATTTTTCCAGTTTAAAAGTCAAAAAAGCTCATCGATTGTACTATAGACAGCCAAATACTTGTATATCTAGTATAGTCTTTAAAAAATAGTAAAAATTAAAATTTTTATCTCACACATATATGATGTGTGGAAATAACATGTCTATATATAGAACTTCATCTTTCTGTTGAGAAGAATGGAAAATTAAGAGATCTAAAATAAAATGAACTTTTCTTCACAGAAAATAATAAAAATAAAACAAAAGGAGAAAAGCACAACATTAAAAAAATATTTATAACAAGACGTGAAGTTATACTCCATAAAAGCTCTAAGGTGAAAATATTCTTTGTTTCTGCTACTTACGTTGTACAAGATTCTCTATATATTGTATATAATATGTACATGCGAGTATATAAGAATCTTTGTTATAGAAATATCTTAAATATTTTTGTTATTGTAGCTGCTTGTATTATAAAAGTAATACATTGGATTGACACCATTTTGAGATTAGAAACGAAGAAAGAAACACGTTTTACACTTCTCTGATCGAAATGCTCTATATTTCCATTTATATGTTCATTAATAAGTTCATGTTGGACACCGAGTTTTCATGTGGTATCTCTTATTATAGGCCAACAAAATTTTGTGTTGAGAAACCAAATTATAAAGTGTCTAACATAATAAACCAAAGCTTAAAGCTCGCAAACGGCACTTTATGAACCATTAATACGTATTGGGGCATATTGTAGATAGTTCGCCCAGCGTATGCTACATACCACGTTGATTATTCGACGTGATAAGAAACTCTTTTTAATTCAACCGTAGGGTCTCATAATCACTTCGCCATTTTATCTTAATTATATGCACTGTAGTACAATGTAGTACAATAGCTGCTTTAAGCTTTAAGCTTGTGTAAGAGATGAACTGCATGAATACTGTTTGTTTCAATAATTAGTAATGAAAATTTTATCTCCGATTAATTGATGACAGTTTCATTATTATCGATACTTAGTATGAACAACGATCGTTATCATATACATACACAAAACTATTAAATAAATAAATTTTAAATTTATTATTTTCTGCGGTTGAAATAAAACAAAATATAAAATTAAATTAAGCAAAATAAATCGCGAAAAAATAAAGAAAATTATTGAATTGTTTTTCAAATTGTAAAATAATATTAAATTATAATAAATTAAATTTTCAATATTGCCGTTAGTAACTCTTCATATAATTTCGTTGATTATTTAATTTTTCAAACAAAAAAACTTTTGTTTATAATTTAATTTCGTAAATTTTGTATATTTTTCCCGAGTTTTATTTATTCATAATATAATTTTTTATAACAAATCCTTTATTATAATTTTATTTTTATTTATAAAAATGCCACAAATTATTTTTTTATTTGATTTCATGGTGTAATGAAATTGTTGTTCTTGTACAAAAATCGGTATTTGGTGTGGATAACTCAATTTTCAATTATCCGAAAATAAAACAAAAAAATCTTGAATATATTAATATAAAAAGGATGGAAAAGCAACAAATTAAATTTATACCTAGCATCCAGGATTTAGTGGGATCTCATGTATATTATTGGAACGGATACAATTTTTGTGCGAGACCGGAGTGAAAGGAGTATGTACATAAATTTTTGATGATTTCGGTTAGGATATTTTCTGTGTTGGCATTTCTGAAACCCGGGGTAAAAAACGATGATGTAAATTAATGAGGGTTCAATATTTTATTTGTTTATCTAATCAGTCTTATAATAACGTAGTATTCTCGTTTATATAAATTACCGTATTGAATTAAATGCGTTGTATGCCTTTCAAATAAAATATCGAGATAATTTTGGGCATTTTATTTAAAAATTGATGAGCGGGAAAATATATATAATTTATCGATTTTTATTAATATAATCTAATTATATCACTAATTATATCACACAAATTGTTTCGGAACGATTTCTTCCCTTTAAATTTATATTACAGAGCTCTTGAAATATTTTATTTTTTGATGTGTTGTCAAACTCATTCGGAATTCTATCATCATTCTAACTTTAAAATATCACGCCAAAATGATTCTAAATTGTTTTATTCAGATCGTCTTATTACCATACACATTGTTTAAAAATATTTTTTATTTTTAGATACCAAGAATAATTTTATTTGTTGTATATAATAAAAATTCTAAGCAAAATATGTACATAACACATATTATCTTCCCATATAAAGAATTGGTATATACATAACTATGCTTCCAATCATTCTACCATGTTATTTCCATAACATGTATTGGTATATTATAGAAACAAAACCAAAATATAAGACAATAACAATTTTTCTCGTCTATTTTGGGTAATGTTCGTGTTCCTCCACAGTACACGAAAAATAAGAAAATTTATTGTATTTTCCTACTCACAAATATATATATTTATGTATATATGAATGTTGTGTTATGTGGTGCTGCCTTACCTTATCATGACCTAGGAAAATTAAAATAATATTGCGGCCAAATGAGTATTTCATGTACTGCATGCTTGTAAATTGTTTTTTTTTATTTAAATCGACTAGACGCGAAGGAGGTGGGGTAAAAATATTTATTTGACTTTTATTTGTAGATTTATACAAAACGAAACGAACTCCAATTACAACAAACCTCACTGTAATAATTCCTTTATATGTTTATTCAGTGTTTCCTTAAAAATCAAACTTGAAATTATAGAAAAGCTTAGAGATTTACAAATTATGGAGGTATGATTCAGGGTACAAGATTTTTTCGACGATATGCAGATATTAATCGATTCCATTTGCAGGAAAATTTGAAAAAAATTATTATTGTTAAAGAGTAAAGTACAGTCAATATACATACATTTATATATTGGATTTAATAGATTAAAAGACCTTTGTGAAGATAGCTCAAAATTTCAGCCCCGAAAATAAAAAAAGGTACATATGGCAATACTATTTAATTCTGTTGATTCTATAATGACATTTTATTATAATTATAGGTTTCTCCTTATATATATTACACGATTTATATGTCATAAGCTTAATAAACAAGATATTAAGAACATTTTTTTAAAATTTTCAGATATTATGATAAAAATGTTCATACGTAGTTCTATAAAGAAAACACAACATTCAAAACATACTGAGCAACTAAATAAATTACAATTAACAAACAAATTTACTACGAGTACTAACATCGAATATAATGAAAATAATACGAATATTTATATCAAAAATCTAGGATTATTTATTCAATACTTAATGTTTATTCTTTAAATTATTCCCAACTATATATTGTTTGATAGGTGACTGGTTTAGAAACACATACGATTTTTTGTAGAATTATATCTCAATTTCTAGACAAAGAAAAATTATACAAAAAATCGTACGTGTTCCTAAACCAGTCACCTATCAAAAAATATGCATCGATAGTTGGGCTAACGACTAGTTCCTGACTTCTATGGACTATATCTTAAATCGTTGACATGGAAACCAATCATCATTGTTCGAATTCTACAAAAAATCGTACGTGTTCTTAATGCATTCACTAACACTGCATGTATAAAACTAGCTTAATTATCTATTTAAGTTTTAGTAGCCATTAAAGCCATTAAATCAACTTTGTTTGAGTGACAGGCTTTTTTTGGGTTGAGTATACATAAATCTATCTATCGTGAGAGTTAATTTTTCTGAGTAAAACTGTCATGATAGTTAATTTTTTTGGGCTGAGAGTAAAAAGTATCATGATAGTTGAAATTAGTATTGCCATTGTTTTGTTTTGGGATGAATTCTGGGCTAACTTTACATACATGATTAAAAGGAAAAGCTTAAACCGAAATATGCCCTACTTAATCGTTAAACATTTTTGAGAACAAATCAACATATCTCATTAAATGCTATTAGGATAAATAAGCTTTCTAAAAACATACGTTTCTACAATTATATAAATAATTAACTCGAAATCATATTTAATTTCCTGTAATTATGCTTCAATTTAAGTTTCCATTTCTTGCCGTAGGAAATATAGTTGAAATCGGTGTAGACTGAGCGTTTAGATTCTTGGAAATTACGGATTATAATTAGTATTAAATTATTAGAATGCCATTAGATTTTTCAATATTAAAACATAAGAGTACTTAAGTATTTCACCACACAAATAACGCATTCCAATCAATCTAAAAACAAAACTATACAACGGAAGAAACTTTTGAGGTTACGTCAAATTCATATTTTCGTGATAACTGACTGTTGAAGACTATTTTCAACGGTTCTATAATTTTTATAAGATAGAATTAAATTATATTGTCATTAAATCAATATTGGTTGAATTAATATCAGATTTAATATTCCGTAGCATATCTATAAATTCCATCTTTTCTCAATATTTATGTTCCAAGAAATTGTTGAGTTATCAAGAGCTTTCGAGTTTTGAAAATATTAAGTGCATTCATGCCAGAATTTAAATTTGTATGGAAATTATTATATTGAATTGGTTTATTTAATGAAAAGGTTAGAGTATTGAAATCATACGGTTAAACATATAGCCTTTAAATGACCATTTATAGCATATTTTTACCGATAAGAATCAATAGATCTACTTAACAGTATTTGCACGAATATATGCCACAAATTCTCAGTAATAGTGCATTAACCATTTATATTTTAAGTATGTACTAATATTACTCCACTAAATCTTCATTAAAGAATCTGGAGATTTTAAACTCAATTTAACAGACTTTAACTAATATACAAAATACAGTACTTTACATATCAACCCCAACATCATATTAACATATACATCTGATTCATTATAAACTGATTTACAAAACTATGTATACAGAAACACCATTCCTATATTCTGGTATATAATAGAATAAAAAGTTACAAAACCGCACCAAATAAATTAATTCATTATCTCCCAAATCATATTATAAGAATACAACGTCGACGATATCGTACACAGAAACGTCAAATTGAGTGATATATATATTTACGAGTATGTAAATGAATACGTTTCTATTGTACGAAACGATAAGTACTATATTCCTTTGTAAAAATTTTTCTTCGAAGTATTATGAATATATTCTATTTTATATAGTTACCTGAATTTGACATCTCGTGTGTAAGTAAGATTCTTTTTTATTAAAATTATAAAATCATGAATAAAGCTCGAGATTTTACTTTTAAAGTATTTTAATTCATAACAACGTACGAGTATAAAGTTTTCACGAAATTAAATCGTCTGTAACCAACCAGTATAGAAACTATATTCTTTGGTAAAATTCTTGTATATGAACTATAGCTAATTAAACACTAAGTAGAGAGATAATATGGTTATATAATAATTGAGATGTTACAATAATTATTAGTTTGCGACGCATTCCTTCTGGTTTATACACCACTATCCTTCTGGTCTATAATACCGGTAGCTGCTTTAACCATTACGAAATGTTTTGAAAATATTTTCAAATATTATTGATTACATGACAAAAAATAAATGAAAATCTATGAAGTGTAAATATAATCAATTTTCTGTGCTAATAATGTTGCTACTCCATCGTTCTGTAACCAAATATAATAATCAGCTTTATTACTAAATCCCCTTGAACAGGAGTATCCTTATATTTTCTAATTATTTTATAAAATTCAATTTCCCAATTTTTTACGCTACTTTTCTTCTCAATGTCCATATAACCCCCCCCCCCCCCCCCCCCGACCCGGTTCTATTGTTCCCTTATTTTATTATATTATGATTGAAAAGTTTTAAGCACAAATACAGACTAAAGCACATTTTCATTCGTTGTGTTGTGTTAACTTTCGTTGTTTTAACAACTTCCGTGTTTTAATTTTACCTACTTTTCATTTTTATTTTATTTGTTTTTATTTTATGATTATTTTTCAGTTTACGGTAAAATATTTACTATGTGCATTTCCCATTTTTTAAAAAAAATTGTATGAGGTAGATCTGTACATTCAAAAATAAAAAAAAAAGTTTAAATTTTCAAAACCTTATTATCAGTAGATTGTCAATTATTTAATAGTTATTTCTGTCATAAGACTTCTATAATATTCTAATCAGTTTAATTGTTCTTGTTTAGACTTATTTGAATGGCGGCAAATAAGAAAATTATAAATAAGTATTGGTTAATGTAACGACCATAGCTTTTTAAATATTTGTATAAACAAAAGCCTAGAGCGTTATAGCATGTGTTAATGTCGATAATAATAATATTTTGAACGTGGATTTCAAATAAAGTTCACCAAAAGGTGAAGGAAAACGAACTTTACCACTTAACTTTTTAATCAACTTTTAATGATACTTAGAATTATTCCAAAATGTTAGAAATGATACTTCTATAATAACATTTCGGAATAATTATAAGATAACATCTTTATTACATAGATTTTGATTTGCTACACGCAAAAGAACAATAAGACAAAAAACAAAACTGTTTGTCAGATTGTTGGAAATCAAACACCAATACATACTATGAAATTATTAAAAGTTTTCTTGAACAGCTAAACAATTTAAATTTCGTTTAACAAATACACTTTGAAGTTTGGGCATTCTGACATCAAAGTAAAGTTCAAAATAGGTGAACTAGTAAATACTAGTAAATTTTTTCTTGATCTTATAGATACTGAACTAAGTAACGAAAAAAAAATTGTCGATACATATGTATGAGTAATAAGTTGAGTGAAACTACCCAGGTGGGGCAGTGGTTACAACTGCGGCAATTGGAGCAGGAGGTACCGCGTTCGAATCCTGATAGGGGCAGGATGAAAAAGGAATTTTTCACCATGAGATTACCTTGAGCCCCAAAACAGATTAGAGATAAAAAAAAAGTTGAGTGTCTGAGAGTCAGCACTCTGCAAAGAACTCCATTAAGAATACTGTGAACTCATGTTCTATATGTGTTATAGAAATCTAGACATTATCGTCGTACCATATTCCTACCATATACCCAAACAATACGACGAATAGTGTTAATTGAAATAATTTAATTTTTTGCATTACGTTATGTTTGCTTAAAGTTTTCTGGCGACACTATAACCGAAAAAAAACTCAACTTTCTTTGTTTCAAAGTGAAACTTTTTCGGTTTTTTTTGTATTTTATATTTTATGGAACAATAAAGTTTTTATTATTTTTGAGAATGTGTACGATTCATAATTTATTGAAATACATTTTTTTTTCTACTATACTCGAAACAGATTTTGAATATTGGTATGATTGCGAAATGGGAGGAATTGAAAAATGCAATTATATTTAGCAGATACGGTTACTTGGTGTTACCATACACAACAATTAGACATTTATTTTCTTTGACAAGTACATATTATAGAATAGTCACATTCAGCAAAATTTTGAAATTAATGGGAACTCAGTTTATAATTGAGCTTGAATAAAACAATAAAGCGAAGGATGATAAACATAAAATATCGATCTCTGTATATTAAACGAAAAGTTAATTTTATTAAAATTTTCGGGGCAGAGAAATATGAGTGTATGCAGGAAAAACAGTTTGTTTTCAATCCGATGTGGAAACATCTGGTTTGGACAACATTTTTTATTCCTCAGATTTTTTTTATGCTATTTTGATTGAATCGTTTATCTAAATTTTTTGGTTTAAAGTATTCAGCTTTTACATTTTTATTTATGGTGGGTGTTGCAGAAAGGGAAATCAGTTAGTAGAAACCGATTTTCCAGAATCTATATATTATATATTGATCTTTGATGATTGTATTATAACAAATTAAATTACGGAAAATGTTCATTCAATAATAAAATATTTTGTGTGCGAGTGTGCGTGTAAGTAATGAATAGAGTTTCACAATTTTTCAAATAAAAAATAAAGATATTTTCGATTTTAAAATTGATTGATTTTTATCTCTCGGTGCCAGAAGGAAGCAATTTATTGAAATAATATTATTTTATATTGAATTTATTGTTTTTCTGGATATCACAACTAATGATATATACTAGATAAATCACAATGATATTCCAATCAAATAGAGGTGACGGATGAAATTTAATTAAATTTAAACTGTGAGAAAGAGACCTATAAAGGCTATCAAAACTGTTTCTATGTGATATAATTCAGTGCACTGTATAGACAATAATAATAACAATTTTCAGTGGTCCAATCACTTATTTAGCTGGCTTCCAGATCCCCAGGGAGCTCTGAAATAATGGTAAAGTTATTATTATCACCCAAAATTATACTACATTTACACAGCATATATACCTTCTAGATATAGTTACATACAAATTTTCTTGATTTGTATGCTGTCTGACGTATCAAACACACAGTTGGAATGAAAATATTTGGAGAAAATACTTTGAAACAGAGAATATTATAACTACCTCACGCAATTTTTGATAATTTGAGTGATGTCGCTGGATAAGCTATAGACAACGTAACCCGTGGTTCAGAACAATAATAGTTTGTGAATTATCATGATACTCAGCTATATGAAACCCTTTAATCAAAGTTCGCTCATTTCACGCTTCTGAGTATTTGTAATAGTGTAGTAGTTTTATGGTTGCTCATATTAATAATGTATTCAAATACCAGTATGTGATATTATTGTAAACTAATTTCCAAGAACCAAATTGAAATATTTCAATTAAACTATAAATATTTGTTATGAACATTCGAAACACAATTTTAAAAAACATTTGTATACCTAAACACATTCGAAAATATTCCCCACTTATAAACAAATTAAACGCAATTAAAGTGTTCTAAGATTGCGATAGATATTTCAAAGCGATAGATGTCTATTATATATTAATATTATGAATTGCGGTCTTATCAGCTTCAACTTCAAGTTTTTGCAAAATTAAATGACTTTTAGACATCGATTTAGCTAAGCAGATACCTATTATCATAGATACGTTTTGTATTTATATGTTAATTATCAACTTTAAGTGATAACTTTTAAGTATAAAAACACTTTCGATTCAAAATTAATTTCATAAACCAGTAAACATGTTACGTGAAATATTGGTATCTTTCACTTTGGTGGCAGTTGCTGTTGGATCAGGTAAATTGTAAAATTATTTTAATTTAATAAAAAAAATTAAAATTAGAAAATCCTTTTAACAAAATGTTCTTCCAGCGTTAAAACGCGAATCGGAATGGGAAGGTCGTATTGTTGGTGGAACAGTTGCACAAATCAATCAATTCCCATATCAATGTGCAATTCGTCGAGATGGTGAACATTTCTGTGGCGGCACAGTAATTCACAAGAGATATATACTAACAGCAGCGCATTGTACAATCGAAGAACAAGCGTATTTTTTAACCGTTGTTGTTGGTGCCCTTAATCGAACAAACGATGGCATCATCTACGAAGTAGACTACATTGTTAACCACGAGTATGATCCAATCACAAAGGCCAATGATATAGCACTTTTAAGAACCACAGAAGATATTGAATTCAACGATGCTGTTCAACCAATCGGTATAGCAACAATAGGAATACCAGAGGGTCTAATAGCTACCGCATCAGGATGGGGTCGAACTTCAAGAACCGGACCGGCATCAAACAGTTTATTGTGGGTGCAGGTTTCAACAAAGTCAAATTCAACTTGCAAAGCTTTTTTCCAGTTGTATGGACTATTTTTTTTGGATACGTTTTTATGTGCTGGTGGAGGGCCAGGAAAAGGAGTGTGTATGGGTGATTCAGGTGGTCCACTTGTATATGACAACACATTGATTGGAATTGTATCATGGGGGATTCCTTGTGGTACAGGTTTTCCAGATATATATACTCAAGTGTCTCCTTACATTGACTGGATTGTGACACATGTTGTTTAACAGTTTGTATTATCTTCTTTATTAATTTTAAAAATTTATAATGACAATTATTGACTGTATATTTAACCTTTTGTTAGTATAATGTAATAAATTAACTGTGTGTATGAGGGCGGATTGAAAATGGCGCTATACCCAAGTAGGAAAACAAAATTTTTTTTTGCCAAAAAACTATTTATTTCTCAACATAGCCTCAATTTACTTCGACACACGTAGTAAGACGATATTCCAACTTTTTCATACCATCTGAATAATACGATTTCGGGAACCCCTCAAAATACGCGTTAGTTTCGGTAATCACTTCTTCGTTTGAGATGAATCTAGGAGCTAAATCTAGACTATAAGGTGGATATGATCAACCAATTCGAAGTGTATTTCATGTAATTTTAGCATCGTATCTAATGCTGTGTGGACCGGTCTTCTTTAAATGTGGTCGGTTTTCCTTGATTGCATCAACCAATTGATCCAATAATGCACGATAATACTTTCCTGTGACTGTGGATCCTTTTTCAAGATAATCGATGAGCAATATTACGTGTGCATCTCAAAATATAGTGGCCATAACCTTGCCAGCCGATTTCACTGTCTTTGCTTTCTTCGGAGCACTTCCACCAGCTTCCACCCATTGTTTCGCTTGATTAATATTGTAGTTGCAAACAGAAATAAATAAATATTGTGGTTGCCCTGTTTTAAGCGGGAATTACGCCACATATCTGTTTCAACTTCAAGCTTATACAAAAGTAATATAGTGAGTACATTGATATTTTGAAAAGTTATCAGAAACGTCGTTTTTTGTATTTATATATAGGTGAATGATCGACGTTAAGTGAAACGTTTTAGTATAAAAACACTTTCGATTTATTATTAAACTCAAAATTTGTAAACTTGTTACGTGAACTACTTATATCCTTTATCTTGGTAGCAGTCACTGATGGATCAGGTAAACAGTAAACATGTTTTAATTTAAAAAAAAAAGGTGGTATACAAATTACAACTCTCTTGAAAAAAAATTTAACTTGTTTTACATCGACTATAATTTATTTTAATATTCAATCTTATATCTTATTTCCCAACTCGAGAATTTCAATTTAAATTACGTTTCCGTAGGTATGTATATGGACACATTGACAAATATAACCATAATTTATTATCGGTTCAATGGGTGGAGATTTAAAATAAATCAAATCAGAAGTATGTCTGTATGCCAAACGAAATAATTAGTTAATAATAAACGTTATTTATGTACATAGATTATTCTAACGATATGCACATATATAAGCTATTTAAATAATTAGAAATATCTTCAACAGAAATATATATATATAACGATATGAGGGTACTTGAATGTACGAGTATCGCTGCATAACAATGAACATTTCACTATGGGCACTACAAAATTAGAATTTTTTGTACTCGTTCATTGTTTTATAAATTCATGGAATTCTCTAAAATAAAATGAAACATTTATTCTGGGTATATATTACATTTCAACAATATTGTGCTATATGTGTTGGTACTTATATATTTTTTCCGAGATAATTTGGATAAGGGCCAATTCTGACAATTTCTTATCTTTTTCTGAAACATGGAAAATTATTTTTGTTGAAACGTTACCTGTTGCTGTAATTTTTATGTATGTATATATATGTTAACACGATGATACTACAATCATTTGTTTTAGTTTTATATCGTCGATATAGTTGTAACAGAAAATGTGTCGAGATAGATATAAGAGTTTGTTACAAAAAAGGACCATAACAAAATGTCATGTGTGTATTAGTATTGTTTGCACGAGGTTCGAAATAATGTTTAAACATTGTTGTCCTTAAACTGTTTGTATATAACAAATATTTTTAGGTATAGATAGATAGTTTGAAATGGTCTTGTTGATAAACTGTCTACATGAAGGTCTTTTAATAGGAATAATCAATTGGAATACCAATCATTGATAAAATTTGGGATTGTGGCTCCCAAACAATTATTGGTATAAACATTCATACATTTATGTCATAGAACAATGGTAACTTGCATTTGCTTTCATCTCGCCATGATGAAGAACTTTTGATCCATTTCTCCAATTGTGAACGAGTATTTTTTTAAGAAGAATTATCCAAAATATAATTGGATTAAGAAAAAGCATCAAATAAAAGTTTTTCAAAAACTAAGAGTTTTTATGTATACTCTTGATGAAACACATTTGGGACTTTTCAAGTATATATTCAACTAATCCATTTAACGTTTATGAATATTGTTCTTATTTTAATTAAAAAGTACAAGCAACCCTCAAAATAATTATAATATTTATAGTTCTAAGTTTAATAAACCAAATTGAACTTACCAAGTGTAACGTTAGAGTATTTTTCCGTTATCAAGCTTTCTTGCTTTAACCAATACATTCATAATCATAATATCTCAAGAATATAGCAAAACCATAAAAAACTTATTTTGAATTTTCCATACAAGAAAACTTATTCTCTTTTATTTTGATTTTCTCATATTTAGTTCTTTTGTTTTTTTAAATTTTCGTTTTTTTTTTCGTTTAGTTTTATTTTTTTTTATAATATTTTACAAAAATGAATGAAAAATAATTAATTATACAACAAAAGAATATATATTTTTAAATAAAAAACAATTTAATAATTTAGTTTAATTTATTTATATATAAGTTTTTGTGTTTTATATAGTTTTTTTTATATGTATATATATATTATTTAATTTAACTTTATACATTTTAATTTAATTGTTTGATTTGTTTTTTTATTACGAGTATTTATTTGAGTGAAATGTGTTATATAACCGTTTTTGAATCGATTTCTTTTTGTTATATATTTCATATTCCAGTTAATTAATGTTTCTATGTTTTATTTTATGTTGATAATTGTACAATTATGTAATATAACATACATACAGTGACATATACATAATTTGAATTACTCTAAATGTAAACCATATATAAATAAGGTTTGAAAATTTAATGAAAATTATATTGTGTTGTGCTGCTTTGTGAGTTGTAAATTGCATTGCAAATTAATTCTTGCGAGCGGAATTTTTAAAGTTCGTAAATATTTCTCTTTGAATAACTTTTTGGTAGTTTTCATTGCTTTCCTTTGATGTGGTATTGTTATGTCATCTAGAATTGGTTTTGCTTCAAACTTTTTTAACCCCGTCGTAGGTTTCAACATAAAGCACCAATTATATCTACTAATGTTAAATTACAGTCAAGTTTTACTTGTTATCTCATCCATCGTCTAGCTGAATTATGATGTATATGTTGAATAGTGGACAGAATAATTTCCAAATCTCTAAAATCCTTATTTTTCCTCCTCATCACTATACGTATACAGCGTGGAGCGCACGTAAATAACATACATCCATTAACATGAACAACGTTTTCGTTACATGTACCAACAAATCAAATCCTCAACACACCCAATAACTTTTATTATCACCTGTACAATGTACACAACATTTTTAATTACCTTTCGCGCACCTGTGTATTCCTATCCTATACCATATCCACATATAGTATATACCTATGATATACATCATATTCCTGTCACAACTAGCGTACGTGTGTATCCGGTAGTTGAGCATACGTATATATAGCACCGAAACAAATAAATTAATTAAACAAAAACAGGCAACAGCAACACTTTTTCATATTCATACCATATAATTTACAACTTCTTTCACTTTTGAATTTTAATTGGAAATGAAAAATACGTAAGTTAAAATAATGTAATAGTAGTAAAGATTTCCATTTAATTATTATTATTTTTTTTTTTGAATTACTTAAAAATTATTTGATTTTCAAAATAAATTCGGAAATTATTTAAATAAGAAACTTCAAAGTAGTTTTATGTGTATATAAATAAATCTGCTCGTATATCTGAAGAAATGTACTTACATGTGAATATATATAATTTATATTCCAATTTAATTTTTTAAATTATATAGATTTTTTTTTTGTTAAATATAAGTCTGTAATTTATCACTTTTTATACAATTTTTTGTCAAAACTTTATTTTCAAAATATAAATTAATTAATTTTAAATTTATTTCAATTTACTTAATTATGTTTTTATATAACGTATGTATGTTTATATTTTTGTTGTGTGTATGTGTGTGTATATGTTTTGTTTTATTTGTTTATATATTTTATTATTTTTTGTTGTTTCGTTCAATAAAAAGTTAATTAATTAAAAAAACAATCTGTGATAAATGTTTTTTCCTTTTTGATTATTTCTTATTAGTACTTAGTTTACTTATTTTGAATTAAAAATTTTGGTTTTAACAAAATTAAAAATTGTTTGTGTATTTTTTAATTTTTTGTAACTGGAGGGTGATTTTGGTTCTAATATATGATTTGCATTTTTTTACTGTAACAGGTGAGAAATACGTGGATATATTTAGATTTTCCCTGATTTGAAACAACAATGAACTTAAATTATAATTTGGGATATGTTATACCACATATATGAGATTGAAGTTTGCTATTGGTTAACAAAATCGCAAATCTCATCGAAACGCTACTAATCAGTTAAAATCAATTAACAAATCATTTAAAGTGCACAGGCACTCAAGCTGACACAAATAGCTTTTTACAATATATTTTTCGATTATTCATTGAAATTTTAATTTTGCTTCGTAAATGCATTATTATTTGGATTGACTTAAGTGGCAACTATAGAAAAAATAAGAAATTGTAAAAAATACAAATAAGAAAAAATAAAACTGCGATAAATAGGCTTTGCCTACTTTCGCCCAAGCAGAACATAAAAAATAATTCTGCGATAAAATTCGCAAAAAAAAAAAAGAAAAAAAACTGAACAAAAACCAGCCTGCTTTTCTAGTTTTACTTTCGCTCAATATTATTTTTTTTTTAAGTTTTTATGGCTCATGTGTCAAAAAAAACCATTTTCGTTAAAATTTTATATATTCTTATTTTATTTTATTTCATGGATGGTTCTGCCTTTATACTGGTTTTCCGTCTGTTTAGATTAGGAAGCTTTTCTTTCATTTTACGATAGTGGCACTTCTGGTTACTATACCGCTTGTTCATTTGGACTACAGAAAAATAAAATTATATGTTTCGATCATCTTTCTTTAATCTCAACAATATATTGTGCTTTAAGCTTTTCGTTTAACACAGTTCTTTGTTTTGTCCAGCATGAGCTTGAGTTTGACACCTTCAGTAACAGTTTTGCATTCTCACAACTAAAGTTTCTATATATGACAATAAATTAAATGCATCAAATCATAAAAGCTCCAATTTATGAAACTCGCCTGTTTAGGAATTGGAGCTTTTATCATTTGTTGACAAATTTTTCCCTTGAAATGACAATGATTATCGTGCGGTTTTCAAGTTGTTATGCAAGAAACTTTTCCGTGGCTATTTGTCATTTACGCAACACGTAAATTCATCGTTCAACTGATGAAACAATACTTTAACAGTAGTTGTGGTAATAGATATGACAAAAAATTCTAAGAAACGACTGCTACTATTAAATTCTGAGTATTGTTTCGAAAACAGGCTTTCATGACAGCTTGTGGCTTGTATCGTAACATAATTTGTTGTTAATGATATTACTTCCATCAAATCACCTGTTCAGTAACCTGCAAAGTCGGACTATTACCTGTACTTAGCCACCAGTGATTACACAGTTAACAAAAATTTTTAACTAAATAGATCTCGTTTAATTCTCATGTTCTGTAACTGACTAAACCTATTTCTTTCAACGTGTTATATAGATTAATTATATTTCTTGTTTTGTATTCGAGACAACTTTAAAAGTTTTCTTCCCAGTTGTTTTTTTTCTATTTTCAATTTAATTAATTAATTAATTTTTGAATTTAAACTTATTTTATGTACAAAGTAAAAACGGTTCATTTAAATATATCTATATTACATGTAAATTAATTTAATTTAAATTTTAAAAATTAAGATATGATTATTAGTTTTTTTTTTGCTTAGTTGTAAGTTTAATTCCATTACATTCTTAATTAGTGTATGGAAAAGAACTTTTTTGACGTTTGGGGAATTAAATGTTTGACATTTTTTCTTTTCCATTTTGTTTTGATTTGATTATATCAATTTTAATTTAATTTATGTCTTCACACAGCATCTGAAATTACATCAGCTGTGCTATACCTATGCTATACGGTCACTTCTTGGATTTGAACACGTTTTTTAAGCGTTGATGTATTTGAATTTGTTGTACTATTACTATTATTTATCACATTACCTGTGCATGTTGATGCTGCCGCTCCCCCTATGGTTGTTATATTTTGTAGATGATCGTTTGCCGTCGATGTTGTTGACGTTAGATTACTTGATATTCGCTGGGGTGGTTGGGGTGGCGTACTCAATCCACTTTCATTACTTGGTTGTTGTTGATTACTATTGTTGTTTGTGCTACTGTTACTATGACTGTTATTATTGCTATTCTTCAGTATTGTATTTGTTGTTTTAGGATGCGGTAGGGTTGAAGACTGATGTTGATGACTATGTGATTGATTTGTACACTTTTGATGGGTGTGACTATGATGTGTATTCTGAAACGAAATGAAATTATTTTATGATTAAACTTATCTATTATAAAATTGTTATTTTCATACTTGTTGTTTATATGCATCCCCTGCACTCGACCCTTTCGGCAATGTATTATGATGATGATGATGATTATCTTTATGAATACAAGGGTTTTTAAGCGTAGTTGTGTAACTAGGTGGTGGTTCTTGCTGTGTTTGGCTTTGTTTCACTTTTTGCTTTAAGTTAGGTGAAATTGTTATAGAAGCAGTCTCGGATCGTGTTGTCATTTCAACTATCAAATTAATAATAATGAATTAACAATAAATAAATAAAAAGCTTTATAACAACATACCACTTCCACCGAGTCCCACCGGACTATCCGACTCACTGGCATTAGTACAGTAGCGTTTCCTTGTTTTTCGTTTCGATCGATCCCTTTGGTAATATATTCCGGCGAATATTAACATATTTAAAACTAACAATAGGCAACCAACACCAACTGTTACGCCCAGTGCCGCTGTATAACTATAATAATGCTTATTTGCTAATTTAGCTAGTAATTCCTCTTCAGTCGCCTCACCATCATCATCGTCATCCTCGAGTGATGTAGGTTCTTCAGTATCCTGAAGGACATCACCAAATGACGGATCGGGCGTACATTCAGCATTATAATTTTCTAATTGTCTCGATTCTTGTACATCATTCACGATATTATCGGAATAATGTAATTTAGGACGAGTAAATGATTCGGGTCGCACAGCGCCCGCATAATAATGTTGTTCTCTTTCGCGAAAATGATGATGTCGCATCGAAACTTCAGGGTCACCGGGCCTATGTAGCTGCGGTATTAGATTGAGCCACAACGCCATTTTATGGCCTCGATAGTGACTTTTCATTTTGGGTTTGAGTGCTGTACAAATACAAAATAAAATGTTAAATTAATTTTGCTTAATTTATATTTCAATTTACAAAAAGTTTTCCAACTAAAAAATAAAAAACAAAATAACAGAAAATTAATGGGAAACGTTTTTTGTGTTCATGCTTTATGTGCTTTTATATTCAGTTTTGTTTTTCATTTGCAATTTTTTGTTGTATTTTAATTTTTGGAAGTTTTCCAATAAAATAAAAAAAACTAATTGGCTTAAAGAACAAAAGCGACGAGAAATTTCTACTTTTTTTATTTTATTTATAATCGCCTTCGTCGTCTGAAACATTTTCACTTAATTTTCTTTTTATTATTATTCTTTTTGGTCATTTTCATTTTATTGGCACAATTGAAAATTAACTATTTTCACTTATCTTGATATCACTTTAGAATGTGTCAAAGTGGAATAACAAATATTGATAGTGTCGATAATAAAACCAAATTTTCGAGATGCCTTTGAATTTTAGAGACAAATAGGAAGTCCGGTATCATCCGATACACTTCGCTATACATGGTATCACACAGTGTTTCGAATTCCATTTTATCCAAACGATTAGATTCATCTCATTTAAAGGACATTAAAAGGACGATAGCCATTTATTTTGTTTTTTTTTTGTAGTTGCCAAATTTTTACTGTAGATATATATACGCAAAAAACGAGATAAATTTTCTAGGGTGTTTAGTAATTGACGATCTAAGTCACTGTTGTCTCTTATTGTTTTCTAAATTGGAAATAATTTTGTGGAATTTACACGATTTTCTAACAACAAAAAAGTTTCTATGTGTATCGACTAAACCAAACAATGGATAATGGTTATATAGCTTTAAACTTTTATTAGTTTATTGTTATTGTCGTTTATTTATTGGATTTGAATTGCGATTAATTTTGATACTTTGGACCTTAAAAAAAAATCGGCATCCTCTTGTGTTATGGTCGAACGATAAGAAAAAATGTATCTATATATATGTCACAATTTGTTCGATGGGTGGCATCAAATTAGATTTATTTATCGGGTGATTTGTTTTGGTTTTTATGGTGTGCTATTTCCGTTGAACCAGATGGCTAATTTGAATATTATAAAAATAGGAATTATAATTTAAATTAAGATATGCAGAAAGAGTACTGAATAAATTTATATAAATTATAATTTTGGTCTAAATATTTGGTCTAAATTGTGAAAAACAAAATATTTTGCAATTTTATCATTTTTAATAACCTCTATTTTAAGAAAATGTATATTGATATTATATTTATGGAACACAGATAATGCTGGCAATAAATTCGGAAATTTTTGACTAAAAATCTACACAAAGAAAAAACCCGATTTCCAAGTACAATGGGTCCGAAATGTATGTCAACGGTATATTGTTGTAATCCGTATGGTTAAACCTTCTTAGTAATTCTTAACTATTTTACATTTCAAACATATAAATTAGCATTAGAGCTCACTTACAGATAAAACTGTATGGATATTCTGGTTAAGAATTATTTATCCATAAATAAGTTGTATTACTCGTTTATTTAAGAAATATATATGTTTGTACTGTATTTTATTCTTCAGAAAACATACAATAGGATATTGGTTTCCAATTCCTGAAAGAAAAATAATAATACAAAGAGACCATACGAATACCGATTTTCTTTCTAACAGATGTAATACAGATAATGTGGTTTTTCAAAATTTTAGATACGTTATTTTAACTAAGATACTCACTATATACACTTGAATTAAGATAGCTACACTCGTGGTAACTTATTTGTATTATTAATTCCAGTATTAAAATAATACAAACTTATAAAAGCTATATCTTTATCCCAGTACAAATTATCACAAATAATGTGAAAAATAAAATTATATAAAGCTCCATTTAATCATAAAATAAAATTCGATTCTTACAGATAATTGATAGAATTGATATTCTCAAATTTCTAATTTAAATTCTGGAACAATGCATACTATATAGAAGTCCATAAAGTAGATTTCCGGATTATATGGAGGAACACTAACAATACTGCTAGCAAATTAAGAGCAGAATTTGAACAGTCAAAAAATCAACATGGCATCTACATATATATAGTAAAATTGTGTCCTAAATTCAAAAGCTCGTATACATATTGTATATAATTAAACTATCTACGTAACAATTCTACACCCACATAATACCAAACAAAACACTGTATATACCATAATCAATTAATTTTAAATTAAAACATAAAATTTTATATTTCATAATTTTGTGAAAGCAATTTCCATTTTATTTTCATTTTGTTTTTATTTAGTTATAATTTCGGCATTAATTAAATCCGAAAAAAAAAACAAATATATAAATGTAATTCTACAACGGGTTTGAATATACACATAATACTAAAGATTTCGGTACACAGAGATATGAAAAACAAAACTTAACAATTTTTCCCATACAACTATACTTTGCCTCATTCATACGGCCTAATTTTCTATTATTTATATAAAATTAAGACAAAAAAAATGGATTGAAAAGAATTTTCAACCCTTTCTGGGGATTTTTTTGTTCAGATAAATATTTAGACATCAACATAAAAAAATCCAAAATATCTTAAATCTTAATGACACCTTCAATATTTTTCACTATGTTTCCTTCCCTTTATATTCAGTTCATTCCCGAACGAAACCATGCCAATATACCCATGTTCTCACCCTTGGTTTTAATATAATAAATATCGAACTTAAACCAAATTTAACATTTTACAACAAAAGCTCTGTAATAATAATTATGTCGTGAAATAAGAAAATTTAAAATTTACGTATTTTCCCGTCCGAAAAAAAAAATTATTTTAATTTTTTCATTTGTTTCTTCGTTCGTTCGATACTTTTTGGCAATCTTTTCCGGGTTGAGATTTTTTTTTCCTATTTCACAGAACGTACATAAACGAGTATAATAATAACGACACACAGTCAGTATAGAATAATAACGTAGAGTGAGAAAAAGCTTTCTGTGCACAAAATTTGTTACTGCTGTCTTGAGAAAAATGAAAAATAAACATTTCAGATTCTGTTTTTTTTATGTTGCTTTATTTCTTTTTACAGTTGGAAATTTTTCAGGTTAGTTAGTTTTTCTTGGGATATTTAATTGAAGAAATAAAAAACGGAAAATAAATAATAAGAAGACGAATAAGTTGAAAGGAAATGATATTTATTTTTTTTGTAATATTTATTTATATTTCTTCTTTTATGGAATTACAAGTTAAGTGGAAATCTCAGTTGGAAGAAACCCGAAAATAATTTAAGAGGCCATATGGTGAATCTTCTTATATTATATGTACGTATGTATATATGTATAAGCGTCAATGTGTATATATGTTCAAACGACGGAATAATAACATCTAGAATTATCGTTTCACGCGTCTATTTATTTTTCATATTTACGTCACAATCGTATTTTTCACTCGTGCAGTAATCATGAATGATGAACGACAATTTGTCTTTTGTTGGTGGGTAATTAAATACTGATGTTCTGTTATCTTCATGTTAACATACACATATATTTGAATGTTGAAGGCACAGCGATTTCAAAAAAGAAAATTAAATTATTCGAAACATGAAATGTATTATAATAATGTCAGAGTTTGACATAGTAATTGTTTTTTAACTGTCCTAAACTATATACGACTGTAACACGAGTTGTAATGGTTGATTTCATTCAAGTGTTAGATGACACATGTTCTTTCTGCGATTTATTAAAAATCAAGAAATCTGATTCAAGAAACATCTAACCGATGATTTGGTTATCCAGTGCGGGAGGGTCATGTGAGTAATCAACAAATAATATTTACAAACATAGGAAGTGATCACGATGATATCTTATTCTCTCTAATTCACTAGACATTGCATACTTTTTTCTTTTCTTAAACAAATAATTGGTAAAGTGAAAATTGGCAGAACTACATAAAATCAACCATGCATTGAACACTTATATACGATAAAAATTTCGTATTGACAACCAAAATGTCAAACGAATAATAAACAATCACATCGGTAGATTTAGTTTACTCGTATATCTTAAAATGTTTAACTTCTTAAAAATGTGTTGTGGAAAAACAATATGAAAAATGTGCCTAACCAACAACAACAACATTGTCATTAGTGAACAGAAGTTAGTTTTGTGACGTGTTTTGCGAAGGTGGTTCGTGGGATTTATTTCGTCATGGTATTGGTTTTGTTGTTGAGTAGAGGTTTGTTTTTGTGTCTTGATTCAGTTCTTATTTTGCCGATATCCTTTGTATGTTCGTTGAATCTTGGTTTGAGGGATCTGCCAGTTTGTACCATGTGGAGTGATGGGCAGTCTGAACATGTTAATGTGGATTTTGCTGTTTGATGTAATGTTACTGTTTGGTATTGTTTGTTGTTCTAACTTGTTATGCGTTTTATCCAAAGTTTTTGGGTGTAATCTGAGTGTGTTGACTGGTGCTTTTGTTTTAGTCCACGATAGTGTGTTTTTCTTGAGTATTGTCATCGGGTTGTGGCGTAGTGTTCTGTCGGTGATTGGTTTTGTATATGTATTTTTGATTTCTCTTCAACTCTGGTTGTTTTTGTGTGCGATGTGTTTTTAAGTTTTGGGTTCGTTTTGATAGTCTTCTTTTGACATCGGGATCTTGGTTGGTTGGTGTGTTGTGTCGCTGTGTGGTTGTGTGTGGCTGTTTTATGCTGGTATGAGTGGTTTGAGTTTTTATTTATGGTTGGTTACGTTTGCGTGGGTTTTCTGAAGTTTTGAATGTGTTTGTTGTCGATGTTTTTCATCGTTTGGTCCGGAAAGCATGTCCAGTGGGTGTTCAGGGGCTTTGGATGTGGGGGAATTTGAGATGTGTAGGGGTCACAGAAGTGATTTTCTGCTCGGCAGCGGGGTTGGTGCGGACTTAACGAACTTCTTTTGAGGGGTGCGTCATGGAGTGTTGTACCCTAGAACGAAGCACTGTGCCCTGGTGTAAGAGGGCGTGAAGCTGGAATTTTTTTATTTTTTGGTTTATAGTAGCTGGTGAGGATGGCGGCTTGATTGCCGAAATGTATTTGATATGTGGAGATGGGTAGTTTCACTTTGAGGAGTGTTTTTGGGTTGGAAGTATCAAATGTTTTATTTGATTGAAATTATATTCTCCCACGCGTTGGATGATGATGGATTGGGTGTTGTGATATATTGGTCACGTCTTTGAATGCAACATATGATGAGATTACCGGAAAATGATGTATATTTTATTAACAAATTGTATTATTTTACTAATTATGTAGGAAGATTTTTTTTTCTGTGACCTAATTTCTTTTCTTTATGACCTTTAGAGTTGAGATGTAATTTGCATAATTTTGGAATATAAGAAGTTTTCAGATATCTATTTTGATTCTAAGATGAACATACTTTATCACTTGTATTCTAGAATTCAAGTTATGGTTGGCTGATACTTAATCTATATCATACTTCTAACTAAATTAATTGTTACAGATGCCTGAGCCATAAGTTAATAAACTGGAGCTTAAATAAATAATAAAATTAATATTAATTAAGTTACAGATTACTGAGCGACTTACTAATAAATTTATTTTAGAAATTTGTTTTAGTTTTAATCAAAATACAGCAGAGCAGATAGGTGTTGCGGACTCGAGAATGCTGACTGGCGATTGCAGATTAGTAGATTATAATTGTGATTGTCTGCTAACAGTAGTTTAGTAACGATTTGCCAGGTGTCTGCAATCGGCTCGTTCTCTCCTTACTAACATACATTTACGCAACAACCAAGTTACAGCAATCATGTCGTAGTGTAGAAAAGTTTCTCAGATCGGACCGCCAATCGGAAAAACAAAAATAAGTCTTCGTGGTGCAACCAATAATGTAAAGTCACAAAAAAATTTATATTATTGGTTGCACCTCGACCAGATCTTATGAGACCAGATGTTAATGGTTACGTGTTTTTATAGTAAATTGAATTCATTAGATAATAGCATTATAGATTGATAATATATACGCCAATTTAAAGTCTTGGTTCTTGATTTTCATAAAAGTTTTCGAATGTGATTTACAGATATAGCTCATTTAACGTCGTGCCATGATATAAAACACTATATTGGATAGATACTTATACCTGTTTATTTCAAATACATTATGTATACAATTAGAATAGAAAAGCTTCAAGGGATGTATCCAAAATTAAGGTACATATATACATTATTATCTCGTGTTAGCCTAAAAATTCAGAGCAGCATATAGACTACTGAATCAAAATGTATGTGAAGTTTGGTCCGATTCAATAGAAATTTTTGTTATAAAGGTAATATAAATTAAATTATAGTCATAATGATATCATATACAGATATTATTGGGATATACATAATCCCACTCAACATGTATACAAAAGAAAACCCTTCTCGTTATATGAGCCATATGAAATGAAAATCTATCAATGATTTTCCAGAAACGAAAGCAACTTTTAAATTGACGACAGACATTTTTAGATAATAAAATAATTTTTTTTTTTGGAAAGATTTTTCAACTAAATAAATTTAGTTGGGTTATATGAAATAGTATATATAGAACACATAATAAATACATAAAGGGATTCAAATACATATGTATATGTATGTAGTCAACATACATATATAGGAAGGAAAGTGAAATGCGTGTTGTGTAATAAATAAATATTTCAAAGTGTCAAATGACCCTTTTCCGTCCGTTTTTATTTATTTATTTACAAATTTCAATATCTTTTCTTATATCTCTTATCTAACTTCCATTTCCTATCAACAAAAATATATACATGCAAAAAAAAAATATAAATAAACATGTCCTTGTTATCACACACATCATCTACATATGTATGAATATCCTTTTAAAAGATACTATCTATTATACATGTTAACATAATTTTGACTTACATATACTCAAATACAATTGGGTGGTTGTTTCGTACGGTTCCCATGTAATACCACGGTAACGTGTACGCTCCTTAGCCGTTCCATAATCAGGATGTAACATTGCTTGCGTATGTCCCGCCTCGTTCGGATCACCTGTTTTGCAGAAATTTGTTATAAAGTTTAACACGGCTTCGGCGACACCCATATCTTGTCGCGAATAATTTTGTGGGAAATTTGGCATGCCCAATACCAACGGTAGTCCAAATATATATGGTATATCTTCGCCACGCACCGATCCCAAACGCTGTAACAAATAAAGAAAAATATAATAAAATTTGAATCAATCAAACAAAAAAAACGAAATAATTTTTTTTTCTTATGTAATGCTGGTTGGAAATATATACGAACAAGGAAATGTGTACTGAAATCTGCCAGTTTCGTTTTCCTTCGATGCGAAAAATTATAATACTTGTATTGTTGTTGTATTTGAGATTGATTGATTAGATTTTTTCACTGTCATTGTTTCCATTAATAAGTATACAGCGATAGAAGTAATTGTGTATATCGTATATTTATGAACAATTAATCGAAAACCGAAATCTTCCAGTAACGCATTATATATGCATATACGACTCGTTCTCGAGAATATTATATACAACTAAAAGGAGGACTTCGTTCACTGTACGATACAAAAATCTCATCAATATTTTACTTAAAGTTTTCAATTTTATTTTTTTCTATCATTCTGATTGTGTGTGTTTCAGAAATAAAATCGATTAGAGCACATAACAAATATATGTATAAATCTTTTCGAATACATACAATTGCTCGAGGATCATTTTTCAATTGATGTATAAATAATAATCCAATATAATCCCTTTATATATAGATATTTGAAGGATAATTGGAATTTTAATTTAACTTTTCTATCCCTTCGCTCAAACCCATCCTCACCACCGACCGAGGAACGACGTTATAACGGCATTATCATAATTTATAGCCAAACGATATGTAATCTTCGAATACAAATCATGACGCTCAATTTATAAGAAATATCCAATAAAATATAAAATGGGTTAAGACAATCCTCAAATTGATCCTCTTCGGTACAGTATCATTTCAATTTAAAATCCTTATGTTATCAAATGTTTTGATCTCGTTGTGTCAAAACGGCAACAATTTTCCGAAGCGGTGGGATGTTATATAGTATATAGACAAACAAAAATAATTTATAACATATTTGTGCAAACATACAAAAATAAAACAGGATACGCAGGGATACAAAAACTATTAATAAATTATAAAGGAGCTAACCATTATTTTGAATTGGTATATAAATTTATTAACTTTATCGTTTGATATGGGTCTTTCGGTATCCTTTTGTTGTTTTTGTTTGGATGCGTAATCAAATTTTCATATCAAATTAAATTTTTTAAATTTAAGTTTTTCCTGGAAGGAAACTTACCTGTGGATATTCACTATCTTTTGTCTGATAACCAAAATGAAATAAATAAGTTTTAGCACCACGACGTGCATGCAAATAACCGACTTTTATTAGCGGCGCCACAGTATGTCCATCACTAAGCGCTTCCATTGTTGAATCTCTGCAAAACATAGTTTTATAAACAATTAAATAGTATAATCATCATCAGCTGTGGTTTTCACTCACCTAATATTAATCGGATGCTGCACTGGTTTATCCCAGTCCGTGTACTCGTTTCGAACCGCCGAAAAAATCTCGTTCAAATGAAACGAAAATGCATTTCTAATGTATGTTCGCAACAATCGATTCCGTTGTTCCTCTTCCAATCCGTACTGCAATGCAAACACAATATATAGAAGACATTAAAAAAAATTATTTCTTAATTTCGTTTAAACACAAAAATCTATTATAATAAAAGTTTAACTGCTATACATATAAGAAGAAGGAAACAAACGAACGTAGCAAATACAAACAGCAGATGGCAAAACATGACATTGTACAAATTTATTAAGACAAAACACAGCAAAATTTTTTTAAACAAAAGCAAAGAAAATTATATAATTCGTGTGGGTGTGATGACGATGACGCGATGTTGATGATGACTAATATCGTAAATACAATAACAAATGAACCACAAAATAGAAAATTAAATAATATCTATAGAACGAAAACATGAATGAAAATATGGCATCCAAATGCTGTATACTCACTTGAATGTCGGAAGCACTAAAATCGTTGTAACTCTCGGTTGTTGTAACGCCTATCATTAGTTCAGAAGTAATGAAACCTTCGCCTGCGTGTTCCATGGCAAATTCAGGATCGGCAGAGTCTTCCAACGGTAGAAAGGGTCCCCATAGAGGCATAAAGCTGCATAAATTTAAATTTAATATTTACTATTCAAATGTGTTTCTATATGTCTGTACTTACCGTATTGAAGGAAGTCTAACTCCTAAAAGTGCCTCTAGTGGTTTACCTAACAGACAATCCGTTATATCGTCGTTTATATTAATTTTCTTATTTTTACTATTATTATTATTATTACTATCTACAAGGTGACATGCCATTTGATGTGAAACCACTTGTCGGACCTCGTCCGGATCCGGTATCAGTGCCCACGGACTTAATGCCGAACCACTCAGTAACACCGTTCGATGAGCCAATCCCTTACCCAATTTCGATATAATCACTAAATTTGCTAGTACAGCACCAGTATCGTGGCCCACCAGTGTAATTCGAGTGGGGTCACCACCAAACGCTTGGATATTATCACGGGTCCATTGTAGCGCTAGTATTATATCAATTAGACCTAGATTACCACCTGATGTACCAGGTATGTGTGAGGCACGTGTTTTAAGAAAACCTGAAATGAAATGAAAATAATGTGATTAGATCGATTATATTATTGCACAACCTAAATCACCACCATTATACATAAAATACTAAGCCCAATATCGGAATACGGAATACCAAAATCAAGAACAATTAATCAAAATCAATCAAACTAAATAAACACATATAAACCACATATACACACCATTTATACCGTGTGATTATTACAGGGAAATGTGTGGATATCAGCCAACCAACCTAAAATCGACAAAAACGTATAAACATTTTTCAAAATCAGTTCAACCATTACAGCAATAAATTTTCCGAAAACTTTTCGATACTATCGTATCCTTTTCAAGCAGAGCTATGAACAGTGTTATATCCTCTTTTGTTGTTACAAACTCAATGATATATTCCTATCGTCTATTTCTAATAGTATTTATAATCCCATTTAAATATATATATATATATATATATATATATATATATATATATATATATATATATATATATATATATATATATATATTATATATATATATATATATATATATATATATATATATATATATATATATATATACATGTACATCTAATGTACCATATATAAGTAATCTTAGTTGCTAGGTAAGTATTATTTGTGTGAAAAATATCAATACATAGTTCGAATGCCAAACTATTGCGGAGAACTTCTTTAACGAATTCGAGAACCGTTTATTGCATTCTTTACTATTGTTTGACTGAGATGGTGCATTATTTATGTATTTCCAATACATTTGGATGAAACTTAATCCGTTTTGTCTCAACGACGCATGCAGAATGTTCGATTAAAAGCACGGGTCAGCAGGTTTTAACATCCGTTATTTTATAAATTAGACTAATTTTAGTATTGAGTGAATGCTTTGATCATCATTCTTAGTTTTTATCATTTACAGCTTACTAAAACTACTCTATAGTGTTCGATCAAACCGATCGCCAATCAAACACTAACCTAGACAAAAATATTTATGATCTGCAAATAATTAAGGTCCTTCAATATACGATCCGATCATACATATTTCTGATCACAATAAGAGTAAGATATTATTATATGGTGTTTTTTACTCGTCTCTTTCCAACATTGTGAAGCTTGGTAGAGGTTTGACCATTCAAGTTGCCTTCAATAATGTGGGGGCCTATGATTTTTAGGCCTATGAGCTTTAGGGGCCTATTAGGAGGCCTAATAAATTGTTTTGATGACGAATTTTATTTCAAACGTATTGCAGAATCGAATGCGTGAAATTAAAATTCTAAGAAGAAGAAATTGAAAATATTGAATTTCGTCGATTACAACGCCATCTATCATGAACCGAACAAAATATTTCATTCAAATCATACGTACTTTAAGTCGTAGAATCCGTATCTGCAATAAAAATATGGCTTCCTACCTTATTTCAAAAGTTACCCCCGCCCCACCTACAAAGCGGTGGGTGAGGGACTATTTTTTTTGCACTTATGTATTTCCGCCCCCCTGGTATGATTAAATTTTGATTATGGACATTTTTTCCGTAGAGTGGCTATTTTTCGAGATATTTGATCGTCTCAGTTTAAAAGAAACACCCGATATAGAGATCTCAACGGATTTAAGTTTTTAATTCTCAATAAAACGTTTAAGTCATTCTATCAATTGCAGATTACATCTAGTATAAAAATCTAGCCTTTAAAACCCGAATGAATTAAAAATCAATTAAAACCCTACATTTCCATATTTGTAAATAATAAGATATATACATATATATATATATATATATATATATATATATATATATATATATATATATATATATATATATATATATATATATATATATATATATATATATATATATATATATATATATGTATATATATATATATATATATATATATATATATATATATATATATATATATATATATATATAAATATATATATATAAATATATTTGTTATAAATCAATCTTGACCATGGTACAAAAGAGTACAAAGATTAGACAAAGCTTCGCACACAATACAATTTATATCTACAGATGCTTTGAAATACAAACTATTGCTCTTATCGATTCTCCTTTTCTTTCCTGCTGTTTTGTATGTTTGTATACCCCTATATGAATAGAATACATATTTATATTCGATCCATATTTTTAAAAAAAATCGTAAAAAATTTTCATTCGATTTTTCAGTTTCCTTCATCAATTTTATCTAATGTATATTTGTGAAGTACGAGTACTTGTATACACAAAGAAAAAAGCGATATTAATTGAAGAGGGAACAAAAAGCAGAAAGCTTTTTTCGTTTTGTTTTCGTATCACTTCCGATATAATTTTTTTTTAAATATGAAACTGTGCTGTACGAGAAAACAAGGCAAAAAGCACATAGAGCTTAAATAATAATTTTTTCCAATCAAGATTAATTTCACGAGACAAAATATATAAATTATATTTGGTTTCGTATTTTTTTTGTAAATAGGACGTCTGTCTATCGATATTAAATTATATATCAAATAACTTACGAGAGCTTTTTTTTTTGTTGGTGGCGGTGGTTTTAAGTTTTTTTTATCTATTCCATGTCTCTAATCAAAAACCATTATCTCATTCCAATTTTTCATTCTGCTGTTAGTTTTTGTGCTTTTTTTTATTAATACTGTAGTACTACTTTGTCCTGTCCAATTTGATTTATGATAAAAAAATCTAATAAAACACACAAGATGAGGAAAACTGGGGTAGGAAACTGAAAAATATATAACCTATACACACAAAAAAAAGTTTGTACATGTATTCGTTTAAATGCTGACATACGTCATTTTCACATAGGTTGTGTATGTACAATTATATATGCACACGATAAAGTTTTCAGACAAATATTATACTTTTATGAGTGACCCAAATTAAAGTTCGATTAAAATTTATACATCCACCTAAGTTTTAAATATTTAATCAAATTTTCTAATTTCCTAATTTATCAGTAAAGAAGAACGCAACCGTGTAATTTCGAATAACAAAATACCGGAATGTGTTTTGTAACAGTTTGCTATTATTATTTTATGAATACAGCATTAGGAATTTGAAACACGTATAATTGTTGTTCACTGTTAGCTGTATAGCAAAAAAAAATACAGAAACTGGATGTGAATATGTGACTTGGATCCGCGATATTATTTTATTCAAGCATCTGGCATACGGTGATTATTATTTTTGATTACATTTCTAGGAGCCTAGCGCAGGTTTAAAAATTATGAAAAAATACAAGAAATTCGTTGTTCCGGTTTTATAATATTTATGGATGCAACGGGCATGTTTATTGTACGAGTAATGTATGCAAAACGTAAGTTAAAAATTTTATTTGATAAGTAGGAAAATATAGTATCTATAAGCATAACAGTTTTTTTTATTGATTTAAGATAAGTAATTTCTAGTTGATTTAAAAATTATATACTATCATATATATTTGTGCAGTATACATTTTTATTGCAACGCCACACAAACTTCTGTAAAATTGATATAAATAAAAATCTTTTTGAAACTACTAATTTTTATTTAGTTAGCGTTATTATTTAGCTTTATAATTCAATAAAAAAAATATTTCATTTTAGTTATGGGGAAAATTACAGTTAATTTAATCTTATACAATATTATTTGTGCACATCAAAAATACTAAAAAAAATTAGTTTATAATAATTAAATAAGTTATTTTTTAATTCAGAATAGACAAACACACATCAAACAGCAAACCCATATGACATATTTCCTCATTTTGACTTCGGATCGTCTGTGACCCGCCAGAGCATAGAGTAGATTAAATTTTTTAAAAAATCTATTGGCACGGTGCTCCACCCATTTATTATGGTGTTCCAAGTGGCTTTTTCAGAACTTCCAACAACACAAGGGATTTGTCTTTCTATGTACGACCACATATTCTCAATCACATTAAGATCCGGGCATTCTAATAAAGGTTAGTCCAAATCTTTTAAAAATTTTAGTACCATTTGGCTTTTATGGATAGGAGCATTATCCTGTTGCAGCATAAAATGTTTTCCAATTAATTTGCATCCCGCCACTAACGCCACATAATTAAGAAGATTCATAGAACGGTTTTTACCATAACTTTCCCTCTTAACAAAGTAATCTGAACAACACTGTCATACGATACGCATTCCCATATCATTAAGTGGCCTCCACCAGAATGACGCGGTGGTGCGACGACTGAACGTTGAAACTTCTCTGAAGGTTTCAAATAAAATTAATGTCTTCCCCAGGTCCCATCAAGAGAAAAAAATTATCCGTCCATCCATTAAATATTCCTCCAAAACTCAAACGGCTTGTTAGTATGCTTCCTTTGCAAATTTTAATCTTTTTAATTTATTTACTTTTGATATTAATAGTTGTTTTGAGTGGTGGATTTTTTAATATTCTCCTCCCTTAATCTTCTCTGTATTGTTGGTTGGATTACGGGTTTATTTCTTGAAAAGTTTGTAAATTTTTGTAAACTGTTTTGCGTCGTTTCTGGATTGATTTTCACAGATATTACAACTGCCACCTCTGAATGGCTGCCTCAGAGCCCGGATCTTATTGTGATTGAGAATATATGGGCGAACATAGAAAGATATATTCCTTGTGTTGTTGGAAGGACTGAAGAAGCCACTTGGAACGATATAATAAATGCGTAGAGCACCGTACACATAGATTTTTCGACGACTCTATGCCCAGACGTCTCACAGACGATCTGAAGTCAAAAGGAGGAAATATGTCATATGGATTTGTTGTTTGATGTGTATTTGTCTATTCTGAATTAAAATATAACTGATTTAATTATAATAAACTAATTTTTTTAAGTATTTTTGATGTGCACAAATCATTATGAATAAAAATTTATGTACACAAACACTTTTGTATAAGATTAAATTAACTGTAACTTTGCCTATATTTAAAATTAAAAATTGTTTTTGATTAAATTTTAAAGCAAAATAATTAAGCTAACTAAATAAAAATTAATAGTTTCAAAAAGATTTTTATTTATTTATAAAGATTCAATTTTAAGGAAGTTTGTGTGGCGTTGCAATAAAAATGTGTACTGCACAAATATATATGAATAGGATTATATATATATATATATATATATATATATATATATATATATATATATATATATATATATAAATATATATATATATATATATATATATATATATATATATATATATATATATATATATATATATAAACGACACCATTTATGCCTACCAAGTTACAACAAAATTGTGGCAAATATTGAATGGTCGATCTGTGGGAAAGTCGATAACGCGAATTGATAAAGTTTTACTGAACAAGCTTTTTACTTGAATCTTGCTGTAATACTTTTGATAAATCATACATCTTTCGTAATATAAAGTCGACCACTAGGATTAACGATAGCATAGCCAGAGATCCAATTAACATTTTAACCTAAATGTTTGTGTCACTATTTCAATAAATTTGGTTATATCAAAGCGATCTTGATGATCCAGACGGCTTTGGTTATATTATCTTTTCATATGAAGGTTTTTTGGTATTTTTATACTACATTTATTCCATGATATATTGCTTGGACTATCTATGTTCTAGACTTAATCTACGGCCCTTACCGTGTCTCAACTTAGACCTCTTAAAAACCATTTTACCGATTTATGCACATTATAGGTGGCTAGCCCAAACAAATATTTTTACACATAATCGTGTTTATGTGTCATCCAGTGCACTTTTAATTTTTGGTCAACGGCGAGAATCGAATTCGAGACCGCGGAATGATGAGAAATTCTCTCAACCATTAAGCCACATCTCTTTATAGTTATGTATACTGGAATTTTTAATTTTCTAGCTTGTTTCTAACTTTATTCTATTTTTGCTTAAGACACCTGGCTTTTTAAATAATGTTCGTTACAGTTGTGTTTCTTTTTTTGCATGTGTTTAATTGTAAACATCAATCGAATTTCTTATCCCTCTAGCTTTATTGTTATTAATATTTATAGAAATCGATTTTTATTTTACTATTATATGTCGAAAATTGTTCATAATAGTTGGAATGTCAATCATGTTTGGAAATTGACTTACGCCAAGTAATTTTTGTATAGTAGATAGTATTCTGCTTGAGGCAGTTGAAATTTAATATTCTATACAAATTCTATACATTTTTCCTATTCAGTTCCAATAGATTAGCCACAAAAATTATCTACAATTTTTCAACATACAAAAAACCATTTCTTATCAATCACTTTGTGCAGCATAATATCATACCATTTTCAAAATTGCTCTTCGTTGCGATTTGTTATACCATATAAATGTTGCAAAGAAGAAAAACTTTGATTGATATAAATTGATTGATTGATCCTGTATCGAAAAATAAAACCAAAATAGTAGAAATTAAGCAAACAAAAAGGTGAGTATTATGTTTTGTTCCTTAACAGTCGGTATATATTCTCTCGTACCTATATCGATTATAATAAATCATTTATTTCCTGGGCTTGAGTTTGTTAATAAATAAAACAACATTTTTAATTAATTTTATTGACATTTTATCGTAAAATGTGTACATTCTCTAGTTTTGTACACAAACAGCACTTGCAGAAAAAATATTAGAAAAACACTTAAGTTCAATTTTATTCCCTTAATGATATCTGTAATAAAAATAAGATTAATTTTCTTAAAAGGTTTTTGTTTACATTTTCGTCTTTTTCTACGAGCATAATATACTCCATATACATAAACTCAAGTACCTACAGTTACACATACAACGATACGCTATATACACACAAATATACTATTTATATATTTTTTTCAAAACTTTACTTTTTATGTGAAGAACTTTAAATATAAACATCCATAAAATATTTTATGATGAGAGCTTTATCTTTTTGTTTGGTGCTATAACCCTAGAAAAACTATTACCCCAAGTTTAAAATAAGTTTAAAAAAAGTTCATTTTTCACATTTCTTTATATATGATATACCGTATAAAGCATATAGGGTAACTGTGATATCATAACATCATCTACCTTACATACATCGATGAAAATTAACCAATTTCACAAGAAATGTCATTATCATTGAACACAATTATTATTGTTGCACCTGCGAAAATCGAATGAAATTTTTTCCTCAATATTGGTTAAAATAATTTTGTTGAACACTGTAGATAAAGGTACACACATAATTTAATTACCAAACTACCACAATAGCGTTTCAGTTAAGATTTAAAATTTATTTAAAGCTAAGAATATTTGTATAAGCTATAGATTTGTTTAAAATTATTCAGATTAAATTTCTGTCAAAATTCTTGTAAAATAAGGATGAATACACAATATCCACAGTACCAAATTCAATAACCCAGGACGATCAAACACATCACCTTCTTTGAAATAAGTTTAAAAAAAAGTAAACTAAGATAGACGAAAAGCAATCAAAATTGATAAGCATTTTAATACGGTAAAATTTGTATCGCTAACTGATTTTGAAACCTATCGAACCGATGAAGAACAGTCGAGAAATTAAAAAAAAATATATTATTCCTTCTAGGAAGTTCATTAAAAAAAAGTTGTTTTTGACGAAGGGTATATTCTTAAAAGACACCGAAATAAAATAAACCAACTAACATTTTGCTCATTTGTTGGATTACCAGGTTAAATATATATTTTGTTTAAATTAATTTTCTTTAAGGTTCAAATAATAAATTACTCGAGTTATTCATCATCTGATGATGACGAATATGGTGGAACACTGATACAAGTTTCAGCATTTTATTGTCATTTTAAACTACATAATATGTATAATATGGCACACGAAGCCTTTTTTGTAGCTAACGTTGTAGTTTCAGCTTCAAGTTTTGGGATGTAAGCTGAATTTTTTAACCAATAACTTTCTTGGCTTTAACAAACTCACTAGTACCATGAGCTGAGTGCCATTAAGCTATAATTTTACTTCACAAAAAATTTCAAACTTTCAAAGCAAAACCACTCAGAACTCGCTCCATCGATTTTTTTATTTGCGACCACATCACGTCAAACTATATTAACTTCTACCATAGATGCTAGTAAGGTCGAATAGATTATTTGAAAGCAAATCTCTTTTGATATACATATACTGGAAGTATAACAGCAAAAAAAGTTATTGACAACCATTTTCCACGACTTTGTACTTTTGTAATAATAAAAACCAAATTTTACTCCAAAAGCAAAAACATTTGAAAACATAAATGAAAATGCCGGAACAATTCCTGGATAAGAAAATTAAAATTGAAGAAAACTTTAAAGTTTTTTTAAAGAATAATTTTGGCAAAATAAATAAATATATTAAACAATATTATATAATAATGAGTTTTGTAATTTATATTTTTCTGAAGCAGCGTATATATGTACATAAACATAAAGGGTTTTCCAATAAGAGGTTTCATTTTGATATTTTAAAAAAAACTACTTTATAGAGAAAACAATGGATGTTCATTTCACTCTAAAGAGCAAGATGGTATGCCATTAATATCTGAAAAAGATATGCACATTTGCGGCTATACACCATCGATAACTTCAAGAATTACATCTCTAAGGTCTTGAATCGACAGTGGAGCATTGGCATAAACTTAATCTTTCACGTGGCCTCAAAGAAAAAATACTAAAGGTGTTAAATCACAAGATATCGGTGGCCAATTGTGTTCATCTCTTCGTGGCGTAACACGGTCAGTTAAACTTTTTTTTGTTAAATTGCGACTGTTTCGTTGCTTGTGTGAATTCCGGCCATAAGAAATCATTAATAGCTAATGATTAGCTCGATAGCGCAAAACCGTACGAAAAAGTTACACGTTGACGAAAGAGAAGCTTTTCAACCATCTTTCTTGGATTTATCTTTATGCAAAATATCGATGAGGAGTCGATAAACCGGGGGTCTTCAACACTACGGGCTACGGTTTCGATTCTTCACATCAATTACTTGTCCCAACGGCTCCATTTTCAAATATCAAAAGATGACGATGAAAGAAAGATGCTTAAATATTGACAGCTGCCAAAATAGCAGGCTATTCAAAATGAAACCTTTTATTTGTAAATCCTTTATATAAGATGTATATATAATACTTGAAAAACTCAAAAGAAAAATGATTGAAATTTAAAGTAAACACTAAGTTTCATTAAAAAGTGAAAGAAACAATAAGCAAAACAAGAGTTTTCTGTTGTTTTAACATAAAAATTTGCAAAAACATTTTCCAATGTATATATTATAACATAAAAATCGATGAAGCTTAAAGCTTGATTGATTTTTGTCAGTTCAAGGAGTGACTCCGATTTGAGGTTTCATAGGTCGAGGCCTGATAAATATAGTATGTACATTGATTTTACCAATAACTATATTTTTTAGAATACAACCCTTTACGTTATTACAAATTTTAAGAGCTTTTATACATATATAGACTTGCTCTACTGATACTAGGACATAAGCAAGAAAATTTAACTTTTAATGTTCTACATTAAACACAGGATATACAACTTGCCATGTTCAATTCCATTTACGATTGTATGTATATTCGTTAAAATCTAGTAACTAAAAATTAAAATATAATTAAACAAAAAAATTTTAATTTTCTTTCGCTTTTATGAAACATAATTTTGTTTTATGTATTACATATTAATTTTTTTTTTATATAAACTGAAAATTTCATGTTTTTCTGCTTGGTTATGGGCCGCAAGGAAATTGAGATTATATCGCGTATTTTGTTCTGCGATTTATTATATATGAAACAGTACAGTTTTGATATAAAATCAATACAGTATAGTAATTAATACACGAACAATGTAACGATTTGTGCGGAAATTTGATTTTGCTTTAATTGTGTGTTTACAGCAATAAATTAATATTGGATTGATTAAATCTCGATGCTACAATTTTTTTATTAATCATTTTTGGGAATTATTTGCACAAAGTTTGCATGGCAATTCATAGCATTCAAACGACAAATACCTGGAAAATTAATATTTTTGGTTTGGATACAGTGTGAAGTATAGAAAAACATTTTGAACATTCAATACACAAGATGTAAATAAAAATATAAACTTCAAAGAGAAAAGTTTGCGAATTCCCATAATTATTCTAAATAGATGCTTGTGAAATCTCATCTTCCACTGTAAATAATAAATTGTTGTCAATTGCTGTAAAACGGGAAAGCTGCGATAACATAAATTACATAGCTCACATTTTAAATGCTATACTAAATTAAGTGGAAATGAAAACATCTAAAGAATGTTCTTCGAATAAATAGAAGAGCCATTCGACCAATCGATTGTGTCGTTAAATAAAGATACAATCATCTAATACTTCAGCATATATCCATTAAAATTATTGAAATGTCAAACTATATAAAACACGAATGAGGATATTTGATATGACTGATTGGTATTGACCACTGGAACGTAAAATTGGAATTGATCGAAATTGGATATAAATGCTTTTAACGTATTGATCGGCCGATTGCTAGACTATTTCCCACTCGGTGCACTTTTTGATAATAGCATCCTATGAAAAATTCTTCTCCACATTACCCTGCAGATAGGATTTTTTTTGTATTTTTTTTAACGAAGTATCTCCGGGAAACTCAATCCACATAAAGAAAATAAATTAAAACAATCAGACTATTTAAAAACTTGTTAATTGATTATTAAAGAAACGACCGAGATTTTATTTTAGCAAATATATCATTAAAATCGAATTGTTGAAGTTATTCGCTTTAGTTCCACTAAAGCTTCATAAATCTTCTTAATGTATAATTAACGGCTTTAATGCATCTACACGACATTCCCAACTATGTACAAGTGGCTTGAAAATTAAAACCTTAACGTTCTTTTTGAATACTTCCCATCAAGGAATTAGCGGCAAAAGGAGCAAAAAACGCACGAGGTTCCAATTGGCTTATTTATGCCTGCATTGCAATATTTGACATATTCTTGGTCCTCTACAGTCATTAATAGAAAATCCTTAACTAACTAATTGTTCTTATACTATATTGGTTAAACCTTTACTGGTTAAGATTTTTCCATGTTTTGAATGTTTCTGAATTTTGGTGACATTTATGGTTAAATATTTTTTTTTTACTAATATTTATAAATATGTTGGCCACCCTAAAATCGGCATTGCACATGAATGCGGCGGCGCTGAGTATGCAAATGAAAAACGAAGTGGAATCGTGAAAATATGAAAAATCAGAAATATATATCGCATTATACATACCCACCCGAAAGTATAGAACTGCATAATCTACCAAAATTTGGTTTTCTAGATCTACACCAAGAATATTGTAGTGCTTATAATCGTATATATAGTCCAGCCACGGGTTTCAGAGTTTCCTTAACCGAGGTAGTTAAGGTACGTTAGGGTAAATCTTGTATATATATACGAAACATCGTTATCAATTTGAAAATAATCATTTCAAGTGGTGTTAAGAGATTCTAATCACAAAACGATGATATATATAGATATATACGGGTACATACATATGTACAAACACGCAGTGAGTGAAAAGGGTCAAGTTTTTTCCTTTTCCATTTATTTTAAAAAAAAGTTAATTCGAGAATTGATCGATGAGTGCTTATCTCTTATCTTGTTTGGAGTACTCTAAAGTATAATGAGATATGACATCATATCTTCACAGGTAGATGACATTATTTACCGTGGAGTATGAGAACTTGGAGTATTTGTTTTCAATTTTAACGTACATTTACACAAAAAATTTAAATAAAAAAAATTTCTAGTCATTTGTCACCTGTCAGTTTTTTATTTGTCTTTTTTGTTGGTAAAATAATCTTTTTCGGAAAATCTTTAATAAAAATAACAAACAAAAAATTTATTTTACTTTGCGATTAAATAACGACGATAGTAAAATACCATACACATATGAATATTATTATTGTATATGTCGTAAAGGTAGAAATGATTTATGAATACGCATGTTCGCGGTTTACTTACCAAGAATACCTAAACGAAAATTGACTGTGATCACAATAACATGACCATAACTTGCTAATACACTGCCATCGTATGGATTCCCAGAACCCCATTCGTACGATTCACCGTGTATCAAAAAAAATACTGAATATGGTGCATCAATTCCGCGATTACCTGTGAATATATAAAAAAAAATGTCATTAATTTCAAGGTAAGTTGAATGTCATCTCTTTTCTGTATATAATATATTTATAATATGAATCGATAAGATCATATAAAACATTTTAATTAGATGTGAAATTTTTAGTATACTAAAGAGTATTTCTTGGCTCGCTCTCGCGTCTACATACTGACATAACTCATATGTACAACGCCGTTTACACATCAAATTACGCAGTAATTAAAACTCCTTTGTGGCTGTAAAATTTTTAAGGTGTATTAATAATTATGCATATGTATATAGGTCAACCTAAATGTCGACGATGTTTGTATATATGTCTATAATATACATGATGCTATTATAAATCGTTATGTAAATAATTTTCCTTATCTACATTATAGACCATGATATCTATCGATATACATTACATCCCAGTGGGATTGTTTTCCATTTAACTGTTATTTCGATGCGAGATGGTGTATTGATATTGGATTAAATTTTACGATGGGAAATAACAGCCTATTAGAGAGTTCGTTGATGGTTTTTAAGTAAACGGATAATATACATAAAAATCTAATGTTGAATGGATTTTTTATGCTTCTGTTAACATTAAAATAGGGAAAATTGAGATGTTTAAATCATTAAAAATTTGTTCGAAAATTTTTATCTCGAATTTTACGTCATTATTTTTAGATACATTGGGGAATGAATTGTTTCACAATGAATTTAAATACATAAATATGAGTGTGTCAATGTATAATTTGGACCAGGCCCTTATGAAAGAGACATAAGGACATGGTGTAGTTGATTCGACTTATAGTTGTGATTTTTCTATTTCGATTTCAGTGGTTTCCTAAGAGGAACGACCTATATATGGTTAGAACAATATGACTCAATCGTTAATACCGACAATATGTAATAAGCAATATACAATTTAAACCAGGACCCTATGTAAGGACCAGAAGAACATAGTGTGGATAGACTGATACGACTTATAGTTTCGATTTTGGTATTTCGATTCAGTGATGTCATAACAGGATTTTCCGATATGATAAGTTAAGAAGAATAGTTTTTTCATTTGAGACAAAAACCAACACAAAGGTGACTCAATTTGACTTTTGGTAAGGCTTTGTCTATTGATTCGATTGTCGTATGGTTAAACTCTTGTTCATCGATGGTATAAATTTGCCGTCTGTCATACAGTTTGACGTCCCATATGCGATCAATGAAGTTACTAACAATTTTAAAATTTACATTCCTATTGAAATGCTCAAGTAACCAATCGTTTTTTCACAGATGTATAACCTCGTCATACGAGAGTGGAGTAAGAAGTCTGGTAAAAATGAAACAACGGTCCAACTTTTTTTTAATTTTTCGATCCTTTCTGAATAATACGATTTTTCCAACCCTTCAAAATAGCTTTTTGTTGCATCGATGATCTCCTCATTAGAGCCGATTCTCTTTTTGCAGAACGATTTTTTCAAGTTCGGAAACAGTAAATAATCGCAGGGAGCTAAGTCTGAATAATATGGTACATTGTTTTGAAAAAACAAAGTTCTTTAGGAAAAGTTCTCTTCCATTTCTTCGTCAAAGGCGGTCGTTTTTCTTTCAAAATGTCGTTGACACGGCTCAATAAGTTGCAGTAATATTCGCCATTAACTGTTCTCTTTTTTCTCAAAAGTAATCGATGTGGGTTATGCCGTGTGCATCCCAAGAAACTGTGGCCATGACCTTTTTGGCCGATAAAACCATCTTAACATTCTTCGACGCAGATTCGCCATTAGAAATCCACTGATTAGACTGCTCTTTGGTCTCCGGTGTAAAGTGATGGATCCATGTTTCAACCACAGTTATTAATCGACGAAAAACTCATTTTTATTTCGCTTGAAAAGTGCCAAACCTGCCACAATTTATCACACGTGTGCATTTTAGGTCGATTGTAAGCAAACGCGATGATGGGTTTTTCAGATTCGTGATATATATTACGCACACGCTCATCTGAGATGCCTACCATCTTAGCTATCTCATACATTTTCACTCCTGTCTTGCAATACCGTTTCATGGATTCTGGCACCCATTTTTGGTGTGGTGACTCCATTTAGGCATCCTGAACGTTCGGCATCAGTAGTGCTTGTACGATCACAACAAAAATCAATAAACCATTTGTGAGTATGACTAATTTAAATCGATGGTGAAGACCCCCTTAATAATTATCAAGCTTTGTTTGGATGTGCCTAATGGTTTCCCCACGAAAAAAATATTGTTTAATTAATACACGGAATTCATTATTTTCCATATTTGCAAATCACAATGGGTTGTCCGTTTTTAATGGCTGGCAGCCATTGAATTAAATGACAGTTCTATCTATATTTGAGTTTGGACTAGGATTTACGATTGTGGCGCCCTCTGTTGCAATATTACCAGACTTCTCACTTCACTCTTGTATCAAAACTATAACCAAAACTAATAAACTCATGAAAACCTAAGTGACAACTTAATTTATTATGAATTCGAGTACAGATATAGTAACTACACTTATACAGTATCTTTCAAGTTACTTCAAATATTATTTGTATATACATACATTAATGAGATGAAATGTAACATTAAAAAAATAATGAACAGTAAACCAACAAAGATATCATTTTTTGTTATAGATTGCTGACTTCATCTTTTATAGTATCCAATACCTTATTATTCACATAAAGATATATATATTTACATTTACATATGTGAGACAAAATAATATATAAAAATGACATTCTGAAATCTTCGTCCTCCCGAAATATATAATAAAATGAAATATACATTGTTTTACATGTAACAAATATGTACTTCAACAAATTCAACAAATTATTGTGTATATTCCAGACAACATGAATAAATAGATATAAAATGACTGAATAGGGGGCGAGCAGTGAAGGAATGAAAAACGAAAAAAAAAATCAAATTGCAAATTTTCCTTGTCATCGTAATTCAATTTCTGTATTTTTTGCTCTGTCTTCATTCCTACTTCAATTCGCTCTTAATAGAATACAGTCGACACATTTTTCAGTACACTCGTATTTTTTCAGCTTTCATCCATATCGATATACTGTTGCATACCAACAAATTGAGTTACTTTACGTCGTATCTCCCAAGTTCGTTTAAGAAGATCGCAAAAAAATTAATTTTTCTTCACTACTATATTATGTACTTACATACTCGTAAGACGGAATGACAGCATATTGAATTTCGTTTCGTGTTATCATTTGATGTGCATAATTTAACGAATCCACAAAAATAGGATTACATGAAGAAACATCGCTTCCTACAGAGGATTCTGAATTGTCATTATATGCGATTTTAATTATATTATAATCTTGAGGTTGGTATACACTGTACATTCAACAATAAAATCTATAGTACTTTCTTTTATATCTATTAGGTAATTTTATGTTGTTCAACATAGCAATTAGTCTGCAACCAGAATCCGCATCTAAAGCGGTATAGGATGTCAGCAGTAATCAAAACTCTTGCGACATAATATTTCAAATTACTAAACCGGAATGCCAACTTAACAATGTTGTGACAATCGATCTGATACTTATACAATTATTTTAAACGAGTTTTCGTCAATGATGGAGGTATTATAGTATTTATTTCGAATTTTAAACAAATCGTTTAAGCTGGATTCATCCTTCAATTTCTTCGTCCATTCACTTACTCATTCGTTTGGTAATTTTGTTTTGACTATTCATGGTATGAATAAATTTTAGAATGATTTTTAGGACGATTTTGTCCCGTTCTACTTTGAAACATATAATGCTGAAAACACATGTGCATAATTATGCAAACACTTAAATTAGAATACACTAGTTTTTATAAAATGAATTACACGTATTCCGCACATCATGCAGAATTATGCGTATTGTCTCTAATTCTAATTTTGATGCGCGTCGCTCAGTGTTGACACCACACAAAAAGAAAAAATGAAAATTGTCGCTAACGTGATTTTTGAATTTTGAAGAAAACGTGATTTTTGAATTATAATAAATCTATTTTCTTGTATTTACAATATTTAAAAATTGTTTTAAATTATCGCGGATTGAAAATGCCTCTCTACTTGAATTATACCTTGTGAACATCCTGTATTGTGGCAAAGGGTTAACTTCTTGTCGCCAAGTACCTTGAACCATTTCTTTTTCCTCATTTAAATGGTCAACGAAGTTATTTGACACATAATTTAAGGGATCGTGTAGTTTTATAAAATTATTTAGGATCTCGAATTCTTTTACTCTCATTCTCGTGGCTTTTCTAAATTGATCCTTATACTTTTCTTTAATTTTTTTAAAATAATTTAGAAAAAATCCATGTAATTCACGTTCATGTTCCGTGAATATTTCTCGCGTCCACATACGCCGTGCTTTAAATTTATTCTGCGACTCGTTAATTTTATTGAGTTTTAAGTATGATAAATAAGATAAATAAAACAAAATTAGTTTGTTGAAGTGGTCATACTTAATTATTTTCATTATTATTTTATTAAAACACAAATAAGAACCATAATCACAATAATCTGACAGCTTAATAAACTTGAAGAAAATAAAAAGTGGCGCTGAAAAGATCAAAAATGATGCACATGTATTTTACGTGCAAATTTGCATGCAACGCTGCATGCATAAATAATGCACGTATGTTTTCAGTATAAGTTTTTGACATTTGTTTCTGTTGTTTCTTAGCTTATATTCAAAAACAAAAACCTGGTTTTTATTCACGTCTTTTTCATTTTGGTGTCATATTGTCTCTTTTACTCAATAGACAGTTAAAATTAAGCTATCTCGTGTGAAAAAATGTAGAAACAAAAATTAATTTTGGAGTACTACGATTGCACGATAAAACTGTTTGAATGATTGAATGAACGAAGAAATTGCAGTATAAACAAGGTGTAATTGACTTCTCCTGCAATATAAGCACTATATATTATTCTCAGGCTATGTGTATCGCCTCTTGGCATATTCTGGTACATTTATAATTTTATGATTCTAATACACAACATTTTAAAACACGCAGTATTAACTTTAAACCATAAATATTAAATTTGACATTATGGCAATGGTTGAAGATCTTCAACAAATTCAAATGATGTTTTAAGTAATCTTAAAATAAAGTTATTGAGATACATACATAATTAAAAAATATATAATCTCATTTTATACATAATCCACATAAACATTTTATGTGTAAAATTATAAAACATAAAAATTATATATCCAGAGCTGGTATATCAAATGTAATTTGGTTTATGCATTAAACATCGTGACATACTCGTATAAGATTATTGTGACGAGATGACACCAAATCCATCCATCGTTTGTTATTACAAAAATTAAAATCCAACAACAATATTATGAATATATGTACATACATATGATATATATATATATATATATATATATATATATATATATATATATATATATATATATATATATATATATATATATATAATACGTCATACATATTACACATTATACTGACAATAATGGATAAGCGATTTGTTTGTCATTTTGACTTTATAAACGATTATTTATGTTTGTATTCAGAAGAAATATGTTTTGAGTTCACATATGCTGACATATTTTTTTGTTTACTGCAAAGCTGAAGATAAAATTGCAAACTTGCTCTACTGCACATTGTTTCTACTTTCTTGTGCACGATGATGATTCGTATAAAGCTTTATTGCATATTTGAACCAGAAATTATAAAAATGAATGAAGTCGGAAATAGTTTAACAACTGTTAGATATGTTAACTGAAATATATAAATTTAATGGCAAACATGAAGAGGATCTGAATCTAATGGTATAAAATAAGAACACAATATGAGGATAGTTGTTGAATGTAGAAGCGTTGAGTAAAGATTTGCATAAATATTCAGTATATATATATATATATATATATATATATATATATATATATATATATATATATATATATATATATTTATATATATATATATATATATATATATATATATATATATATATATATATATATATATACATTTACCAATAGCACAGTGAATAGTGGTGATGAGTATATCGAGACACATCTGAAAGACACTAATGTGCACAGTTCGATTTATTTATAATTCATGTTACTTCAAACTCCAAGCAGATAGGTAAGAATTGTGATTTGATAGATCGGGAAATAATAATACTCGCTAGTGAACTTAGTAGGTGGTCAGTATAGCGAATACCTTTTCCTCACAATTGCTTTTTACGCCATCCAGAGCATGTTAATTGTTGGTCAACAGCGAGAGTAGAGCACGATATCGCGGTGTGATCAGTTAATCTCTTAATTATTAAGCTACACCGACGAGAACTATTACTGTTATATAAACTATATACTTAAAACAACAAAGAACCTTCCCAGACTCTTACGGCCAAATCGTCTACATCAATTTGCAACCTTTTATTCGGGCAAGGATCTACCTAAAGTAAAAGCGTTAAACGTTGAAAAGTGTTTTATAGTAACCAATAAATAACCTTAAGTTATTCTTTTAAATCAAATTTCATAAATCAGTTCGTAAATCGTCGTTACTGGATATACGTAACTATACGGAAACTAGAAAATATTCGGGCTAGGAAACCTAAAGTTTATAATCTTCCACAGAAAGAAGTAATCATATATTACATTGTATATTATGCTGTATTGTGCCTCTATTCTCTCTAATCGATTTCTCTATTGTCTAACATGAAAAAAAAGGACGAGAAATAACTTAAAAGTATATATAAAGTCAGTCCAACGAAACTACGACAAGCCTGTATACAAGTTCAAAATACTTTTGAGAGTATAGGCATTTCATTTTATTTTACATGCCTATTTGGTGGACGTTATGTTAACTTCAACCAAATCTTGTTGATCCAAAAAACTAAATCATTTGAACTTGTTTTTGTTAAATGTAAAGACAGCAGCGGAACTGTTTCGCAATGCATAAAATTGTTTCTGAGCACAATAGGTGTAGTGAAATTAATTTGCTAATAGTTTGCATAGTGCGTAGCGGTATAATTCTTATCACTTTGAACTCCAAGCTGTATATAGAATAGAATTCTAATCTAGTAGGTCAAGAATTAATTTTTATGCAGAAAAAATTAATTACCTTTCCAGAAATACTTATATACGGTCAAATTGTCTACATACTAATTGTATTTTTAAAACTAATTTTCTAAACGTTAGGCTTATCCAAATATTTATAATTTTATTATATTTAAATATTTACCTTTTCATGTTCTACATAAAAAGATTTAATCGATATTCCAAAAGAATTTAAGCATACAAAAAAAAATCAATCGAAAATATTTATTTAACATCCTTAAGAGACAATTTATGTTATCTGTAGTTAAAAATAATTTTTTCGAACACATAAAAATCAATAAAATATTCATCATAAGACCAATAAATTTAAATAGAGTAAACACCACCCCGAACATAAATATCTATAATATTATGTAGTGTACGAGTATGTACGTCGTATATACGAGTATATAGTCGTATATAAAATAAAAGCGGTAGATTAAAATTCTACGTGCGAATTTTCTTGTTTATAAAAGGTGAATGCGAAAATTGAAAAGTTTAAATCACTCAGCAGGACTTGAACAGTGTATATAAATTATTGGTTTGGGACTTAGTTGCACCCGAAAAATCCCGCTGATATTTATGTGTTATATATTTAAAGACGACAGACAAAGCTTGCCACAAAACTTGTTTACCATCCAAATAATTTATTTATTTTTACATATTTCATAAAAATGTTTAAACAAATAATAAATTTTTAAACAAAATAAATATGATTAGTTTAAATATTATATTTATTTTATTCTGTGTTTTTTGAGATATTTAGTGTTTACTCGTACGAACAGTTTTAAGTAAATTTAATTTTGAAAAACAAATAAATTTTTGGTAAAAATTGGAAATTAATTTATTTTCTGGATAGAAAATTTATCAGTTTATAGATTAAATTTATTTCATTATTCTTGAAAATATATTCAGCTATCTTATAACTATGTTATCAATATACATAAATACAAAGAACTCAACAAACTAAAATTTAATTTAAATATTGAATCATGTATTGTTGCTATCCAATCGAAACTGTTAAGGATCGATAAAATGGAGAGTTCAAAATATTTTCTAATGGTAATTTTGTGGAGTGCTAAATTGGTCGATTCTCCAATTACTTGACTTAACTTGACCAATTACTTGTTATTACTTGATTAAAAATGTGATCCATATACTAGAAAAACTAGAAGAATACGTCAGGGGCAGACACATACAAGAAATTTAAAAGGCTTTTCTAAATGTTGTATTGATCATTGGAGAGTGCTAGTACGATTAGTTGTTTGTTGTAATGGTTTGACACGTCTTCTGTGAGTAGTTAATAGGATGGGATTTTGAATTAATTTGTATTATCTCAATTACCAACCTCTCCGACTATTTTATGCCCGAACAATTACTATATTTTACGTAAAATGTATTGAATAAGCTTACCCAGAATGCTAATACAGTACATATGTATATATTACGGAGGCTACAGTAAAAAAGCTTTCAAATATTATATTTTAGTTTTAAAAGCTCAGTTTAATTTTATTTCAACTTATTTTTCTCATTAATTTTCCATCATCATTATTATTATTTTGATTTTTGTTGTAGTCATAATTCCAACATTCCCATTCTCCACCATATGTATGCGCAATGTTTAAGTTTTGGATTTTAAACCATATATACACTTATGATGTGATCCCTCTAAAAATACATCATATTCTACATGTATACTAATATTTTTATACTCGTTTATATATAAAAACGAAAACAATTAAAAAAAGCTCACCAACATATTAATGAAAGTTTTTCATAACTATGCTGTATATAGTTGCTGGTTATGTACGTAGTACATACTCGTACAGACAAAACAAAATCATGAATTAAGGTTTCGTAATACTTTTTTGGCATTTTGTGCTGGTGTACTTCTCTTAAGTAAAAGTCCAATAAATTGTATATACCCACAGAGTATAAAACAATTGTGGGAGTCTCTCAGCATTATATATTGTTTGGAACGAACAACTTTTTGTGCTTCTCTGATTATTTAAGAATGAAAAAGCTATCTGCCTATGCTTTATGTCTGTATTTTCTTATACTCGCATCTACAAAGTATATTTTTAATAATTTTTTGTAAGGCTTTAAAATTAAAATTTAAATACGTATAAGAATAAGAAAGATGTGCGCTCGTTTTAAAGAAGAAGTTAGTATTGATTTTTGTAAACATTTAAGAAAATTAACTGAATGTGCATAGTAAAATATAAAAATATATATTTTATAACTGAAGTGGATTTGATGGTTTGAAATACACATTTTTGATGTATGAATTCTTAAGAAAAATTAAATTTTGAGATTTGTTTGTTATACCATATAACTTCATAATACCTGTTTGAATTTTGTTTGTATAATTTTAATTTTATTTTAGAATTAGATATTCAAAATCAATTCCCACTGGGGTGTTTTGATGGTCGGTTTAAATACACTTAATTATAAGTGATCCTAGTAAATCAGAATTTTGTTTATTAAAAAATGCTGTTATAATAATTAGGCGTAATGCTTTAATAGTATTCCGACGAATTTATTGTTAAAACCGACTTGATAGAGTTTAAAACAAAATTAATCTTACAGTTGACCTTTCATTTATCACTAAAAACCGAAAATCGACTACATATAGTATTGAAAATTTGGAGACTCATAGTTACTGCACTCAAACAAATGTTAAATGTGGACTTTGACATCACCGATCGTAATATCGGTATAAGCAAACCCATAGGAAAACCCCATCAATATTTTAATAGGTCAATACATTTGTTTGGTATAATTCTAAAAGCAAGTATTAGCTTATTCCAAAAATGTTCAAAACTCGCAGAATTTTTCATTTGTGTAGGCTATAAATTCTCAAATCAAACCGTAATGCAGCATTTTTATTCACTCAACTACACAATTAACAAGCTTTCTTACTTATACTCTAAAGCATTGAATGTATTTAGTTAATATGTCTTATCAGATACACCGTAAATATTTGTGTGCAATTATATAAAACAATAAATAAATAATCAAACAGTTACTGTACTTACCACTTCCAGGAACATAAATATTAAGCGTCAGACAATCTTCACTTTGATTTACCAATAGGGGTACAATTTTCTTCAAATATTGATAACGACCTTTGGGCATCGACATAAGTGCTAACGTCCGATTTGATATTTCGGGAAAATTCTGGAATAACAAAACAAGCAATGGATGAAAATTTATGATTTTATTATTCTATATTTTTCGCCGAAAATTGTTCACATAATTCATGCATGTATATACAATGTATAGTTGTGTAACTGCATAAAAAATAAAATATTTAAATTCCGGCATTTTATTTTATAAAATTTTTAATTAAAATTTATATATTTTATTATGATTATTTTTTTCGGCAGCGCACTGAAAAATAAATGTTCGCTCATGTTTTCGTTGTTGTGTCCTGAAAATATTTTTTGTCGCTGCACACACTTTTCTCCAATTTTACCAAAAATCGTGTCACATAGTCTATACGTACATATGTATATACAGAGTAGTTTTCATATAATATGCACTCGTACACGTGAACGAGTATTGGTGAAAAACAGGAAACATATATATTATTTCCATACAAAGGGAATTTCATTGTCTTCTCATGTACATGGGACATAACAATATACAATAGAAATTCTGCTGTATATAGGTCAACACACGACTTATAGTCACCAATCTCGTGCTAAATCAAGCAGACAGTTTTAGTACCGATCAACTAAGAATAGGTGAATTTTCATCACGTGAAAAAGGAATGTCGACGACAATACTTTCCTCACTATAGAATGGGAAACCAAAGTTTACCAGTTTGAAAGTGTGGTTATGTATCAAGGATAACAAAACCAAAATAAATTCTTACCTCCTACATGTATTAGTACGTACCTATATATGTATGTATATATGAATTGTAATCTGTACTCATCTAAACGAACGAAAGGATATAGCATGTAGAAGAGTGTAGGTGCAAAAAAAAGGGTTTTCATCTTCGTATTTTATTTGCTTTTGATATTTATATCCTTCTACCTAACCTAACGCTACTCGGTGGTGTGATGTTACCGATTCTTGAATATTTTCGAGCACATAGCAAGGACCATGTGTATGTATGCACTAGGAGAACACAACAGCTCTGTTCAGATATACATACATAAAACGGATTAAATTGTCATCCTTGTCTTCATATTCATTTCTAAATTGTGTGCCATGTTTGAAAATGAAAATTAAAACAAAATATATTTTTGGTTTGGTGTTTTTCGATTTGAGAATGAGATTAATGAGAATGAAAATGAATGAAAATTGAACAGTTTGGGTGTATAAAAATATTTTGTACCCAGCGAGATTGCGAGAGGCAGAAAAAATATAATAAAATTGGTTCGGTTTTATTTTTAATTACATTTTCGTTGTTGTTGGTATATGTTCAGATTTTATTCAATGGCTTTTAGTTTTTGTGAGATTTTTCATAATACAATTTTGAATATTTGATGTTTTTGTTCAGATAGCATATCATTTCACCATATATAATGAAGAGTTAGTTACAACTATACATATATATAGTTATGTTAACATATGGTATATTTCTACGAGCCTGACATGCTGTTGTGCGGTTCAGACGACAACATGATTCGTAATAAAATTAAAATCTGAAGTTTGAAGATATTTTTGGATTTTCTCACATCAGACGGTCATCAACATATAATCCTAAATTTCTACACCCCAAGTTCTAACTTTTACATCCTTTTTCTGATCCTTTTTTGCACATCCAGATATACGTTTATATATATAAAGGTCTTGAACCCATTTACTGATGTAGTCAACATATAGGTTAAAAATGTGGTGTACGTAATATTTTACAGGTAAATAAACTTTGAGAAAGACAAAACTTTCAAATGTATGCACTACTTCAAAGGTAAAACTAAAAAGGTGTAATCATTAATTCTATATACAACAACTTACTGTCATCGAACATTTATTTATCAAATATTATATATTAAAACGTGCGTGTTTATGTAACTTCTTACCTGTGGGCAAACGGCTGCAAACGTATCGGCCAATTTAGTTCCTTTCCACGGTATTAATTTTTTTGGTGGCTGAAAGCGTAACGGTCCCACCGGTGGCTGTGCATAAGGTACCGCCTTGAACACTTCCACCGGTTCTAAATGTTTTGAATTCAACTCCAATATAACGCCACGTATTGCGCCCGTTTTCGTTTCAACGATACGTGAACTATATCGGGGACCCGATTCGCACGCGTTTAAAAATATTACGATAATCATAAAAATAACTAAAAAATTTGGTTTCAACAGAAAAATATTATTTAAATAATTGTTGACAATAAATTTAAAATTTTTTAACAATATTTTTAAATAAAATAATAATTTTTTGTTCCGCATATTTTATTTTACGCACGCGGACTACAACTCAACTCGCAGAAGGGGTTTGTTGTATAAGGGTTCAGTACTATTGTAACCCCCTGCATTTGTTTTTGATAATTTCCATTTATTTATTTTAATTATTTTGAATTTTCATTTTATAACTGTATATTTATTTATTTTTATTATATAGCTATTTTATAGTTTTTTATAAATAAAAATAATAAAAATTTATATAAACTAAAAAATAAAATTAAAAACTACTGTCACAAATTAACTAGTAAATGTTTCATAATAAATAGATGAGTGTCGATTTTTTGAATTTATGCTGGTTTGTTCGTCGAGGAATGGATTTTATAATCTGAAAATAAATAAAAATTTATTGTTAATAATTTAATAATATTTAAAAATATATGCAAAATTGGTTATGAATATTTATTGGTTTATAAATTTATGTAGTTTGTAAATAGGATTATCATGAGAATTTACTATATACCAGTCACAGATTTATGTATATGCAAAAATTGATGAATTTTTTGGTGTTTTGCTTGGAGTATATGAATTTAACATATCAGCTACCATTGCTGATTTATGTAATGTCTACAACCAAGCATATTTTATCAAACCCTCAAATTTTTAAATTTAAGCACTATATAAAACCGTTGCAAGATGAATGTTTTTGTCCAAGTAAACGACGATTATAAATATTTAATAACCTTATCAGAACCAACGTGGAGATGAGAGATGAACTTACCTGCTTGCAAAATTGTTTCTTGAAAGCAAACTCTTTAAATTTGGGTAGGAAATATGATACCTTCTTCGAAAATGGTGAAAGCAACAACATTACGTTGAATTCTAACGGTATAGTAAAATCTGTTAAGACGGCCTAGTGAAATCAGCCAAAACTCCATTCAAAGATATAAAATTCATGAGTGTCACAAGAAATGTTGTAAACAATTTATGTTCTTATGGATTTTAAAGAAAAACTTTTGTTCTGTTACGTGTGTATCTCTGTTACGTTTGGCATAACAACTTTATTTTTCCATATTATTATTGAAAATATTTCTTAGAAATCTCAGTGGTAAGAAAAAAATTAAAATAAGCCATTCGAGGCGAAAGGTGCATAATGTTTAGTTTATTAATATTTAAATATTACCTCTAGAATCGAAAGAAAAACTATCCAATAAAATCCTGTACTATAGAGTAGCAAACCGAGACCAGTTAATCAAGATTACTATATTGTTAGATTTAAGGAGCAATAGTTGTCTACATTTAAATTATTCGAAAGTCGTTTACTTCATGTTTACTTCAGTGGATTTTATTCCACTGTAATCGAAACTACAAACCACGTCAAAGTGTTGAATATTTAAATGACAATCGTAGTGATTACATTGTTTCACTGAAAATGGTCTTTCATTCAAAATTTTAAAAAACAACTGCCAAATTTTTTACCTTCCGCTCATGGTGTATGGGGAAATAAATATATGTTTTATTGATATATACTCTTCTAAAGCTTGAATTATAACCGTACTATACAGAGCAGTTAACTCTGGTCATACCTATCGTAGAACGAACTCACGGTCTTATACATAATTTAAAATTGCCATAATGTTTATTTTATTTATAATGATTTGTTTCCTTTGAAGTTCACTTAAATTATTAACAGTATAAATTCTGTGCTTTTGAAAGTTTTTAAATTTGTTTTTTTATATATGGAAGAAAAAAAATTGTAAAAAACATCATATAACTAGATTTATTTTAATCCGGGTGATGAATGCAACGAATAAAAGTGTAGAAAAATCGAGAAAAAATTAAACTTTGAAGCTTTATTCACATTTCAACAAAATAATATTTATGTTGTTGTTGGTGTCGGAAAATTATCATAACAAATAGTGGAATGAAGCAGCTTTTGTCATACCACACTACGAAGTTTGTTATTTATTTCAAACTATGGCTGATGATAAAGTTACAATTATATAAAAAAAATTGTTGTTTATAATTTATAATTTATAGTTAGCAGTTTTAATATATTTTTTAATATTATGTGTGCTTTAAGTATTAAATTTTTGAATTAACCCTAATGTGATGTCAAGTTTTTCCATTAAAGTTTTATTGATTGTTAGTGTTCGATTCCACATAACATTTCGTGAATGAGATGAATCAAACGAAGTTTCTTTTTATTAATGGCAGGAAGAATTTAAATATTTATGAACAATTTTCATACACTTCCTTTTCTTCCCCTTCAAAAAAGCTGTTGGTTTTAATTTAAGTGATTTTAATGTTTATATATATATATATATATATATATATATATATATATATATATATATATATATATGTATATATATATAAATATATATAATATATATATATATATATATATATATATATATATATATATATATATATATATATATATATATATATATATATATATATATTATATATATATATATATATATATATACATATATATATATATATATATATATATATATATATATATGTATGTATGTATATATATATATATATATATATATATATATATATATATATATATATATATATATATATATATACATATATATAATTAAAAATTAATTTCTTGACTAAAATGTATTCTTAAATTTAAAATAATATCTTTAAATTTTATAAAAAATAAACTGGAAAACGAAAATTTTGTTAAAATTTATTTTATAAATCAATCAAATATGTTTACCTGTTTTGTTTTATTATGATTTTATTTTATTTATTGGAAAAAGGGTTATGTGTAAATCATTCGACTGCATAAAACTTTTGGTTTTTGCGAAAAAGTAAACTTTATGAACTTTTTTGATTCTTAGAATTATAAGTTTTTGTTTTAAGCAATGAAACATTATTTTTTATTATTGATTTAGTTAAACTCTCATTTGTGTATTCGAAGAATTATTTATCCAGCTTAACATTAACCGTAAGCAAAAAGATTTGGTAGTTTTCCACCTCTCTCAACTGTCTGGCTCACATCAAAATTTTTATTTTCTTGAAAGTTTTACATGTAATTAATTTAATTTGACTAAGTTCGAGTTGGTCTGACTGAAATGCACACCTGCCTAATAATGAACCTCCTTCAATATTACCTAGCCATATATGTTTACGTCGCGTGACGTAAAGTTTCTTCCTTACCTTATTGCAACATTCGATCAATAAAATACTTCGAACATTTGGGATCTACTCTCAAAACATCCTGGTTAGCTTATTGCGATGTGAACAATAGTAGCCTTAACATTAAGAGTCATGCACTGTTATGACTTATTTGATAAGAGAGTTTTTCATCACGCTGAAGAGTTCAGTTCTCGATAAAAAATGTAACTTACGTTAAAAATTCCCTTTAGGTGGATTATATGGTTTAAGGTGGCTCTATATAATTTTAATCCAACAAGTCTATACAAATCTGTGTTTCATTTACACAATGGTTCTTAGAAATCATTAGTGGAAAATGAAAATGATATAAGAGATTACGAAAAACTCCAAATCGAACGTCAAATTAGGATATAAAGAGGTCTATTAGTACTTTTGCAAGCTACAATGATCGGATATTCAATAAAAGTTAATATAAACCTACTCAAAATACTGAACTAGTGAGTAACAAATGACTATTTCACTGTTTGAAAATTTTTAAGAAGCTGATTCACTACCATTTATGATAGATTTAAAGTTAATTCACAGCAATAACATACACAGTAAAAAAGGTTTATGCGATTAAATTGAAGACTTTTTTCTATAACCGAGCTATGTTCTTGGCTCAATCTGTTCTGTCAAATACCTAGATTTTCTCTTATAGAGATTTGTTCTAGCAGCAAATAAGATATAAGTTTATACATAACTCAAGATGAAAATAAAAATTGATTGAATTCAACTCAAATATTCAATTACTGATTCAAAATGCTGATCAATACTCCATATTTGATGCAATGGCTCGTTCCGAATACAAAAATTTCAAAATCATTTCATTTCATTTACCTTACTAATATAAATAATACTTATTTGTCGGCTTCCCCCCTAAATACATTTTCAAATTCCAAACATGTATAATTCCTTCAATATATTTCCCATTTTATGTACATGCAAATAATGATTTGATGGTACTGTGCTGTATTTAATACCATTAGCATTCTAATCACTTTTCAAAAACAGCTGATAACAAAACAAAATTTAAATTTTCCAAACAAACATTCGTGTAATTCAATTTTGTTTAACTCGAACATCATGTTTTCGTGTATGTATATATGCTGATGTTTGCCATGTGAATAAGCATCGAAATATTGTGTGGCATAAAAAAGCTCTATACGGTTTTAGTTTTTCGGTTTTTAATTAAATTCCAAAAAATCCACACATTGATGATTATCATTTCTCTAAATATAGCGACTAATAAAAAAATGAGTTATTTTTAACAAGAGAGCACGAATTTATGTAGAATGTTCAGAAATCGCGAGGTTGGGCTCAATTATAACCTGTCATGCTACAAGCATATAGAATATACACTCTTATGTGTGTGTATATATAGATAATAAATAAAAAAAGAAACGAAACAAAAAATTATTCAATTTTTTTGCGGAGCTTTTTTATTTACGTTTTACATTATACGTGTATACAAAATGCTTTTGTGCTTTTGAATATGAATTATTCATACAGAAAAAAACACGATGTGAATATGTATACATGTACGTATATGGAGGAAAATACTTAAATTTTGTGTTTTCCATCTTTGACACAAAAGCTGGGTGAAATTGAATTGTAGTGTATAGTATACACTATATAGTATTCACGTTTTTGACCGTATAATAATAAAAAATTCATAAATAACACAAAATTCGTCATTGTAACTAAAATCGTACAACAAATGTTTCGTCATTTTTACAAGATGGAATATTAAATGAAAATCCGCTTGTTTAAGAATTCCAACAATTTGGCCGCAAATACAAAAATACAAAAAAATTGTATCATTTCAAATGAATTTCTGCTATTTCATTGTTTTTAAAAGCCACATGCACAGTAAAATTTTGTATTTTTGTTACAATATTAATTAATTAGAATAATAGTAAAAATAGAAATTCTGATATTACCATGATTTCATATAATTATTTTATTTCAATCCTAGAATTTTTATTGTATTTTATATACAGTTGTTATTATTATAGGAAGCTTATATATAACCGCATTAAGTATTCCGTCCGCATACATACAGACACACAAAACTCGAATCGACCGCACAGATTTTTATTTTCATTCCTCATTAAAATCTACAAGAAATAGACTCGTCGTCGGTGTGTTCTATATGTACAAGAGTATTCGAGTTTAGGAAAGCAAAGACAAATATATACGAGTACGAGTGTGTCTGTGGGTACAATAAAAACGGACACAAAAAAATATAAAGAAATCACGAATATAATGAAAAAATTCTTATCCTTATTATTTTTGGTCCATTCAAAAAACAAAAAAATAAAAAAAAAATGTAAGAAAAAGCATTGTGTTGCGATGGGAAAATAAAATTTGTATTTCCTTTAATTAAATTCTTCTGGTTTAAAGGAACATGCACAAAAAAATGAAGATTGAATTTTTTTGCGAGCACATAGACGTATAAGGTTAAAAAATAAACCGAATGGAAATTTAATTATGGTTTATAATGCAAAGGCATGTGTAGGTTCATAACATTTTTGCTAAAGGTGAAAAGTGTTACCTTCAAAAATTTCATTTAACTGTACGTATGCCTATTTATACATACATATAATCTAATCTTTGTATGTATAGTAGATAAGATAAGATTAATACATATTATCCAATTAGCATGTGATTATTTTCGCTTATTAAACAACGAAGAAGCAACGCATCTTCACGAACTGTATTGCATTTCTGCTGATCAACATTAATCGAAATAATGTTATGGACAAGATGTTACAAGAGAAACTGGTTCAGATCCAAACGAAGACCATGTAATTTTTATGTTGGAGTTCAGTTTTGAATAGCTAGATGAATAAAGTGATAACACTGTACAGCGAGTGAACCGAAACCAGTTGAAGGCACTACTAGAATGACGAATGGAAATCTATCGAAATGTATTTCACTAAAGTTTGGCCACGACTATACGTTAGCTTTTGCAACAGAATGATAAAGAACCCACCCAATTTGTATATAAGCAGTGCTAAATTCTAGTATCGGACCAATATTGTATGAACCAGTGAAATATTAAAGTGATTAATGTGAAGGGAAGAATAGTCTCACACCCCACCAATGGCAAGTGGCTATATAAAATAAAATATAGTTGTAAGTTTGATTAAACAATGGTCGTTTGAATGTTGATCTATGTTTGCACCGTCGTAACTATAACTTAACAAATAACATTATAATCAAGCAAAGCATTTCTGAGTGTTTGCTTATAACTATTGTAATTGTTGATCGTCAGCAACCAACAAATATTCTAGTATCTTTTAATTCAATTAATGAAACACTAACTGCAAAGTAAAATTCGGTAAAAGAGTTGTATTTTGTTGACAGTCACGCCAGTACAAATTATCTATTAGCTAGTAGATATTTAACAAGACCAATCCAAATAGAAATCCAAATTTTGAGTAGAAACTCATTACATGATCAACTCGTTTTGTATTATTCTTAATGCTCCTAGGAAGCATTTCTGGACTATGCAACTCTTTTGTGATTAATTCGGTATCTGAGTTACATTCAAAAACAAAATTGGCGGTGGTGAAACATTCGTTGGAGAAAAACTTAAATACACCACGAGCTCTTCAAGGTAAATTTGAGTATATGTTCAAGCTTATATACAAAAAAAACTTAACGTATCCCGTTTTTAAACTTAACGTATCCCGCAATACAGTTAAAGTTAATTATTTGAAATTGAGAACGCCAAAATTTAAAAACATACTTGTTTTAAAATCTAATGTCCATATAGTGACTCTAGTCTAGACTATCGTTCAATACAATAGACTTATAAAAAACGTTTGCCAAATGAACTCAATTAAGAGTATATGGTAATAATTTAACCAGCATATTTGGCTATTAAATTAAGTTTTTTATATAAGCTTTACAATTCAATAGAATACTCGTGCATAGCAGCATTCCCGTATTTAACTGTACTTATTGAATTTATAGCTGTAATAATTCCTGTTTTTATTCTTAAACAATTTTCCATTTATTCTTCTGTTATGTTTCGTACCCCGTAATATACATTTACGAGTGCAGTACAAAAATTTTCATTTATTCCAATCGGGATAGTTTTATATATTATATTGCATGTAACACTTGCACAACATACGAGCATATAGTACTTTTTTATATTTCATTAGATTTTATAAATTGAATACAAAATATCGAGTGAAATTAGTGCAGCGAATGTATATGAATACATCGTCCAATACATGTATATATATATATATATATATATATATATATATATATATATATATATATATATATATATATATATATTTATATATATATATATATATATATATATATATATATATATATATATATATATATATATAAATATATATATATATATATATATATATATATATATATATATATATATATATATATATATATATATATATATATATATATATATATATATATATATATTTATATATATATATATATATATATATATATATATATATATATATATATATATATATATATATATATATATATATATATTCGCTAAGTACATAGAGGCAGAACGAAAATGGAAAGCTCAAAAAGCTAATCCTTTTCAAAAATTTATATTTCTTTTACTTCGTTTTTGGTACGATGCCTTTCTTAACTTTATCTTTTGTAAAATTGATAAAAAAAATATCTATCTCGAATAACAAAAACAACTGTGCTGTAGTGTTATTAAATAGAGAAAATTAAATTTCGTTTTATCTTGTATGTGCGAGGAATATATTATATAAATATAGACTGTGGTGGGTGATGTATATGAAATATTAATATTGATAGGATGAACGCAAAAGTGAATTAAATCCTTTTTTTTACAAAAAATCAAATGAATTCATAAATTTTAAATTTTTTGCATCTCGTGTTCTCAATCTTATGTTGAGCTTATTGGTACTTCTTTATAGTTTTAGATACAACGTTATATGAATAGAAATGTTTGAAAAGCATTGATGCGACGACTTTTTTTGGTTAGCTAGATTTATGATTTTTTAAGGTTTAATTAAAAATTATAAAACCTTTGTATGATCAGGATAAGGTTTTCTAAATACATCCTTTCAAATTAAAGTAATATTAATTGTTTGAAGTTGTTTAAATTGAGAAAATATAAATAATTATTATTTATCTTTAAAGGTATACCCTGTGGGTGGGAGAATCTATTTTTTAGAAATATTTCGAACAGAACATAAGAACCATGAATACCACCACAGTATTTAGATCTGGTTTTAGGAGGCGACTAAATTTGGTTGGATTGCTGGGATGACGCTGGGCATCCGTAAAAAACAATAAACTGTTAAAAAGGCCAACAGACTAAAAAAACAGATATCGACAAGACTACAATGACCCACCTCTTAAGCACCTGGAAACGAGATTGAGGATCAGCACGTGGAACATGCAGTCCCTTCAAAAACCTGGCGCGTTGGATGGCCTTATCATATAATGAAAGAATATCGGCTGGAACGCATATAGTGCTCCAAGATACTCGATTGCCTTAAAGTGGAATCCATGTATCCCAGATTTATACCAAATTTTGCAGTTTGATTTCTCATTTCCGACACGAAACTACGTCCGAAAATGGCGAAAGAATGATGTTCTGTGCAATCGCTCATGATCTCAAAGTGGCAAAAACATTCTTCTCTCATAAAAACATCCATTTGGAAACATGGACACATCCACGTAAAGTATCTCGAAGCGAAATTGACTATGAGTTGATTTCAACATAGCGGACTCGGCTTGTCCAAAACGTGACATGTTATCGATCATCAACAAAATTGGTAGGCGGAGACCATTATCTGGTCACTGCAAAACATCGATGGAAAGGCGTGAACATTTTTCTGCCTTATTTAATGTTCCACATGCATCACAAGCTGCGTTTGATTACTCTCCATAAACTAATTGTGGATCTATCCTATGAGAAAATCACCATGGCCATGCAGAGATTAAAGAAAAATCGTGTAGTTTGCATTACTTCTGGTGTTCGACAAGGATGTTACGCTGTCTCCGGAACTTTTTAATATCATGTTGGAATACATCCTTCGTTAAAGTGAAACACCTCAAGACAATAACTTATTCCGACAATCGAATCAACTTACAACAATCTTTTTGCATATGCAGATGACATCTGTGTGATGTCATTAAATGGTAACGGAGTGAAAGAGATACTTGAGCCACTGGAACAGTTTTCAGCTTCAGTTGGTCTCAAAATCAATGAGTCCAAAACCAAATATCTAATCTCTTGTTTAAGAGACCAAGACGCAAAAGACGCTTCAGTAGTGGTAGCCACACGTTTAAAGGAGTGCTGAGATTCCATTACTCACGATAATAGTGTGGGAGAGAATATCAGTTTTCGCCTTGCCGTTGACTTCTTGCGTACTTTTAAGTCACTGGTTTTATTCGGCCATAATTTCACTCTTGTTGTATAAATGATATTAAAGCAATTGCTATTAAAAAAAGCTTTCCACTCCATCATTGAATATTATGGTTGATAATGTCTATCATAGTCATCTTATTTGAAATATTGTTTTCTCCTCTTTTCCTGTGTTATCATTTTTTGACTTAACTTTAAGAAGCGAACGAATCATTTCTTACATTTCGGTGTGGTGGTCATAAGGTTGAAAATATGTATGGTGTCTTTCACTCAATCATTTCCCACTATCATATTAAATGACATTTGTTTCTTCTCCGTCGTGGTTTATTGCCATACATTTTCAGTCATTATTTCTTCCAAATTCATTGGTAGACAATAGTTTTTATGTAAATAATGTAATTTATGGTACCTTTTAGTACATTTGGTTGGTTAATATGAAATATCAAACTCAATGTTTTTATTTACAGACAATAAACAGTAGCATTCTTTCTAAGAAATTGTTACTTTTGCTTGAATTTAGATAAGCATTTACAAAAATCCAAATAATGGTTCCAAGTCGGTTCTTTTAACCACTCCATCAAAATATTGTTGTGTTTATGGTCGGTTCAGAGAATCAAATGAATTCGATACATAAAAATGTTATCGGTTTCAACCATTCGGAATAACAGAAAAATAAACTGCTTCAACACATCTGAATTCGAGAAAGAACTTTTTTAGACTTCATAAGATCAATTTGTAGAATCGATTGATTAAAGGTGTATTATAGAAATGTTACAGTTATAAAAGAGTATCCTTGGTGATATATACAACACGGAAATATAAATAACACTTAGCAGATTATTAAATTGTAAATTGAATGAAAATTATTATTATAGTAATCAAAAAGATAAACATCTGAATGCAAATCTGGATATGCTAGCTTATAAATCATATTATGGGTATTGGACTGTAGATCATCTTAATTATAGCATTTAAGCCATTATATGAACCTAGCTTAGAACCATATTCGGTAGGTAGCAACTGCGTCATAATGAACGTATCCAACTGTAACTATTAACAGAGTAAAGAAACAACTTTGTAAAATTAGGCCACAATACACAAACTTTTCAAATAAATCCTTTGGATTGTTATTTAAAAGCTGCACCTCAATTTAATAAATTTGTGAATTACAATTAATTATAAATCTAGGTGTTTCTGTGTCGTTTTTCAAGCCAGTATGATAATCTTTGTATAATAATGTCAGGTTAGAACACCTGTCCAAATCTCTAAATTTAACCGTACATATTTATATACCAAAAATTGTAAGATTCATTATCCATTAAATTCCTAATCTCGATTTAATTTTCGTATATAGATAAAAGGTAAAAAAAAAAGTTTATCCGCATATCAATACGATACGATCCTGGCTATATTTCAATTACAACTTACATATATATACTACAGTCGTATACTCTAAGATCCGAATAAACATCTAATATATTAAGGTTATTTTAACGACTTTTTAATGGGCGGGTGTCCTTTTTATTGCCATCTTCCACTAGGTAATTTTTTTTATTAGAAAGGAGCTTTTTCAGCTTTTTATGCGAACACATTATATATTGTTATTGCTATAATCATAATTTTTATCCATAAAGTAAAATAAAAAAAAATTTGTTTAATTCAATTATGTATATTCTTTTATAGGAGTTGTATATATACGAGTACATATCTCGTATTACTTTATGTGTATATATACAGATTTACCCATAAATATATTATACAGATAAATTTAATCTAAATCCCTAATCTTAGATTTTTTGATATGTATTATTATTTTAATTTGGTTTATATATTAAACATAAAAGAATATTATTAAGGAGTACCTCCATAAAAATAATGTTTTACGTCGCAAGGATCAATATGTCTGGGACTGATTATTTTTTCGAGAGAAACTTTCTAAAGGTTAAAAGTTTATAAACACGCCTTACGTGCTTTATATAATTTCACGATAATTTTATTTTAACACCCTGACGACAGATGAAGAATATAACGTTTACGTATACAAAGCTTTTAAACACATAATATTACTTATATAAATATTAAGTTGCGTCAATCTAATTTCGTCGATTGATGACAAATTATCGTTAACATTTATTAAAAGTCATCAATGTGAAATATAATTGACTTAATCTTTACAAATTTCATTTGATTGATAATTTAAAATTAATTATTTCTTAAGTGTGTATTTGAAGATGCTTCAATATTTCAACTGTAACCTCGATTGAAAATGTAATTAGTTATTTTTCTTTTGGAATAATTTAATACTTTAAGGATTTTGATTTTAATTTGTCTCTTGTTGCGGAGAAATCAAACAAGATGTTCATAATACAGAAGGTAGTTTCAAATTTAGACTTTATTCCAATAATTTAGTGAGGAAAGACCATACAAGTGAGTAGAGCTATATTTTATCGAAAAAAAACTCTCGCTTTATCCATAAACCTTAAAACCTCTACCGGAAATTCAAAAGTTTTACCATAAAATATTGATAGTTGTTATTGAAAAATTGGAAGTATTTTATAAGGTGTCATTGCCTTTTCGAACAAGTAAGAACTGGTGATGTCAATATAATTATGATTTGAAAGATTTTAAGGCATCAAATATCAGACCTCATGATTGACTCAATTCATTCTTTACGGATTAACGATAATTATTTTTGGGTACATAAATAGTTTTCTTCGACGAGATTAATTAGTTGTGTTAAGAGAACCAGATAGTAAAGCACCAAATAGATAATAATTAGTAGTAATAATAATTTCATACTAAAATTTGTTTTAGTTTTTCTTTGAAGATTATAAAATAGTTAATAAATAAATGAAATCGATCGAAAAGCGCACTACAGCCATGGTTAAACCGACATGTCAAATATTTAAAGTTTAGATTCAAAATATATAATTCATATAATCTGTAATAAAGTACATAACCTCTTAATATGTCTTCTACCACCACATACTTATATCGTTGTGAGTGCTTTGTACATGACATTGATTGACAAATTGATTATTTTTACTTATTATATTTATGCGCTGTTTCAACTCTCATATTTAGAGGCTTGCTATTCACTTCGATGATCACTCATATTGTTGTCTTTAATTATGTTTCTCTATTATTTGGTTACAAGAGATGCATTTAAGAGTACTGTCAAAAAATAAACATTGATTGAATATCATTATGTCTCAACATAACTATCATTTACATTTTTTATTATAAGTGATGAGAGATATATTTTTTGTAAGACTGAATGATGGCGAATTGTGCCCAATCCCCATACCGATTCTTATAAAAACCACTATTCCACATATTAAAGTAAAATAGATTATTCTGTTAAAATCAAAGTTAAAATAATATAAATAACTGACTCACCCTATGCCAATTGCGTTCACCATATTATCTTTTGTACTGTGCGCCAAGTGTGAGTGATTAATGATTAAAATTTAGAATGTTCTTCTAGATTATTATTAATCTTGCTTTAGATGTACGAGATATGAGTCGCATTCGTTTGCGGCAACAAAAACCATTAATTAACGTTATTTTGGTGAAAAGTTTCCGTTTGTGTTTCTTAATACAAACAAAATTAAATATGACATTTAAAAAAGTTTTACAAAAAAAAAAACTTTTCTTTCAAAATAATTGAATTTTCACATTGTTTATTCTCTAACATATACAAAACAAACAAACCATCTGGCTGCCTTTCTAACTTCTTTATTATGTATGTATGTATGTTCTCATTTTTCATTTAAAGTTTTAACGCAATTGGCAATATATACATAGATACCATTTTCTCTCGTAAAATGTTTATTAAGGCGGCACAAGTAGTATATATGTAACAGTTAGATATAAACACCTTAAATTACTCCCCAATCGAAGATATACTCGTGCTACTGTTTTTCTTGTTCTCTTATCTACTTGTAATAAAATACTGAACACTTTTGAATCATATCTTTGTATAACGATATACGTACGAGTATATGTACTTACATATTATGTATCGAATGATATACATAAAAAACATTGTGATAGCATAAATATGTATATAGATATATATGTAGTAAATGAGCTTTTTTCCATCAAAACACACACACACACACATATATTCACACAAAAGTGAGGAGAACATAAATATAAAAATTTATTGTAATCACAAGTCAAATCACGAAGGTATTTTCACCATTTTTTCAATTCAATACAAGTTTGTGTAAATCTGTAACAATTTCAAAAGCTTTTTTTTGCAAAATTCTCGTTTTTATTTTTATTTAATTTTTTTCAATAATCACATATCGCAACGAATATAATAAAAATAAATATTCTTCCATCCTTGGGGTTATATTTTTCCACCCCCTAGTTATGTTCAGATCCGCATAGATATACTCGTATAGATAAAAAGACATATACTTGTGTTTATACATAAAAATGCTTTGCAGAAAACTTTTCTAATAAAAATAAACAGTTTGGAGATTATCTGACGGTTTTACTGAAATATTAATTGACATTTTTTCAAATACATTTCGTACTTGTCGTGTACTAAAAATAAAAAATCATGATGATACAACAATTTTCCCACAGAACACGAACAAAGTTTGTCGCATACATATTCCTTTATAACGGGAAAAAAGTCATACATACACATATTTATGTATGTTGAATACTATGTTGTTGTCAGAGTTTTTTTTTAAGGGGTGGTTTGAACATCTACCAAATACACACAGCATAAAAATATATAAATAGTAATCCTAGTAATTCAGCAATAGTTTTAATTCAGTTTAAAAACTTTTTTCATCAGGAAACGATAATTGTCCTTTGAGTATTATAAACATAATATATAGGAGGATGCACAGTGTAGAGCTTTAACGAAACGTATAAAAGTTTCAAATATGTTTGTAAAATCAACGCTGTTATATACTCGTAGAGTAGAAACGATATAATAAATGTACGAGTATACACAACTGTTGTGTTTTGCCACTTTGCGATTTGGAAGTGGTTTAGCTTATTTATATACCAACTCGAAAAGTGATAATGTAAATAAACATATAAAATAACTACAATATATAGGATATAGGTTCTTATAATTGATAATTTACAATCACTTAATTTACATGTAATCATGCGGATTTTCGATTCTTTGGCATCCACTCATTTCTTATTCACTTACTGTCATTGAATAAATATTATGTATAAACGACCAATTAAACGACCTAAGTCGATATTACAAACTTTTAAAATTAAACATAAAACTTCATGAACATCTTAAAAAAGTTTGATGATGTATGTTTGCACCTTGCAATCGGTTTTGTTAGTCATTACTTTGACACAGACATCATTGTAACAATTTTGATCATCACATTGAGTTGTGTTATTCTGCTTTATGATGAGACCATAACTGATGTGAACTGTTATCTGGAATAGTTTTGGACACTGATGCGTGTTGATGATTAAAGTGCAATCAGTCCTTTTAGTAAGACGAGTAAATAAGACGAACAATTAATAGAGTGAATATGTTTGGTCAAAATAAGAAGTATCGATGTTTCAAAATGAAATAATGTGGATAAAATAAATTAAACACATTAAGTTTAATGAATACATCGCTTAAGTCATTAGGATAAATTTCATATTAAGGTTTATTTAAAATTTAAAATTGCCAATTGATTTCACATAATATAAAAATGTTAAGTAAAGTTTGCGCGTTAGTGTTATCTCGTCGACATTAGCATATCGACCAGCAAACCTTATATATGATAAGGTAAATAAAATATAATAACATAACATATTATCCAATCGATTAAGTTATTTCCTTTGTAAATTGACCGCCTTATTGTGATGTAATGATAACCACAGTTGAATATTTTTGTAACAAAAAATTTTATCCTCCCAATCATTTGATATTCACAAATGATTAACTCCCAAGACACCAGCAAAAAAATTAAATTTGTTTTCTATTATTCACAATCTAATTAACATTTGATTTATTAACTTTTATTACACAAAAAAATAAATTGAAAAATTACTTCATTTCCATGCCATTTTCCAAGTCGATCGTTCTGCTTAAATTTACTTAAGTGAAAAATCCCATTCTTTTAAATACTCGAACAGTATTTATTCCATCGAAACGAATTAAATTGAAATCACTGTAATTTATCAATTAATTATCTTTAAAGATATTTTCGTTTAATTTGTAAATAACTTTGAAACATTTTTATTTAACAAAATATACAATTTATTTTCTAAATAAATTTTCTTGCGCTTTTTGGGGGAGCTTTTTCTATAAATAACAAACGATATAATTTTCTGTATAGCAATGCAACCATATAAATATAGGTACAGTAAACACACGAGTACGGTACAGTAAACACATAAAAGATATATCAATTGAATTTTATGTTTGTACATATGTAAACATAATTATAAACATAAAAGCATTATATACATATATTTATATGCTTTTGAAGAAAAAAAAATCTTTATTTTTTATTTCAATTTCATAATTTTGTCTGATCTATTGAAACCATACGTGTACGACTGTCTATATATAACGAAACGGAAAAATTTTAGCTTTTATTCAATACTCACAAGAAAAGCTCTGTTCAGCAAATTTATGCTTGTGAATATTTGAAAGCATGTATGAAAACGTTTTCTTTTTTATTATCCATCCAACCATTCAACTGTCCAACCATTCAAACACAAAAAGCTACATCCTTTGAAATAAAAAAAATGTGTCAATTTGCAACCAAAGCTTTTCAAAGCGAAACACGCAAATAACACATAATTTTTAGAAGGAAAAAATGTACGTCTCAGTTTTTAAATTATATTATTCTTCTATAATAAATCTAGGAAATCCTATTTTTCATTCTTAAAAAATAATATTTTAATTCTTAAGTAAAAATTTAAAAGTTTTAAAAAATAAAAGTTCTTCCTCTTCGTTTTCTAATGATTTATGTATATTCCAAAGTTTTTTTTTCTTTTTGTGTCTGTCTATGTGAAATATTTTGAAAAAGGAGCTTTTTCCGTTATCTGTTTCTGCTGCTGTTTTATTTTGGGATAAGCTGTTTGCAAGTTTGTTTATGGATTATTGGGTTTTAGTTGGTTTTCGGTCAAATGGGAGTCAAACTAAATACACAATACAAATGTGTTAAAATATTTATTTCGTGATACATAAACAGAATATTAATTGTTGTATGTTTAGTGAATAAAAATTGAAAAATTTAGATACGATTTTTTGATCTTTCCTAATCCTTAGGTTTTAAAGTTACGCAGCTTCAAAGTTCGAGAGATATCGCTTAAAATATTTAACTTTTAACTCAAAAAGTTAAAATAACAAATTTAAAATTTTCCATTTATCGTTTCATTAATTTCCTAGACACGTTTCTTTAAATTTTTAACCACAAATTTTACTTATGTCCTTTTCCATTTAGTCCTTTGAACTTTGGTCAAATAAAGTAACCAAAACAAGAGAAAACGCTCGAGATAAAATTTTCCTGTAAATTTAATTATTGATTTTTGTATTGGTAACGTTTGAGATATTCGCCTCGTCCCACCTTCTACATTGTGGAATAGTTTGACACACCACAATAACTATATGAGTATTATATCTGGTATATTGGTTTATTATGGTCATTCATGCCAGAACGGATATACAAATAAAAATAATATTTTAGTCGTGCGTGAAAAGTTAAATTACAATTTTTTTTTCATAATTTCTTGTGTGTGCAGAAAATCGAAACGAAAAGAAAAATCAAAACACACACACATACAGACACACATATAAAATCTTGAAATAAGTTAAATGGAAAACTAATGTCCTTTTTAAGGATTTATAAATTTTTTATAGATTTTTACCTGGCTTTTCTTAAGATTTTCTGTTTCTTATTCGTCGTATATGTGTGTAATAATTTATAAATACAATGGTGTATAGGTTATATACCTCGTACGAAGAAAAGTGGCTTTTAGTACAAGGAAATACAATTACCTGTTATTTGAAAATTACTTTTAACTGAATGTGTGGAAATTATAGATGAGGGTTCCGTATTTGTTGGAAATTGATTTTCTACGGAAATATTTTTGTACGCTCGTACGAAAGACGAGTGGCAAGCTATGATTTAAGTGAAGTGTGAAAATATGGAGACAAAAAGCAATGTTTGTATTTTTACAACGTCTTACAGATGTAATTTATACCTTGTAATGACCACTATATATGAAATGGACACGTTCATTATGTGATGAATTACCTGAAAGTAAATAAAAAATAAATCACTTTAGAGATATTTTTATCCTTAATCGATTGATTAAACTGAATAAGATTAAGAACACACTTTATGTTAAGATATTTTGGTATTTGTAGCAGTAGACATCATTGAATGATTTTTGCTACTAAGGTTTATTGAGTAATCTGAAATCTTTCAATACTCGTATAATGTTAAGTGAGCCCATTACCTAAAACCTTGGTATTTTCAATTTTAAAGCTCTTATAGCAAAATTTTTAATGTTGGATAAGTCAATGTAGGAACTGAACTCGATACCGCGACATGACCAGGAACTCTTCTATCAAACTATTTGGATTTCGTTTTGTTGGTTTTTGTCTCAGATAGATTAACCTTTCGATCGAAACTGATCCATTTTTTTACAGTATTCTTTTAATGCACCAAATTTTTTTCCAAGTTAAATCAATGATTTGCTGCTGAAGGTCCAATTATCATGTACATTGTGTATCTCAATACATGAGAGATAATTTTGAGAGCACATTGATAACAACACTCAATTTAACTGTTGGAAATCGATTGTGAAAAGCTTTTTTACTTCAAACCTTCGCAAGGTATAAAAATATCTCTAACGATTGTGGTTCGCTTATAACAAATGAAAAGTGTATAATTATTTATGAAACCCAAAAAAGGAATCTCTTTGAAAAATATATTTTGAAAAACAAGATGGGTTGCAAAATCTTAGTTGATCCAGTATATCAAGAAGATTTGTATTCAATGACATAATTAGCAAATGGTTCTCTTCAATTAAATAATACGAAATACTAATAAGCAATTTAAACAATTTGAAAGACAGATCATGTCCGTTTCCAAATCAACATTCAAGTTTTATAAAAACAAAATTATTTTCATCTTAAGCGGTTAATAGCTTTTCGCTATCCGTTGTGTTTAAAAATAAGATCACCAGCAAAAAATAAAATTCTCGTACAGCAATTTATCTTGTACAATTTTCAAAAATCATCCTTATACCGATTTCCTTTATTTTCCTTTTTATATACCGTAATAACACATTCATCTTCTTACGCTACAACAAAACAACGAGAAAGAATTTTTTTCTTAGTTTTCCGTCGAGCTTCCCAACAATTTGACAATATGACTTGTTAGAATTGAAACATAAAATGAAAAAGCTTTTGAAGTAAAATAATATTAAACTTCGTTTTTGAACCGTATATAACTTATTAAGTTAGTGTTGTGATGGTATATGGTGGTGATATTTTAAAACGGTTTCACAATATATAAATACATGGTATCCGAAAAACTTGGAATTTAAAAGCACTTAGTATGTTATAATATATATAATCGTTGTTGATATGTGTAACTAAAGCTTTGCAATAAATCTGCGAACATTTTCACAACACGCAAGAAAGCTGGCTATAAATTAGCTATAAAATGAATTGATTTAATATTATTATTGAGCTTATTTCGGTGTGTCATAATCAAATTACCCAAAATAAAATTTTATATAGTTCGTATGTATATGAGCAAAATCACTTTAACGAAATAAAGTTCGTGATCAAAATCCATGAAGAGTATGAAAATATTTTATCTATTCAAAAGTTAAAATATATATATAAATTAGATTAGGTGGAAGATATAAGAAGTATATATTGAAAAGATAAGAGAATGGCAAAACCCGAATTGATAAATTTGTAATGTCGACAAGACAGAAAGAAAAAGCTCACATAAAATCGTAAAGTAAATTTTTTTTAAGGATTTTAGTTTTAGTTCATTTACCTTCCATGGTTATATAAATTAAGTTAGGTAGTTGTCGTTTAGTTACAAAGTAGCTATATATGCTCGTATTGTATATGTGTGTGTATATATAAACGAACATAAAACAATAGTTTTACCGTCTTATCAAACCATAGATATAAACGGTTGATATATAAATATATAGTATAGAATATGGGTGATAAGAAATGAAGTAACATGTCACTGAGTTCATTGTATTACACTCGTATGTGTTAATTATACAAGTAGTAAATAAATTTTAAAATCCTGTTAATGTCTATCAATTTAATGTTAAAAGGGTAATAACTGGTATAGAATTCGTATTGTAGTGATTTAAAAAGATTATATTGTGTATTATATAGCTGCCATTATAGTGATGTTTAGTGGTAAAAGCTCTACATGTATGTGTCGTGTCTACACAAAAATCATTAATTTACTCAATCAATAATTATTTTATACCACTGATAGTAGAATTTGTTGTTTAATTTATGATGCTCATGAAATAGTCGAGTATAACTAATAAAAATCATTTAACTTATGTTAAAATAACTGGTAAAAAGTGTTAACTACATATGGTACACGGATAGCTATGAATTTACCAATAAAAAGAAAACATCAGCTTGCTATCGATGAGTGCTCGGACGCATTCTGTATTCACATCTAAATGGGAAGTATTTAAAAAGTATTTGCTTCTATTTACAAATTAAACGAAATCGTTATTGTTATTATACAAAAATCATTAAAATTATTTATTGTTATTACAAATAGAATTACCCAAAATACAATTAACAATTTACAAGCGATACACAAGAAAATGTAAGAAAAGCAACAAATAACGAAACCAATAAAAAAATCGAATATTCAACAAAGCACGGTACAAAGTAGTTAAACTTACTCAAGTGTACCACTTTGTTGACCATAAAACCTTGAGAACACAATGTAATAGCACCACATAAAAGGATGTTATGATTTGGAAAATAAAATGTTTTTAGTGGAAAATGTAAATAAATAATAATCATTAATATGGTGTCGGAGCTTTCACGATTTGTCTATAGTTTTTACGTTGCAGAAAATTTATTTGAGCTTCAAAAAGACCACATAAAAAAATAAATGAGAATAGTGGAATCCTTTTGGGAAAATATACATTGTAGCATCTTATATTAATTTCCGTATTCCTGCATATCTTTATTACCACCCGAGCTATAAACGAAAATATTTATATTATATTTAAATAATGATCCTTTTTCTATTACAAAATGAAAATAAATGTTAATAATAATAATAAGATGTCAAAATCTAGCAGCTTCCAAAAAAAAACGAAGGAAATTCGGAAAATATAAAATTCCAAAAGTTTTATGTTTGCATTATCATATTAGCTAAGCATGTATATGTATACAGACAACCATAATATTTTTATGATTAAGCATTACCATATAGATATGTGTACTATTGCAAATACATATATGAGTGTGTGTGTATATGGAACAGCACATATGAAGCGCGGATCGTCACACATCGTGAATGGGTGATATTTACATTTCAAAACATCAATTTTGTTGTGTTTATTGTTTGTCGCTTATCGGAATATGTCCGCACTTCAATATACATATATACATAGTTATGTTACATGCGCAGCAGAAATTATTAAGATAAAATCTATATGTAACATTCCGATGGATAAATTGCATATCGTTTCTAATGACTGAATAAAAACGTAACGTAATAAATTAAACATTTGGATAAATATTTATCTTAACAAACACGTTTCGTTTTAAATTGACAATTTTATTATTATTTGCTTAAGTTATATAGACAGAAGACGCGACGCGGTGTGGTCTTGGCTTGAATAAGTATAAAAAGTAAAGACACACATTATAAAGCGGTTTATACTATTCAGCTTTAAATTAAACTCAACTCCCCCTCACAGATGGTGTGCTACGTTAGAAGAATTATAGTGAAACGAACGAATCGAGTTGGGTGATTTAATAATTTATTGGTAATTTTCATCTCATTATGGAGAGCTTTCATTCTTTTTTATATTTGTACTAATATGTGTATTGTATATTTGCCGTTAGTAGTTGATTGCTCCAATAATTGATGTCTTAAGATCCTCGTTATGTTATAAATCATGCCTAGAAAACGATATTGTTAAATATATGTGTCCGTGATAAACCTTAACAGAAAATAACACACAGAATCAAGAAGCATGTTGAAGAGCGCATGTGATCTTAGCAGCTCCATATCAAAGTTGGTTTATCTACTTTAACTACCAATATACCAACAATGGAAACAACCTTCATCAGAACTTTTGCTGATGATACAGCAGTATTGGCATCAAGTGAATCGCAGAATCAAGCAGTCGAATACTAACATAGATAAAATCAGCCAATGGACCAGGGATTGGAAAAATAAAGCTTAACGAGCTTAAATTAGTACATGTAACATACAAAAAAGCAACAGTTTTATCGGGTTAAAAATTCCCCAAGCCGAATTTGCTCAGTATCTTGGATTGCATCTTGATTCTAGGTTGAACTGGAAATATAAGGTTAGATAAAAAGTAGAGCATGGTAGGAAGACATCGAACTCTGGAGCCATACAACTTCTTGGCATAACACAAGAAATGAGGCACCTTAAAAGAACTAAACTGTCTGAGCTAGTCATCTTATAAATAAAGATTCATTATTGGGAGCAGAATATGAATTGCTTGTGAACTCACACTCGCTCTGCCTTTTGTTTCAAACAAGTGAGTTGTTATCATAATTAGCAATAAATTATCATGTCATAAGTTTGTACTAATAAATTAAAAAAAATTTTGAAAATTTTATCAAAATTTCCCAAATTTGTAAATCAAAACAATCTCAACGTAAAGTAATTTTTTGTCGTAACACAAATAACGTGAGTGTTGCCACACTCGAAATAATCGGTAGTTGAAATTACAAATGCTAGATAAACCACCCTTAAAAAGATCACACAAGTACTATACATATCGATCTGTTGGAAATATTTATAAAATATTTACAGCAAAGTGGTACAGAGGAAGCTTTAAACCTGCACGTAAAGTGTGTTTATACTTTATAGAACGTATAAGATCAAATATACCTAAAATGTATAATTAAAACAAATATTATTATGGTAATTTCCTTATCGTTTACGCATCTGTCACTTTCAGCAAGAATTAATTTACAAACAAAATATTTTGAAGAAACAAAAGATACATAACAAAAAGAGCAAAATATAAAAGCTCAAAACCACAGCAACAGGAAAAAGATTATTTTAATTTTAGACATCTAAACTTTCTAAACTATAAAGTAAACGAAACAACAATGAGATACCACAAGAAGAGAAACACAAAAATTATGTTTATTTCTTTTATGTAATTTCATTAATTAAAAATTTTAAAAACTTTTATTTTTCTAAACGAAAAGTTCATAAAACACACAAAAAAGTTTCGTAGTATCAAAATGATAGATATTTTGGTATACGGATACTTGTACAGATTTCTCTCGTATATGAATCTAAAAAACTAAAACATATTTCAATAATTATTCTCAACGTATATCGTACATACTCAAATCAATGATAAATTCATTGTACCTGACTAGATTTTAAGATTAATATTACCTACGTCCTAGCCCATGTGGGTGCAACAACATGAAACTTTAATTTTTTCATACAAGACTTCTATCACTCGAATACATCTTTAAAAGTACATAAACACAAGACATTTTGTGTTTTTTTGCTCCTTATTTTGATAAACAATTTTTATTTATTTATAAGTAAAACAATAGACTTAAACGTATATATGTCCTTCTTTTGTTTTCTTGTACATACAAGAAAATATTAAGAATTTCTATACTTTGTTGGAAGATGGGAGGAAAATTTGCTATTTTTGATTTTATTTAATATTAATAAAATTCCTTTGTTTAATTATTTTGATAATCTGTAGGTACAGAACAAAACGCAGGGTGGCCACAACTAAAATGATAAACATATTGATGTAAAATATACTGACTTATACTTTTCAGTCACCCGGCACCTAAATAATAAATAGTTTTAGTGTTCGGTTTATGCATATATTGTGTACATCTTATCATACATTACACACATTTTATCTTAAAAGGATTAGAGATTAATAAAATATATATATATACGTATAAGACAACGTATATTATAAAGATTATGGTTTGATAGAATCAGCAGAAATAAAATTATAATATATAACAATAATGAGATGACGACACAAAACGGATTATACGGATTTATATTTTATGCTACCTTTTTGTTGTTTTTATTATGGCAAACGTGTCAGTTCATCGAATAGAGTAATATAGTTTATAGTATATAGCCCAACATTTTATACATTTGGCTTTGAAATTATTATTATTATTGTTATGATCAATTCTGCATTGCAGTGGATTATACGTTGTGATTTGCATATACACATTTTATTTGTGAATTTTAATCAGGATATTTTTGTATTTTATTTTGATTTTAACTTTTAAAACGGAACGAACAAACTAACCTGTGTAATCGTATACCATCACCAAAAAGGACATTTCCGTTAGTTATTTATGTAGCTTATAACGAGAAACGAAACAAAAATATAAAATATAAGAAATTCGTTCGTCCTAAATTGTAACGAATCTGTAATTTTTTGTTCCCTTACTAAGATTATAAAGTTTATGACAATATTTTATATGATAATCTTGGTTTGGAATGTGGCTTTCTTAGAAAACAGCAAAATGTACAACAACAGCAATAAAAAAAAGCTCGAAAGGAATTTTTATTTGGGAAAAACAATTTTTTGTCTAAGTCGGTGAATTATATTCTAAGGCAAAAAGTTTTTTGCTTTTTTATGATTTGAATTCAAATTTTTTTAGTGCCTTCTAGAAATAATAGGGGTGTTCTTGGTATGTCTATGGGTTTTTGGTATTAGCTGTGTATGCTAGAAATAATTTTTGTATAAGCTTTATACGATTAAAGCGTGTAAAAAAAGTAATTTGCTCGTAATAACCAATATAAAACCGAACCTGATAGATTATAGAATATAACATTATTATACAATGTTTATAACAATAACTAAACCAAAGAGCTCGAATCTTTTAATCCTCGGAAATTGAACTAAAATAAACTCAATCTTATAAAGTAGCTTGTTGGTCACATCAGTGTTTGAAACGGGGACAATTCCTCCATTTTAAAATTTCCATTCCTACCCTTAAGCTTAGTTGTGTATAATAAAGGTGTATGGAAGGTTCGGGTCATCCAAAAAACTAGCTTTATCGTTAGTTGTTCATCTTTAATCAATCAACTAAAGATGTATCTCTTACTATAGATAACTTATGTCCACTCTTAATCTAAATCACATGAAAATTACATGGTATTTGTAGTTTACTACTTTGAAAGTTCACTGTCAATAGTTTTCCTAAGTGTAGAGTAGGTATTGTTACTCTACATCGTTTGTAGATGTGTTGAGATATCACTACAGCTGGAGCCAATCCAGCAGGGAACAAATTTAACTTTCAGTGCTCACGTAGGACCTCAGCATCTCCCGATCTAGAAAAAGTGACTTTGAAAATATAATTTATTAAAAGTGGAAATCTTGCAAAAATCAGAAAATAAAATATTCGAAGAGATGGTATTCTGAATGAATTTTAAAATTTTATATCGATACTCATTTTTAATTTTTCTATCACCAATGTTATTTACTAGCATCGGATTGTATATAGACATACTCGTATATAGTGGTAGATCGACCGTGTATATGATCTATAGTTTTCATTATTAGATAAGAAGTAAACGTGGCCTAGGTCAATAACGTCTAAACCACAGATTTTAGTTATTTTTCGAATCAAATTATTTCAACAACGAATTTGTTATATATTGGTGTGAAAAATATCTAAGATACACAAAACATCTCACAATATTAGATAAATGAAATTACGAAAGATAGAGTTAAACACCATATGTCATATTGTACCAAAATGAAAAATCAAATATTTTATGATACCAGACAAATCTAGTCACATAGTCAGCTTCTACCTATCATCCGTTGTCATCTCTCTATATATATACTATACATCTCTTCTATATCGTTCTAAACGCGTATATTATAAATATATACGATTTGATATAATTTTGTGAAAAGTCACCAAAAAAAAGCTTAACTACGACAAAAAACAAAAAATCGGAGAGAAAAACGTTCAAAACAAGATGTCATTTCATCATTAAGTATTTGAGTCACGTTCGCTTAATTTTTTTGTACTTTTTTTTTGTTGTGCCACTCGTTTTGTCTTAATTCTATATTTAGTGAATTAATAAAATATTTCGAGTTTTTTCATTCGTATTCGGAGCAGTTTTTAATTTTTTGCGCTCTATAGATCATTAATGGTATTTTATTTAACTTATGCTTTTGTAATCTATCAGAAACATAATTTGGTATAATATGCTGGGAGTTGTAATTTAATATGATTCTTATCAATCAAAGAATTTTTTCCTAATTTAAATTCCATCCTAATTTCTAATCAATATATCTAGATTGGAGTATATATATATATATATATATATATATATATATATATATATATATATATATATATATATATATATATATATATATATATATATATATATATATATATAAATTGTATATTATATGTGTATATCATTATTATATTGATCATCGAATAAAAGCTTTCCCAATTATTTACACATGAACCCTTTTTTTGTTTTTGAAATAAAGTTCCTCAAGCTCAAAAACCATTATGTGTATTATTTACATAAAAATAAATAGAAAACTATAAAAGTTTTATTTTTGTTGTTTGTTAGTTGGTTCGGTTGGTTTGTCTGGAAGAAATAAATTATTGAATGTACGAGTATATTGTTGAATACAACAACAAAATGTTTTGTAATAATCATAAAATACAACAACAACGGCCAAATAAACTTTAATTTTTTGGAAAAAGTTTTGTTCTTTGGTTATTTCGGTTGAAACGTAAAACTGATCTTATATTCTTATATACATACATGAATATATAACTTAAGGAAACTATAAGGTAGTAATATGTTTTCGACTAAGTTTGATTGCATTTGAATTTGCTTCGGGGTTATTCCTTACATCCAAGTAATAAAAAATGTTAAAGAAACCATTTCTCAAAAAAATAATGTTTTTGTAGAGTTCATATATAAAATATGTATATACAAAAGTTTGGTGAATAATAATAATGTTCGGAACATTTTGATCGTATCTTTTGAACTTGGTCTCAACAGAAATACAAGTTCAAATTTAACTCATATGTAAGTCAATCGAGATCGATTCTCTCGTTTCAATAAATTTCAATTAGTGAAAGTTGTAAAAAGTCAAAGGAACAAGTAGATTAATAAATAAATAGTGAATTAACCCAAAATCTATTGAATTACAGAAAACGTCGGGATGCTCAAAACTTAACAAAAATTTAAACCAAAAAACTTTATAAATAAGTAACATACACAAGCAACATTTACACTAACTGACACGTCACATCTTGAGATTTGTTAAAATATTTGGTAACTCACAAGTTAAACAAATTCAAAATTCACTCAAATTAGACAATTAATGAACAATTAGGATGCTTCGCCAACGAGCAACCATCTTTTATATACCATCCGTATAATTTCTGATGAATTCTTCATTCCTATCCATCTGAATTTATTACCAAGCAGTATTATCCACTTTAATGACTATAATTATGAATTTCATTTAAGGTTGATTAAGTTTTGTAAGATAAAAATTTTAAACGAGAAAATGATAGAAAATTACAAATAAAAATGAAATTTTAATTCTTGTGAATTAGGGATTAAGCTTATATATATATGTTTTATATATATATATATATATATATATATATATATATATATATATATATATATATATATATAAAAATACATCTTTATATATATATATATATATATATATATATATATATATATATATATATATAATATATATATATATATATATATATATATATATAAGTATATATATAAATATATATATATATATATATATATATATATATATATATATATATATATATATATATATATATATATATACAGAAAAAGCAAGAGAGATAGAGAAAATACGATTCGCTGAATTTTAAGTATTTATACATATATACAGTAAAAATATTCATTTCAAATGAATTGAGATTAATTGGTTGAGCTTTTTCTACTATCCTCATTTTTGTTTTTCAAAATAGAGAAACTTATATTTACATAATTAATTGTGTAATCGTACGTAAATGCAAAATTTGATAATTTTCTACTAGGTTCAACGAGAAAGAAAGAGAGATTTATCTTATATTCGCCATGTTATAATATAGAGTAATGAATACAGTGGGAAAATCGATAAAATTATTTGGGTTGGTTGAATTTAAATTTTTATTTTTTTTTTTTTCAAGAGAAAACACTGTACAGGGTTTTTTGAATTTTTTTATAAAATTATAATTTAATTTTGTATTGGGCATTCGGTATACTATTGCTATCGTATACACGTATACAACATCGACTTGTCATTTATTTATGAAAAAGATGCAAATACAAAAACTAAACATAATCGAATTAGAAAGCTTTTTAATATACGAAATAGAACCAAAAAAAAATGTGTATTGATTTTCGACACCCCTCCCAAAAAAAAATAAAACAAAATAAAAATTTAAGGTTTTCATTTTGTTGTTGAGATTATCTTGTTATCCTCATACATAACAAAATATCGAGATATATCCATTTTCCTGTTCTAGTTCATTTTTAAATTTTCATCGATAATGTTTTTTGGTTTTATAAACCGAACAAAACCATCTCGTTAAAGTTTTTCATTATTTTGTGAAGATTAGAAAATTTGTTCGGAAAACAATGAAGATATAACTTACGAGTGTGATAAAGATATTATTAAGCTATGTACTTACAAAATATTGTATACATATATTTATAGATAAAATAAAAGTTATTTGATATGCCATTCAAGTAACTGCCTTCATTATTATACTATTCAATGTTTATTATATATATATATATATATATATATATATATATATATATATATATATATATATATATATATATACATATATATATATATATATATATATATATATATATATATATATATATATATATATATATATATACCGTTTTAAAATGGTTTACACTTAAAGTTGTTCGTTAAAGTGGTTTTTCCTTCAAGTGGATTTTTGCGTCTGGTATTCTTGTTTGATTTATAAACCTCAATAATAATTCAAAAGCTTAAAGAAATGAAAATCATAAAGTTAAGTGATTATTCTTGTGCACTTTATGATTTGTATTTTACTGTTTAAACGGATATATAGTAATAGCTAAATATGAGTGTTTAGTCCTTCTTCAATATAGTTATGTATATACGTATATGTGGGATTGGATGATGGCTTGTTCAATTTGAAGAGTACCATCCGTGAAACAAATTTATGTATTATGTACATTATTTTTGTATTAAATCACACAACTTTCGTACGAATAACTTGTTGTTTCGTATATAGGCGCCATGATAATATTTTATGAGTTTTAATTCACACAGCTGGATATCAAGATAATAAATTTTAAATAAATCGCGAAAATATTGTATATATAAGTTGTGACTTTGTTTTATTGTTTTATACGAGGGATGATATTACATATTGTCAAGTCTTGTTTCTTTTCACATTTAATATGTTTTTATCAAAACTTCCTATATTGAACTGATTTGCGTGTATTGCTCGTATATTGTCTTACAGTTATTATTCGATAAACAGAGATCGGCAAACAATAAAAAATGAAACGTCGAATCCTTAAAATTTATCCATCTATCCAGTGTGCAGAAGAATACAAAAGTAAACCTATAATCTAGGCAAGGCAACTTAAATGTGAATTCTAACCACTCTTTATCTAATCCAGAACCAAACTAAATGAATTTTATAATATTTGTATGGTGTAATATGATGTATCAGTACCAGTTTTACAAGAAATAGTTGCATTAACCCATATATGGTTATAGACTTGAACTTGAAACAACCACATGTTTCAACATACATTAAATCACGCAGCATTTTTTGTTGTAAGTAAATACTCGTGCTAAAAGAAGACTGACGCAAATCGAATTCAAAGTGTGCCATCTGAACAAACACGGTTAATAACTAAAATTTGGAAGGTTGCGTCAGTTACCCGATATTAAATAGAATTCCATTTATATATAAGGCGAAGTAATTTCACTATACTTTAGTTGTGCTTCAATCGACCAGTCCTATAATTGAAAATTTCTTACAAGATGAAACTTAATATTATAACTACTTTTGTGGTTGTGTTGTTAACAGCAAAGGTAATTTTTACAATAGTCACAATGTATAGGCTATAAATATAATTATTAATTGATATTTGTTAAATTTAGTCTACACAAGGAAGTCCCTCAATATTTAGCAATATTGTTAACACCCTCACTGGGAATACAGTAACTACAACCACAACTACAACAACAGCACCAAAAGTGGTACAAACTACAACAACTCCAACCATCCCAATGGAAATTATTAATAATGCGATTGATATCACAAACCAATTAGTTACATCTTCGAATAAAGTTCTCAATGAATTAGTTAGTGATACAACTACGAGTCTAAAAGATAAAATTGGAACAGCTAATCAAGTTATAGCAACTGCAACGACTGTCGAATCGCAGGTTGTCCAAAATATTGATGATGGGTTACAAAACTACGTTAACACTGCTTTTACAAATGAAACAGGAGTATTGGACAGCAAAATTAATGCTATTATCAGTGCCATATCGAATGCGTCACTTACTGTTGATGAATCGAATATACATTTGAAAATAGGTGCTGGTTTGACCGACATTACAAACAATGCACTAGCTGAAGTTGGCCAAGAACTAGCTAAGCAATTAAAGTATACTTTATTGGCTAAACCAATTACAGCCTTATCAAAAATAGCCGTATTAAATGCACTAGTCGATAAGATAGCAGAATTAACTAACACAGCTTTGGATAAAGTACCGACCCCTTCTGATGTTGTGACGAAAATTCAAAATATTTTAAATACAAACGGAGCCGATTTAACAACTCCAATCAACAGTGCTTATACGGCCGGAGTTGAAGATTTATCTACTGTTGCTATTTCATTAACACCAACAATTAATCGTACCGTCAACGATATTATTTCCGCACTTAATGATGGGATAAATGAAATCGATGTTGTTACGAACGCACTTGAAGGTACAAACGGTGGAGTTGTATTAGCAACTGAAACCGCTTTCAAGGATATAGCTTTGGTTTTAGCCAAATCAGTACTTGGTGATGGAATACTAATGACCATAATTCAATCTGTTGAAAATACAGTTTCAGGAATTATAGCAGCCGTTAAGTCCGCATTCCCAACTTTAGCGTCACTTTTAACCGTTTTTGATGAAACTGCTGGTAAACCACTAGCAGCAAATTTTTGGTCGTGTATTTCAACCAAAATTACATCACTTAATGATCAAAAAGCTAAATTGCTGTCATTAATTGCTACATATAATGCTGAAGTTGCAAACGGTGCTATTATTGGTTCCACTGTAGAAAATACCATTCTACTTACCGCTGAACTAGCGCTGGACCTCGAAATTTCGGATTTTCAGATTTATGATTGTGAAACCATTCAAGCCGCTTCAACAGCTAACGTTGTAATTCCAGCAGTTAAAACATTAGTTTCTATTCTCGGTTGAATATAAATTTTAGAAACTCTTAAATAGTAAATTAGGAGTTAAATATTGTACTTGTGTTTTTGTAATAAATTTTAAACCGGATATTTTATATGAATTATTTATAATTTTCTACAGTCGTGCTCGCTTAGCTGGAGATCGTATATGCTACACTTATAATCTTAGCTATTTCACGCATTTTCTCTAGTCGATTGAAAACACGTTTGTGCTGGTTTAATCGAATAAGCTTTCAGACCAAGAAAGCTTTGGCATGTAATTACTTATGTTAATAAATTTCTGAACACTCGTATTAGAAGCAACAAACTTATATAGAGGAGTGAGAAGAATGGAATGGTAAAAACCTAAAAACAGTAAAACCATAACAACAAACGCAGGTGTTTTTGACATCAAACAATACAACATATAACCCCAAATATAAAGCTTAAAAGTCTAAAACAAACATAAACAATGCAATATAAAACAAAAATTCAAACCAATCACCGTAAAGTCTTAAGCTATTAACTTAATTTAATCACAAATATTGACAGCTGATGTCAGGTGTAGAAACATTGATATATATATCGAAAACCAATTGTATTTTAAATTAACCAACGATTTATGTTATTTGATTCGTGAGTGGTCAAAATGCAAATTAACAAACAAACCATTAATTCCTGAACTGTATAAAATCGTCGAATCGATTTAAGTTTCACATAAATTTCTCATTTCAATTCAAATTAAAGTAATTTATGAAGTAAAAAAATTAAAAGAACATGAGATAAAACCAAACCACATTTTCAACATTAACACATACTTTATGCTCTCTATATTATATTATGTATTATGCTTAAAGTAGACTATATAGCTAAGAAATAACAAATGTAAATCCATATAAAATCTACTTATGGAAAAGGATTTTTTTTCCGATATACATAACTTCAATATACGTAGATATGGATGTACATAATATATACATAATACACAACATTGAGAGATCTTAAACCAAAAAATTTATTTCGTCTTTTACCAAATCCAAAATTTACGTTAAAAAAATACAATTTTTTTTTTGCCAAACTAAATTTCAGTTTCTTTTTTTAATACATTGATAGAATTTCAAATGTAGATTTCTTTTCTGGTTCTACATTTTTATCCTGAAGACATTTTTTGTATCGTTTGTTACTGTTTGACATAGAGGAAGTGGATTTACACATTCAGGGAAACGAGGTACAATTTTATAAATTTTTTTTCGTTAAATTTGCTATTTCGAATATACATACATATATAGTTAGTTATATAGAATTAAAGTAGCACCAATATGATCAACACATGAATGTTGAATGTGACTTGGTTTAATAATTTCGCAAAATATCAAAATAAACCTAGCAACCTGTTCATGGAAAATAAATGTAACAATAATGTTCACCCCTTGGAGGGTTAAATTGAATATACATACATTCATTCCTCTATACTGTGTCGTCTGGAATTTCGATTGTTTGATAGCGACATACGAGGGGAATACCAAAATTTCGTTTAGTAGGCCTTACTTCGACATTTTTTAATAAATCCAAAAATTACTCTTTGCAATTGTTTTATGAGAATCCTTTTAAAATACGATCGGTTCAAATGGAGACGCGAATATTTTTCTGTAGAGGGCAAGCCTTGAGAATATCATATTACTAATGCATGTGAAGTTAGACCTAACTAGAGTATAACTATATTTAGGATTACTGTAGGTCTAACTTCACACGCCTGTATACACGCTTGAAGTTAGAACTAAAATAATCTTAAACAAATAAAATATCATAAAAGTTTGAATGTATTGGTAAATATAGGAAAACTATGACATTTAGGAGAATAAATTATAAATACTCAAAAATATACCATAAATGTTTGTTTAAATGTTCATTAAAACATTACAAAAATAAAAAAATATTGTTAAAGAATCAAATGTGTGTGTCATTTTCTGATAGGTACAAGATCAGGACTATTTACATTTCAAACCATTTGAAAAGCTAATTATTTTTACGGCGTCAATTCAATTTTTAGTAAGCTTTACTATAGTAAGAAGTTAGGATTCTCTTAAGAAATTGAAAATCTCGAGAACTAATAATTAGCTTTTCAAATGGTTTGGAATGTAAATAGTCCTGATCGTGACCTTTCAGAAAATGACAATGTGTTTGTAATTCTTTCAGAGAATTACAAAAACATTTTTGATAAACATATTAGCTCTCGAGATATTCAATTTCTTAAGAGAATTCTACGATACTTCTTACGATAGTGAGAAAATCCTAAATTCTTAGGTCAGTTAATATTTTATTGAGTTTGGGAATCTCAACGTTTTAAAGATTTATTTTTAATTACTTACAATTATTATTTTATATTTTTAATCCATAATTATTTATTAATTATTGATGTGTTATGTTTTTTCTAAAATTCAATTTTTCGCCTGAATGTCATTGTTTTTCAACTTTAGCCCATACATACACATTTTTGATTGTTTTTGTTGGTTAGGATTAAGTTAGGTCTAACTTCAAACGCGTACATTACTATGGATCTGTTGAAGTCCAAACTTAACAAAGATCCTCGATTGACACAAAAATGTATCGCGAATATTAATCCACGAATTTGAAATCAGGATCAAAACGAGGCTCGAATGCTTTTTGTACAATTTTACCTAAATAAATTCGAAATAGGCAGACTAGCAACTTATAAGTAAAGTAGTTACAAGTGACGAACCTTGGTTCTATTAGTACGATCTGGAATCCAAGCAGCAGTTCATGGTATAGAGACTACAGGATCAAAGCCACCCGTAAAAGTTAAACAACAAAAATCGGTCAAAAAAGTAATGCCAGTTTACTTCATCCAATCAAACCTTGCTTATGATTTTCCCCTAGAAAAGAGTCAGACGGTATCTGCCAAATTATGTACAGAAGACTGTTTACCAAAAGTTTTCACAAAATTTGTTGAAAAACCGGAAAAAAGTGGATAACCTCACACTACTGAAATAACGAATAACTTTATCGCGATCTCTGGCATTGAAGAAATACAACTACCACCATTTCCCCAGGACCTAGCACCTTGTGATTTCTGGTTATTTCCAAAAATTAAAACAAATTTCATACGGTTAATGTTGAACTTCATAAGATTTTGAGGACTGTTTTATGAAATGGATCTATAAGCTTAAAAATGCATTGATTGATTATGTATAGAGAAGATAAAAAAGGCGAAGATTAAGAAAAAAATATGAAAAGAATTGTTTTTAAATACGAAAGCGAACTTAAGTTAGTCCCCTTATATTATGCAACATATATACATGATGATTCATAAAACCAGTTGTAGTCTTAACATATAACAGTGCTGATATAGGTATTATGAAATGAAACTATACTACATGAAATTGTTACTACACTCAAAAGATTACTTAATTATAAAGAGTTTCTGGAGATATGTATTTCTAGCTATGGATATAAATTTTAACATCAGTTTATGTAACATTATCATTACCTCTTGTTCCTCTACTTTATGGCATTGTCGAAGATCTTGGTGAAATCTTGGTGCATAATTATTTTCTTGATTTAGAAGTCACAAGTGTTCCTATGTTGATGCTGCTAAAACTACCTACTATATGATATTCATTTAGTCTCTTATGCATGCTCAGCAGAAATTCGCCTGAAATATGTTAATGCATGGAATAACTGGGAGCAGGCGTGAGACATAGACTAATAATTTCCAACAACTTCTCTACATCTTTATCTGAAATAGTTAGCAAAACATTACTAGTTATATTTGAAAATTTAAGGCTCGCCGGAGTTGTTGAGAACCAACTAACGAATTCGACTTTTTACCATTGCGACGGCTCTCCAATTTATAATTTATTTAATTCAACATCTGCGAACTCTGATTGTTACCAATTTTATTATTAGAATATTCAGGCATAAAATTCAGGCATATGAATCTGTAACTTGAACGGTTTTTAAGTTAATGTAACTTAAATCTTTCTTTAATTCATACTCCTTTACACTGCAGTCGACTTGAATAGGAACGGCCGTTTTTTTGAAATATTTTAAAATCGGTCCAACTTTTCCAAGATTGATTTTTTACAGGATTAGCATTTGTTTAAAATTACATAATTTTTAAATTAGTAGGCCAGAAGAATTTTATTTTATTTTGTTTTTTCTTAAAAAGTGTGAGTTTTGTTTGTTTCACTTGAATAGAAACGACCATATTATCAATAAATTTGAAGTGTTAGCAACTTAAACTTAAATTAAATTAATTTTCTTAAAAAAGGTTACCAATTTAACATAAAAAAATAGAAATATGGGTCGAGGAAAAAAACTTAGTAGGGAAGAAATAGCCCAAATTCAAGTACTACACAACGAAAATTATTCTCTACAAGCAATTGCAGATAAAATAGGGAGAAGTGAGACTGTTATCTTCAATTTTATAAAAAAATCCAAGAGAATATGGCTCAAACAATAATGGCCGAACTAAAACTAGAGTTGGTGTGGAGGCCAGCCGAATAACAGTATGGAGAGTGATTAAAAAAGCAGATCACCTTAATCGAAGAAATCTCCAAAAGAAACCACCTCTAAATCAGGAGAGGAAACAGAAAAGGTTAGATTTTTCGAGGCAGCATATGACATGGGCTGAAAAATGGAAACGTGTCGTTTTTTCTGATGAGAAGAAATTTAACCTCGATGGCCCGTTGGGTTTAATTATTATTTTCACGACCTTCGAAAAGAGGAAAACTATTACGCAAAACACCACAACCGGGAAGGAGGCGTCATTTATCATTTTATGGTCCGGGAGATTTGTCATTTCCAACCGGAAAAATGACCCCAGCAACTTACAAGGGCATCCTCGAAGAAGCATTTCCCCGCTTCAATGACACTTTTGGGCCATTGCCATGGATATATCAGCAACATCATGCCCCTATCCATACACAGCTAACATAATCAAATCATGGATATTGCAGCAAAATGTAGAGCTTTTGCCGTAGAGATTTTTTTCAATAAAAAAATATTGAAAAAGTTGGATCGATTTCGAAATATTCCAAAAAAAACGTCGTTCCTATTCAAGTGAACTGTACATAGCCGTATCATTGTAATAACATTATATTTGAGCAGCTGTTAAAATACAGTCGATAATATAAGTGGTATTCTTAGATGCGAGCCCCCATAAATGAAATCTTAATAGTTTTCTTTATCTCATCACTTTAATGATCTAAATCTGAACTGAAATGCTACCAGGTGTTTCCAGAATCTATATTTTTTGTTATATTAGTTCAAGCTTTTTTAAAAATACTATATTTTTAAAAAAGCTTGAACTACTCATTTCAATAGTATGCACTTGTAGGCGTGGCTTTGTCCAATCACTTTAAATATTGTTTTAGATTAAGAGGAAACTAATATTTAATTCAAAAGATGAATCGGATACATTATTTAGGGCTGGCTCAATATTCGATTGCTTCGATATATTAGTTAAATAATCTTGCATTTCAAGGAATTGATTTTCTAATTTATCGATCTTCTTTACTTAGGTTAGCAAGGCCATTGTGGTTTACATATTATGATATTCAGTAATCTATTTTGTAGATAGTTTCATATTCTGTGTAGCAATGGTTGTAGGTATGTTCCAATGCAATTGACAACATTTATTTAAAAATGGTTATTGTTGCAAATTCTAGGAACAATAGTGACGAAAACAATACAAATCTACTATAATTATCTTCGAGCTATATGTAACAGATGTTGCATGTTCTATGAATAAGTAGAAATAAGTAATAGCAACTGCATACTATTTAAATACGGCAAAGACAGTGTCAAACTGTAGGTATCTTCTGTAAAATGAGAAAGTTAACATAATGACTAAAATCTAATTTATCTTCAAGAAACAGCACATTTAAGTATTAAGTATTAAGTAAGTATATTGATGTTGCACATACCAATAAAATTACCATATATACTATAAGCTTTTTAAATTTACATTTCTCTCCCTTACATAACTATAATAATACATGTAGCGTGTAATATGAACATCATAAAAATGAAAATCTTTTATTTATCTTTTTGCGTAAAGCAAAACCAAAATTCGATATTTCCTTAGAAACCACACCAAACTACCACGAAAAAAAATCATTTGTGTATCATTGATTGCGCGCAAGTGATGCTGATTGTTATATCGCGATACATATAATAAATATTCCAGGGAGGATGAAACCTCAAAAAAAAAAAAAAAAAACCAAATGACGATCACAATTTTGATGATGATGGTTTTAAAAACTTTCTATGGTATATGAAGTTACTTTTCTTCAGATAATAAAATTGTTGTTTTTTTCTTTAAGTAACACTTTTTGGTGTGGTACTGAATATATGTTCTCCATATTTCAATATCTAATTTGAATTTTTCGTATGGAAAATAATAATATTTACATACAAGGTTTTTTTTCTATATATAGCGTTTTGTGTGCGGTAAATATTTAGCACCATATAAAAAACGAAGACATTCCATATAAGAAAGAAACAGTATGTATACATAAGTGTATAAAAATACCTATGTGGTTGTACGTTTACTATAAAGAAATGATGCGCGAATCATAAAAAGTAGAACAAAAACAATAATAGTATAACAACAACAAAAACAATAAGAAGAAAAACTTTAGGTACAAAAATGTTGTGTTCACACAACAACAAGACTATATTGTGTGTATATATATATAGAACAACACTAATAGTAATTCAACAAAATTTATATTCAAAATGCGTTCACCATTTTGAAATACATTATAGCAACAATAACAACAACAAATAAACACGGATTATAATATCTTAAGCATAGCATGAAACTTCGTATGAAATAACAACAACTAAAACTTGTATACAAAAAAGTTTCTGCATTTATAAACAACAACAAAAAAACTATAAAGGAGCTTTCGTTTTATTCGCATACTCGTACATTTGCCTAGCTAGAAGTACAGGTTGGTATGTATATCTTTATTGTATAGAAGCGTTGCGAAGAAGAAGTATTTCAATTTTGTATTCTACTCCTCAATACTAAGTATTGGTATATGGGTATATAAAATAAGCTTTTAGTTCTGCAAATAAAACTTGGAGCTTATTATTACAATAGGAGTTGCTATTTTATTTATTCATTTATTATATTCGAAAAAAAAATCCACACATTTAAAATCCATTTATACAATTTTTTTTCACCTCGTTTTATTGTTGTGCGCTTTAGTTTGGGTACGTATGTGAGAGTTTTTTTCGATCTAGCAATAAATATACTTTTCTGTCATTGGTGTAAGTTGTATTAAAATATGCGCAAAAATTTAAGCATTTTATTCATTTAATAAGTCGAGTATTTATTTACGTGTTCAAATCATAAATCAACTTGAACTCGTATTTCCCTGATGGTTTTACGATCAGCTGTAAGTCAAATATAGTTAGAGGTGTGTATTTTTATGATCAAATATTAGAAAGAGTAAGACTAGTTTTTATTTTACGATATCGTGAAAGAATCCAACAAATCTGGAAGAAAACTCCTACACCTGCTTATTTCTCAATTGATAATGGTTATAGTACGCATCTCGTACGCTTTGAGACTAGGAATTGTTCATCATATAGTGACGAACGGTCATTTATCGGAATGCAGCACAAACTTTCCAGAGATTTATGAACGAAGTAGTTCGTGGACTAGACTTCGTATACGTTTATATTGATAATGTTTTTGTGGCTTCATGCTCAGGAGAACATTCGAATGATTGGTAGAATTTAATTATCATATTAAAACACTATAATGTGTTTAGTCAAAAAATCATACCTGATAGAATTCAACCCTGCGTGGAACGAATTCGGGCCATAACGGAATTTTGATTTGCTGCTCCTAGTTCGATTAAGAATATTCAGCATTATATTGGGATGGTGAATTATTATCACCGGTTTATTCCCAAGTTGGCTTAATTGTTCGCTCCAATTCATTTTCACTTGTCTCACTTGTCGCAATTTGGCATTCACAAGTCTAAATAATGAATTAGCTAAGATTATCCTCTTCGCACATCCTTTGGAAATTGAGAAGGTTAGTATTCTTACTGATTCATCTAGCATTGCCATTAACGGAGTTCTGCAACAGTTTAATGAGAAGCAGTGAGAGCTCTTGGAATTTTTCTCAAAAAATTAACGAGTACAGAAATCAAATATTCGGCATTCGATCTGGAGGTTGATCAATTAATAATGTCAAACAAATTTGTGAATGCTGATACTACCTGCTAAAACACTCGATGTTTGGTACAAAAATTTAAAATTATTAATAGTTTTAGACTAAACGTGTTTTTCTAAAAAATCTTTCATTTTAATTTTTATGTACTCAATAACTTTAACATTGAAGGGGTTGTTAAACGAGACGGTGATGTAAAAACTGAGAAAGCATGTAACTTTTAAGCTCATAAAGAGCTTTTAATTCTGCGACAAACTTTTTAGCTTATAAATTATGAATTTGTTTTAAATATATATAAGTAAGGTAGATAAAAGCGAGTAAAGAGACTGAGTGATATGAAAACACGAATAAGTAAATTATATGATTGGTTTAAGATCTGTTGACAATGTTATTCTTCGTTGCAGATGATGATATATAATTAAAAGTTGAAACTGAAATTTGGATATTGACAAAAGATAACAAAAGCTTAGCAATTAAAAATGTATAACTAAAAATCATTATGGGTAAACACTAATTTACTAACGAATCTAACTGATATTTGTTTAAGGATCTCAACATGTCTTAAAACACATGTTTCCTTAATCCGATTCAACATATCTTAAAATACATGTTTTAATTTTTAAAAAATCAAATCTTACTCTGATTTCTAATATTAAGTTAACAACATAATTTATTAGCTATCTTTCAGACAGGTTTCGATAAATACAATTCCATTGAACTGAATATTTTGATTTAAAAACATACAGTAACGAATATGCCTGTTAATCAATACAGTAAACTTCGTAGAAGACATAATGCTCGAGTGGTTATAGTACTTGGTATATACGATATGTAGTAAAGGTCAAAAGTGAAGCTAGTTCCGCATCCAACCGCAGACTCACGCAGTATTGAAAGTTGCTTTCAGCTTAAGTAGTAACGAGTTAATTAACGGGACAACACTTATTAGTATTATTTGAACCAGTGAATAATAACAGAGCTTAAAAGAGTCGGTACAATATATTAGTAATGCCAACAACACAAATACGGTTATAAAAGTTTTGGTTGGTGTTTTCTTGATGACCCTGTATATATACTCTTGTACACAGACAAATTACTTTAATATAAACTCTCCACTTGAAAAAGCACACAAGAACAACAAGAAACCGGGAACGAAGGTCACATAAAGGATGAATTTAATAATAGTTTTCCACATTTTCTATTATTTTCATCTTTTATGTACATATTTCAAAATAAGACAAAAAAAATGAAAAATTCTGTGTTCTACGCCACGGTTATACGTTCGACGAGAGACGAAAATGGGAAAATCTATGATAAAATATGAAATAAATTATGAAATTTTTTTGTCGGTTGGTAATTTTCTTGTGCATATATGAAGAGTATGTGTATAGTGTATATAGCAAACAAAAAAAGGTTTCCCAAAAAGGGTAATTTTTATTTTTTTTGTGATGCTGTCTTACCATTTCTTCATTATTCTTTAATATTCTCTATGGTTTGTTCGTTCTATTTTGTGTTTCGATTATTTTTTTTTTTTTGATATTCCTTTTGAAGTTATCTATGTCCATTGATCTTTTCTTATCACTATATATATATGTATACTAAACCAACAGTCCAGACCAACCAAAATTAAACAGCATGCCTGTGTGTTGTATTTATAAACATGTTTTGTTGGTCTTGTACATGAAACTACTGGAAACTAATTTATTGGAATTATTTTTTGATATTGTTCCTTCCGTATATGAATCCGATCATGTGTATGTGTGTTGCAGAGAACACGGAGAGTTGGAAAACATCTAACCAGAATAGATTTGATGTAATTTTTCTTCAGGGGGTCAAAATAATTTTCTTTTTTAGTATACGAAATGCTATAGCAGTGCTAAATACAAAATACAGACAAAAAAGGCACAAGAAATGGTTTATCTTTCCTATATAGATGATAATATAAAATGTTGTATCTTTATGTGTATATACATACATACATACATATATACAAATCACTATATAAGAATATGATTTAGTTTTTGTTTTCGGACATAAATAATCGGATATCTTGGGATGGTTTTGTATTAATATTTTATGCATTTTGGTCCGGGTTGATATGAAAAAAAGATTCTTTTCTTGTTTGTGTGTATGTGGCTTTCAAATGAACCACAAAGAATCTGAAATAATGAGATTTGCTAATAATGTAGATTACTATAGTTTATTGTTAAAATTAATTGGTTAAAAAAGTTTATAGGCCATAGAGATCTTACGAGGGATTTGCATTTCTGGCATAAAATCTTACAATACTAAAAATGTGTTATCTCGGTATGTAATCTATTATCTAATACGTCTCTGATACCTTTATTATATATATAAAGACAATAGTGTTCTAGTTGACTACACCCAGGTATTAGAAAATGATTTGCACGCGTCGCAATATTTTGTCTCTTAATAGAGACAACATCACCTTTTTACGTCTATTTGGGTAATAAAATGTATTTTTTTTAAATCAGAATTTTTAAATAAATTTATATATATATAAAAAATGAAAGAAAATCATTTCAATTTCTTAAATCCGCGCGTATTATAAAATTTATAGCTCTTAAATGAAACAGCACATTAACCTGAAGACAAAAAAAAAGTAATAAATTTCTAAGTAATTTAAAATATTTTTGTTTTCCCATTTTTATTATATTATATATGTATATTTAGAAATACGTTCGCCCCTTACAGCGATGCGCTGGAGAAAGGCAAAAAAAATATACAACACACAAAGCTATTATCCAAACTAAATGAAATAATTTCCACTCAGCTGAATACAATTTTAATTTTTACTTCTCCGTACTCGTTTTTAGAAAGGAAAATCAAATAAAAATTTTGTTTTGAAAAGATTTAAGCTCATTTATTTAAAACAAAAGAACAACAACTTTAATCTTATATAATTTTGTTATATAGGTACACGCACACATATATCTCTATTGTACATAACAACGAAAATAATAGCGAGAGAGAAAAATTAGAAAACTTTTGAAACAGGTAATTTTCATTCTTCTATATTTAATGTGTAGCAGCATCTCCGAGGAAATTTGGTAATCAATCGATAAAAATCTCTGTGAATTATGTAATCTCAAATGTTTTGCTTTTTGTGTATATTTTGGTTTATAAGTAATTAATTTGGACTTAATTATCTTAACATAAATTTACTATATAAATCGGTACGGACGCGATGAGGCAAAATGAAAGAATCGTGTCGACAATTGTCAATAACAAACTCTAATTTGTGGTGATGTGATGGAAATGGGAGGGACAGAAAAGTTAATGAAAAGCAAGATTCTACAACTCTACTTGTGTATTGCGATTTGTATAACGATAATGACTAACTTGATATCCTCGAATACACTATTAGATTAGAGATTTACGGAGAATATTTTCAAAGTTAATCGGGAACATCGCATCTACGTTTCGTACATAAGAAATAATTGCAATGCTTGATAGCATGTTATCTATCAACCATGATACAGTATATTGTAACTGAACTACATTTAACACAAATATGTGGATCGATTGATTTGTCTGAAACTTATAAATCCACTACTAGATATTTCAACTCGATCAGAACTCGTCTTTCATAATATTTATTCCATAAAGCTAAGACTTTCGAGTATCACGACTCTGAACGTCACTTAAATAAAATTAAAGAAGAAGGAATGAATTCCAGACTCAATGCCACTAGACCAAAATTGAGACCCCTGAATTGCATAGTAACTAGGCTACTTTGACAAAGTACTCTTCACTATGGAGAAATACATAAGGTATTGTGACAAATACCTTTACTTTTAGGCCCGTTGCACATTTCAGCTAAGCTAAGCTAAGCGATGTGAGCTATGTTCGTAGCTCTTAGTTGTAAATAAAGAGTTTTATATGGAACTTTGCACACTTGAGCTACACTATGCGAGTTACGTTTTTATGTTTTGAGCGATGCAAACTAACTTAGCTCGAGTTGTCTTTGCATTGTAAATATCAGCTATATCACTCACACATACATTGATTTTATTTTTTTTTATATACAAAATATTTTTATATACAATATTTTGACAGATAACTCGTAGTATTTTATTTACACATGAATGGTTATGTGAGCGATGTTATAGCTGAAGAGTACAGCGGTAGGAACTAGGCGAGCTAAACTAAGCTAACGAGAACTATTTTTCTAGCTAAGCTTAGCTGAAATGTGCAACGGGCCTTAGGTTGATTCGCGAGGACGGAAATTTTTACCCTAACTATGTATTTGTATTAATGCTGTGAAGTTAGAAACTTATAGATTATAGCTCAAAAATTGGTCTATAGTTGGCTTGACACTTGTGATTTTTTTATTTAATTGAATTTCGATTTTCACTTGGACTGTTGTGACCAAATATTTATTTCTATATACAAATATTGTGATTTTGTGCAATTATTTTATTTTGATTGTAATTTTTTCGTATTTCAATTAATTCAATTTAATCACTTTATTAAGAATATAACATATTTTTTTTTAATAAATTATACCAAGAGGCCTTTGATTATACTTACGTCAAAATTTTTAATAAATGATACACACTACACACAAAAATCAAATGAACTGCCAATGACGTAAAATTAAAAATATAGCTAACAAAATTATAATGAGCGCAATTGTTGCTTAATTTAATTTTTTTTGTTTCATAAATTATTGGCATGCTTGTCGGATATTTTGCTCAAAGATAACTATTTTTTAACTGAACCACGGCTAAAAAGGGAAATTTCTTTTCGTTCTATGACTATTTTGATTGGTTTTGGTATAGGGGTAAAAGTTTCCGTCCTCACGAAACAACCTTTAGACTATCGAGTTACTAAATAAGGCATGTACTATATGCTGATTGGGTATTCGGGTTAGATTACCGATATTCGACGGGTTATTTCAACTCAGATCAGTACATTGCTTTTCTGAAATTCTATGCCTAGTATGTTTTGCGGAAGAAATTGTAATTCCTTCCTCAACCACAAAATGAAGCACAACTTATTTTTATTACATCAAAACAATTATGGCTCATTTAAGCTTAGGATTCAACATATATTAAAATGTTTTTCGTAATTTGACCACAAATCGTTAAATAATAAATTATTACAGTATGTACCAACAAAAACTAAAATTATAGACGTCTGCCGTTGGTCTTTAACAGCAAGTAATAAACCTCCCACAAACCGAAATTCAATAAAAAAATTTTCATTTTCACTTAAAAAATCCATTTCGATTTATTTCCCTAATAAAACGAAATTTATTAAAATTTTGTGCCGAAAACGAAAATTATGACAAACCATTAACTTTGATTAATTGATTTTAGAAATAAAATAAAAAATAATAACGGAAAAATAAAAACATTAAAAATTTTTATTAAAAAATAATTTATCATTTAAAAAAGCCAATGGAAAAATGAAATCATTGATAATACTATTATCATGCTCATTTTCCAAAAATTTTACGTCTCTTTAGGATATTTCTGGCATTATTTTACGGTTTTGCTTTTAACTTATAATTTATTATTGATTTTCCTTCTTAATAATAATTAAGAATAATTTTCCGTTGAATTATTAAATCAAGAAGAGAATGAAGGGCACAACAATACTTTAATAATAGATTTTTTTTTCTTTCATTTTTGGTTATTTAATGATAATAATAATAATGATGATAATGGATATTAGATGATATTTTTAACTTAAAAGTTTTTGAAAGCTTGGTATTTTTTGTTTCATAAAAGCTCTAAGGCATTTAAACTTAAAATACAAAAGACAACAAAAAATACAAAAAGTGAAAGGAAAATTAAGGTCAAAAAATAGATGGAAGATTATTTTGAATACTTAATTACTGTTGTGTTGTATTGTGTATATATGGTATGTACAAGGGTTCGTCTCTAGTATAATTATTCGAAATATACAAAAACAAAACAAAAAAACATCGAGAACAAAAATATAAAAGCACCTAAATTCAGTATATCCTTGCGGAAATAAATAAACTTTCGGTTACAATTTTTTTTGTAGCTTTGTGTGTTCCAATTTTAATGAGGATATTTTTTATTGGATAACCTTAAGCAGTATTAGAACTGAACAAAGCCAACAAACTAAAGACCATTTGTACATTTTTGTTTTGTTTTTTTTGTTGTGCTTTTGAATATTTGAGTTGATTTTAACAATAAGAGCTTAACTGTGTCCTATAGGTACTGGTTTAATCCCGAACACATACATATTTATGGTCCCTCGTCAAATTAATTTACCACATTAATAAATTAGGTAATATTTGTTGAATATTCAATTTAATTTATTTGTAAAAAATGTTTGTTAAATTATTTGTTATAATTATTTACTTTCCGATAGTATACCGATTAAGCTATAGTTTAAACCAACGACATCAATTGTCTCATCTAATTTCAAACGTTTGATTTTGATAAAGAACATTTATAATGTGAAATCTTCCCATTTATAACTAACGTTAAACACGTTGGCTTTTAATCGTTCACATTGTAGCGTACGAAGCTTTTAGGGCTTGTACTTTGATTTAAGACTAACATAATTTAGAGGTATTTTATTGTTTATAACCTCAAACATAAACTTTGTTAAGATAAATATATCAGCAACGCCTTTTGTTGTTCACGATGTTCAAAATAAATCAATTGAAATAATATTGAAGAACGAGATATAAAAAAAACTACTAGTCATAAGAGCCAAAAGCCTAATTACAATTTCAGGAAGCCAAACACTATTGAACTCCACATCAGTACTTTGAACATGTCGGCTGGATAGAAGAACTTCACAGCAAAATATATTATAAAATTAAGACATATTTAATCAAATGATATATAAAGATATAAAGAAGTATATGTCCCTACCACTGTGAAAAAGCTCGATTTAAAACAAAAAGGGCAACGCTTATAGAGAAACATTAAAATAATATCCCGAGGCTAGTAAGCTTAAATATACAGAATGTAAACAACATTTCGAGAATTATTTTGACATTAAATACAAGAGTTATAGAACTTATATTAGAAAAGAAATTAAAAATGTTCCAAAGCACTTTTGGAGCTTTTTCAGACAGTTGGATTTTTAGACATTATAAAATTACACTAAGTGTGGGCTATGAAGGACTCTGTGCAATCTAATCACAGGCCACCTTGATAGCAACTGAATTCAATAGATAGTTCAATTCAAACCTCATATCAATCTTCTCGTTTTAAAAGGAATCTAATCAATAAGAGAATTTTATCTCGTTCGATATAACAATGATTACAAAATAGTTTCAAGAAAACATCTGTAAGACAATATATCTAGCGAATGTTAATTAAAAATCCTTCAAAACTGAGTTCAGCCAAACAAAGTTCGATTTGATATCAGACTATAATATGAAACTCGATTAAATTCTTAAACGATTATCTTAAATTAAAATGAAAATCAATTTACCGAAATTATAATTTAATTGAATAAACGGTACATTGTAATACACCCAAAAATATAGATTTAGTTCAGAAATTCAATTCAAGTTTTTAATTAACAAAACGAGAAACTATATGATGGGAGGAAGATTTTCAGTTTCCGAAAATAAAAAATTTACAAATAAATAATAAAATTCTCAAACAAAAAGAATTTTGTTACTTTCTGAATATTTACAATTCCATTGTGTTGTTGTTGTGTGGACATAGCTCATACCTTTTATAAGGATTTTTTTTCATGTATATATCGAATAGCTGTCTATGTACAAAACTAATTTGTAGAAGTTCCGATCGAAAATATATTTCTATTTTTATCCCAAGAAACAAGAGTATAAAAGTAAAAAGATACAAAAACAAAATTAAGGGATGCTTCACTCAACTATGAACAACAACATAAAATATATATTATACACTCAAAGTCTTAAGTTGCCATAAAGTATTTTTTGAACATAAAAAGGTCGATATTTGTGAATTTGAAACTTACAATTATTAAAGTTAAATGTCTTAAACCAAAAAACAAAAAATACTTTAATCGTTTGACAATTGGTTCGAAATATTAAATTACACACATAACAAAATATATTCGAAAAGTCTCTTACCTATAGAAACAAACTTAAAGGGAAAAGTTTTGGGTATATGATGTTCGACCCTCGTTAGAAATCCAAATCTGTAATGAAAATTAATAAAAGATTTGATTAAAAATGTATATCAATTTAGAACACCCACCACTTTTAACCTAAATAAAAATGGGTAATGGATCTAAGAAGCTAATTATAGGCTCCGGTTACAAATGATACATCATACATACTACATATAGTCATACCTCGGTCTCTTTTCTCGGAATTTTTCCGGGTTTAAAATTTCTGGGATTCGAAAATTAAAAATGTTCTAAAAATGACGAATTTTCAGAAATTCCTAAAATATGATTTCATGTTGATTGGACGTTGACCACGTATATAGCAAAGTTAGGTATGGAAGCTAATTCCGACTAACCACTTATATACAATTTAACGAAACCCGTTTCATTGGCAATTATTTATGGTATATGTTAACTGAAGTATTATCATGCGGAGTAGACATTATTTGACCAAGATTTATGCCGAACTCAAGAGGTCAAAACTTTAAATTTGGTATTGATAAAACCAGCGATTACAAATCGTCTAAAAGGGCATAAGCCAAAATAGGGAAATTGTGTTTCGTATGAACTTAAGCAAAGGGACATCGAACGCCTTTCTTCACGTGCATTCAACTGCTCCTAAAAGAAAATATAATATTTTGCTTAACCTCGTTACGGCCAAAGAAAAATAGATCCACTACAACAACAGAAAGTGTTGAACATCGTAGCGTGCTCGCTCATTTATCACCTTCAACGGCCAGGGGTGGGATGTTGTACTATCACTTTCATTCGAATCGACTTTTAAAGTCGAATCGAAAAAGTTATGTTATAAAATGTTATAAAATTTTCGATTTCAAAGTGATACGTTTATGTGGCAACTTTTTTCGAACATAGAATTACAACAACAATTTAAATTTGACATTTAACTTTTATGACAACAAAGTATCACTTAAAAATCGAATAAAATGGATATTGCTGTAGTCATAACTATAAGTGCAGTTGATAATGAGTCTTCAGAAGAAAGAGATAATCTTAACTATACCATAGAAAGGCGATTTTTGAGAGATCGTTAATTTTACGGATCTGCCAAATAAAAAGTGATTAAGGAAATAAAATCTCGATTTGCTTTAGGTTTCTAGGTTAGAGGCTGTACTAAATTTGTATGGGTCAGGTCATACTAGCGAACTGTTGGTGATATTTTGTTCCATAATATGAACCAATCATATTTTCATATTTCTCTAGGGCCTTAGATGATGATATTACGCAAGCCTTAGAAGCAATTATCTGCCGAAAATTCATAAATTTCCGGATGCCCAGTGTGATCGGTTGTTTTGACTGCACACATATAAATACTATCGCACCCCGCGAAAACGAACACATTTTCGTGGACCGATGGAAAAACCATTCGATGAATGTGCAAATTGTATATTAAAAATTATTTTTTATTAAAATATTGTAAATGAATGTATTTCTTGAATATATATATATTTATTAAAATATTTTAGATGTATTTTTACGGTCTTTATGATGTATATAAGACTCGGACAACAATTTCACTTGAACTAAACTTAGTGATGGAAAAGTATCAATATCGCGAGTCGAATATATTATAACATACCAATTTTCGACTTTCTAGTCGAATTTCGAAAATTTGAAATTACAACATCCCATCCCAGACTTAATATTCAGGCCAAGAAGCTAATGTGGTGCATTTGGTGAGGTCAGTTCGAAGTGATCTAATGTGATCTAATCATATATTATATACTCGTATGTATGTTAATAATTTTAATATGAATAAAGTTTGTTATTAAGATAAATAACACTATATTAGGGTCCAACTCTACATTCAATCATAATTATGACTTATAAGAATAATAAACTATTTTAATATCCACTTTAATATTAATTTGAACACACTTTTAAAAAACGCTTTAACATGTTTTGTAGTTTGAAATTTCAAAATTACCAAGTCAATATTATTACAGAATTCGGACAGCAAACGAACTAACATCAAAATATGGAATAGCAAATTATTTCGCTTATGTCAAAATTATTTCATTATTACAGAAATCGGACAGGGCCTATATAATGATATAATGAACAACAATTGATACAATTAAGCCGATTGTTTACACTCAAACGCATATACAATATTGCAAAACACTTGACAAATTGATGTCGCCAAATTCTTTAAGAAAACGTTGGAGGCGCTTCACTGGGATATCCTACCTCACCTCACAGTATTCACACAGAGACTAAACCTTGCGACAACCACTTGTTTTTCTTAATAATTCATTTCCTGTCCTAGCAAAATTTTACTTTTTACGAAGAAGCGAAAAATGGGGTTGATTGCTTCTAAGTTTATTTGTACCCCAAGTAAAATGAGCTAAAAAATTGCAAAAGTATAGTATAATGAAATTAGGGAATTAAAAATGGGAGTAATAGAAAATATTTGAAGTTTATATACAAAACTTTTAAATCACAATTTTTGAGTAAATATAATAATGCATCTGATGGGATCATATGAGCTAATTCAACATAGCAAAACTATGACTGGAAAGCGTTATCAACAACAATAGATACAATTAAGCCGAGTGTGAAAGCTCAAACCCCTACTATATTCCAAAAGACATGACAAATTGGTGTTTAAGTGTGACAACCTCGACCACATGTAACAAAAGTCGTTAAGAAAACTTTGAAGTCACTTCACTGGGATGATTTACCTTCACTCACCGTATATTCACTAAAACATTGCACCTTACTATATATTCATCTGTTCCGCTTCATATTTTATTGCCTGGCCAAGCCAAAATTGGGCCGATTCCTTTATTGAAACAAAAGAGGTAAATTTTTACCATTACATTAAATGGGTAACACGAGTAAGACTCAAATTCAAATCCCGGTTAGTATTAGATAGTAAACCTATCTGTATGATTTGAATGTCCTTCATCATAATTTTTGAGTAAACATAATAGTTTTATTATACGAAAGAAAAATAATCCATTATTAAGATAAATAAAGCTGTAGGCCATTTCACCATCTTTCCTCTGTAATATATAATATTCCGTTGACCCATTCCTCCTCAATTTAATTTTGTGCTTTTCATTGATTTTATCTTTACGTACAAAAAGGAAATCATATTATACTTTCTGGATATTGTAAAATATTTGTTGTTGAATATTTTAGACACACATTTTTATTAACAACATTTAAGCTATCTATCGTTTGTTATTTTGCTAGTTTGTGTTCTATAACACCTCGGGTTTGTACATTATATTTTCGTATTATGGTAGTGAGCAAAATACTCGTAGATCTCATGTTTTGCTATAACAAAAATACAAAATTACAAGAAATATTTATAACCAAAAACTGAAAGCTTATATTTATGATGCAAAAATTTTCTTCGCTGAAAACAGACATAAACATATTAAATTATAACGAATTTCACTAGAACTGACGTTTTATTTGGTAAACATATTTTGAGCACTTAAAGAAGATGATTAAAATGTAAAATTCTTTCATGAATTTAAATTGATTCGAGTTGAATTGTATATATCGTATCTTGTTTTATCTATTTACATTAACGTATACAAGCAGATCTACTTTCTTTTTGTATAATCATATGGTGTGTTTTGTTTATGTATGAGAATTGCGATTTTTCAGCATTAAGTGGATAATTTATAATTCAAAATGATAAAAAATCTAAAATTAATATGATAACAGGATTAACATTTTTTGTTTATATGAATGTTTGATGCGCCTCAAACCGATTACCAAGGTAGGTGTTGTTTATTTCATTAGTTTATCGTATTATCTGTAAAAACCTTCATACAACCTCCGTCTGTAAGATATTTATTTGATCTATATTACCAAATTGGTTTTAAATCCCGGTTTTCCTCCAGTAATGGTTTTGTACTTATAGTAAAATATTTTCAAAAAGCTTCGAGATGATTTTTTTTACTTTTTACAAAGAGTTAGCTGCTCTCTCTATCTGGAGCTTTCTATAATAGTTGTAAAGAAATTCACATTAATAAGTTTGCCCACTCTTTAGTTCTGTTATTTTTTCAATGCGAATATAATAGAGTCTTAATAATTTCAATTAAGTCTTACTTTAATAACGGAGTTATATATTTCTATCAATGTCTCGAAATTAGTCGTTTTTCTTGAACAACTTTCTGAATGTTACGTGTAACATCTTAATGTGAAAAATGATTTTAGATACAAAAAAAACATTTGCGCCATCTTTTATCAAGTCAACGAAATAATTAACTCGAATTAAAACTTAAGCACCATCTAATACAAATTCTTCTTACTATTTTACGAATGGGCTTTGTGAAATAATTAACTGTGTACAATTGTTTCAACAAAATATTTTGAATGTCAAAGAGTCACAATAATTTGTTTTATTTCATTAGAATTATTAACATATTAATTCCATCAAAAATCACCTTAACTGGCTCTTAATGAGCACAACGAACGTCGGTAGATTTCTGACATTTAAAAAAAAATCACTTTTAAAAAATAGTCATATGTCATTCAATTTACATATGGTTCGACTCATCACATAAATTTTAGAACAGATAACATGAATAATTCAAAAATGATAGGTCGAAGCTTTTTTTCGAAATGAAACCCATAAAATGCAATTAAATTAATAAAAAGCAATATTTTGTTGTGCGCCTGATAAACATCAAAAATCTAGATAAAATTAAACCATATTCATAACAAAAAATGCAATAAAACACGTTTCGGTATACATTCGATATTATTTTGTGTGCAATTAACAATTCTTTACTGTCGAGATAACGAGGTACATAAATCCCATTTATGATAAATCCCGCATTGGATATATATATATATATATATATATATATATATATATATATATATATATATATATATATATATATATATATATATATATATATATATATATATATATATATATGTGTATATAAATATATATATATATATATATATATATATATATATACATATATATATATATATATATATATATATATATATATATATATATATATATTGCGCTCACTAGAACAGACATATGACTATGATAAATTGATCCACGATTATATATAGTATGCATATACACCTTAGGTTCAGATTAAATTTTACTACAAATATAAAACCCTGAGGATATTTGAGAGACGGGTGTAATTCGAAGGAAAATCGTCACAATGTATAGGTAGATATATCTGTATACGTTCGTCTGATATCGAAAATATATTATATGTACATACAAATACTGTATATACATACCTAGGTGTGAATACAAATTCCTCCCTCTCACGTTTATTATTATATATTTTCTTTTTTATCCATTTTACATTTTATATATGAATCCGTAACAGTAACAAAAACAACAACAACAACAAAAAAGGAAATGATATACGAAACTGGAAAATGAAAAATGTTGATAAATTTTTAAGGTTATGGTTGAGGTGTTATCATTATCATTAATGATTATTTTAATAATTTCTGGTAATTATTATTATTACTACTATCATTTTTTATTCACCACTCCTACACGTCTTTTTATCTTGTAGATATGTTTATGTAAGTCTAACATCATATATACATAATTTTCTTATAATATACCACCACCGTCGTATATGGATGTTGGTATTGTTGTTGGTGGAAATTAATTATTATTATTATTATTATGTTTTTTTTTTGGTCGGTTCGTATATCTTGTACCACATACACGAGATGAGATGATAAATAAAATTATGATATGATGTCGTTTTAATTATTTATATGGTTTTGTAATATATGTATATCATCCATATATGTACATACATACTAGTATATAAGAAGATTAAAAGTTAGGGAAATTTATTAGACAAACTTAAATAGATTGTTCATACTTGTGCACATAGACACTCGTAGCAGAGTGTAAGAGGAGAGAAAAACGGAAAATTGTTATAAAGAAAAATTGAGATAATTTATTTACGTAATTATTATGATTATTTTTAATTGTTAACTGGAAAATCTGATGGTTTAGTTACGAAAGTTAATGCTTATGTTACACATAGATGTATATGTATGATGTAATTATCTATATAGTTGAGTTTAGGAGCAAAGATGTGAGATGTTAGGTTATTGATAAATCAAGAAGATTTGTTTTAAGTTAAGGTTGACACAAGGATGAGGTTGTTGAGAAAAAAATCATATTATATGCACTGATCGTCGGATGTCACGTAAGATATGATTTTTAAATCAAAACCAACATTGTTAAAATAATAGAGCTTTAAACACTCTATTCGGAATTGTCTCCTAAAACACAAAGAATTATGATGAAGAATATTTCTTGTCTTATATCATCTTATTTTATGCACGAATGCTATTTGTTATTGTAAACTCAAATTTCTATCACTACTGATTTTGCAATAAGAAATAATTCATTATATAATTGCTAGATGTAGGCAGTGCTTGTATTGAGTAATCATGATCTTTTCTAAATAAAGCCTACGATTCCAAGTATAATCAATCTCTGCATTGTTATGTGTTTCCGATTTTATTCGTTACTTTTCTATCGCATTAGTAGCAAATAGTTGTATTTAGCATATTTGAATCACTATATTAGGAGCTGAAATCGCTTTCGAAATATTCCGATTTTTAACACTTCTTTTGGGTGCAAAATTAAATGGTGCTTTTAACTAGGCCATATAAGTATTTTAACCTGCACATAACCGACTGTATAGGACAGGTCAGTTTAGTAATATGGCACCAATGAATTCAGTCATTTCGCTTAATAGCGTTTTGATACTTGTATCAAGATTAGATTCTCTAACAAATCTTCTTAAAAATTGTTAAAAGCCAATATCTTTCCATGCTTGAATCCATGTTGTTCTATTAGTTAACTTTGAAAGGGTCTTTTATTAAGTTTCAAACACGTCCTTACTTTTACCATCATAATAATTAGCATCGATCAGTTTAAGATGCTTGATTATGGTTTCCAGTTTGAGTAAATTTTTCAAATATTCTAGCTTCGAGGGTTTATCATCTTTCAATACAACTTAAAAAAAAATAAGCTTATGCTTAAGTTGGTGGTAAAATTTTCCAAAATATGATTGTGATACCATATCCAACCATGTGAAGATTGTTCACAAATTTTCCAAAATAATTTATTATACTTAATATCATAACCTTCAAAAGCAATCTAAATACCATAAACATCGGAATAAACATAAAACCTAAAAACACTCATGTAAATTCATCAGAACAGAAACCAAATATAATATTTGAGGCATATAAGAAGCTTCCCATTTTACGGCAAATTGTTTGTTTGGTATACCGATGAAAAACACAGATGTTGAATTCATTAAGACTCTCACTATGAACCGAAAACATATAATGTTAAATTTACTAAAAACCTCATTAAGAACCACAACAAACGTGATGAAGTCTCAACAGGAGTAGAAGGTATAAACCTAATAAATATTTACTTAAGTTGTCTGCCATTGACTATAGTCATTCATTTTTGTGATTATAAAAGTTCTGGATTTATTTTTAGATATATCCATTTTTCGGATCGAAAAGCAGAATTTTAATGTAATGTCAATCTGGCTATGAAAATACGTTACCTAGATAAATTTAAAGATTAATTAACTAGATATAGAATAATCTTGCTTAAGAGATTAGGTTGTGGCAATAAAACAATTAAACTTCCTATAGTTTTCAATAAGGATATATAATTAATTCCAGATAAAAAGTTTGTGAAACGTTAAAACATATTATTCATTATACATGAATACGTATGACTGGATAAACCATAAAGTTTTCATTTTAAAAACATTTTTGCGGCTTTTCCGCACACACACATACCATTTCATCATTTTCCCGTTATTTTTCAATTATTTTCACCAATATAAATAATATATTTTCATTATACATACAGACGTATAACATTATGTTCTACTGTATATGTGTATGAATTCTTAATGAAATATGAAATGTGGAAAACTAGGTCAAACCCATTTTTATCACATCCAACAATTAAATTTAAAGTATATAAATATCGAACTGAAAAAGTCGATTCATATGATTTAACATCTGATGTACTGTGTATATAAATATATTGTGAGCAAACCCCACACACAATCTATTTCTCAAATATTAATTATAATAATGATGATGACAAACTTAAAGTTCTCCCTATATAAATTATTGTTTTGTCATTGTTAGATATGCTATATACAAAAACCACAGTCAACAATATTGATAATGTTGATGATCATCATTATGGCGGTTCTGGTTGTACGCAAATACCAAATATATATTTATATACAATTTACAAACTTTCACTTATATTTGTAAAACTTTTTCCAAAGTTTTTCGAGTTCATCTGCGCACAAATAATAAAAAATATATTTGGTACTCGTAAATTTCAAAATTTACTGTCAATAAGCGAACGAATTTTATAATGATTTCATAAATTATTTTCGAACGCGATAAAACCACTAGCGTTTGTCGCAATGGTGGTGATTCTTATATACAAAAGCTTTAAAGTATCGACATCAAACAAAACGCTCTCACACAGATTTTATATTTTAATTAGTCGGAAGCTCTTAGACTGAATATAGAAGCTCATCTTTGACTCATTCATGAGACATTCTTAAATGACTTAATTAAAAAGGAAGTCATTTATAGAAAACTAAGTCATTCCGGTTTGTTTTTGGAAAAAAATATTTTTTTTATTATACAAGTATTATTTCCAAGAAACGGTTACGGAGCACAACAAACACGAATCAAAATTAAAACTTAAATAACATTTGATGTTTAACTGTTTTATGTTCAGGTTTATAGCTACAAACAAAGTGAAAATAATTTTAATGTTGACAAATTATTGTTGTATAGTACAACGATTTTCATATTTTACGCTCGTTAGTTGAAACTCTGGAAACCACTGTTCACAATTTAAATATATAATAAACTCACGATTGTTCGTCTTATATTTTTTTAAATCTAAGAAATTACAGATCAATGGACTGTATGATGAAAATGTAGTAAATCTAGGTAAATAAGAAACTTTTGCAATTTAACTAGAACCCATCGAGGTGCTTTAGTTGATTAATATTCTCGACTAGCTGAACAGTATAAATCAAATTTTAGACATCAATGTAATAATTTTATAAGCGATTAATTACTGAAAGGTAACTTTTCCGCTCAGTTTTCGTTAAAGTAGCTGACCAAAGTAAAGTCGACGACGCATAAACTCTTAGATTTTTGTCTTTCATTAGTAGTACACTCCACTGTACTGTACATAGAAATTACACCCCTCATTTTGCTCATGTCTAAGTTAGCTTTTGGTAATGCATATTCGTCCAGTTCTGATGGCTGTGAGTTGTCTACAGTACAACACCGAATTGATGATGTCATCACGTTAGAGCCGCTCATAATGGACAATTTCCTTCCAATCCCACTCAATATTATCTTGTTTGCCGTCAATCTAGGCCTTGAAGTCTTTTCTGGAGAGTCAAAGGACTTGGACCATGAGCGGTTACGTTCAATATTCTTATATTTCACCAATTTTTCATCACTTTTAATAATTCATTTAAAAAATGGTTGGATGCTTGCTCCACCAATTGCAAAACTCCATCGATTTTTTTAGTGACTGGATGCGATCTGCATCCAAATTGCCAGCATCTTTGGCATCGAGCAAACCACTCTTGGGTTTTTCGTTTACTTACAGCATTCTTACCGTCCATTACTTCAAATATTATAGTTATTTCTTTAGATAGTTCACTCATTTTTACACACAAGCTGAAAAATCCACTTTTAAACATTTGTTCATTTGAAATCATAGGGTGAGTGTTGCCCGATATTTGTAGGCATCAGTTTTTTCTTAAATATTTGTTATGACCATTAAAAATATTCAATACGATTAAAATAGTCTATCGTTGTTAACTTCTTGAAACCCACATGCTATTTTATGTTTAAAACAGGATACCTTGATTTTTTTGGAATCATTTTATCCCTTTCATATCTGTACAATACTGATACAATTTCTTGAACCAAACTAAGAAACCCAAAAGTATGTTGTTCATCTTTCAAACTATTTTATTTTTCAACACACACAATTTTAACACACCTTGTTGATGCAACCATAAACATACTTGTGATACACCAATATCGATCTTAATTTTTTCTTCACTTCTAAACACTTCCTTCGATTTCAAATATCCCCGTTGAACACAAGTGAAATAAAGGTCGTTGTTTGTATGTTCCAAACTTATTGCGTTGTTTCTTTTCAAATTTCTTCTCGTTGCAGTCAGAATGTGTAAGTGTTTGATTAACTTTGTTTCTTAAACCACGTATCAATGGACCCGTAACTGTCTTTAGCGAATCATATTTTTTTTATTGAATGTTTTAGTCACGTAATGTAGGTTGGTCGACCGTATAATTGTTTAAATGTTTTTGATATTTACTTGTTGGCAAATATTATGTATCAAACGGCTTGCTTTCTAATGCTGTAAACTGATTATACAAGATTAAAATATCAACCAACTTTTAACTGCAAATAGTCGCTTTCGTTAAAACTCTATCGATTGGAACGTATGTTTGCCTCAATAAGACAACCGATGAATCAAATTAAACTTTTTATGAACCATAACAGAATGCATTAAATACTTGAAAGCTTGAAAGTGATCAGTATTTGAGTCGAACGAAAGAGTCAATCGTTGAACTTAAGAAATATTTATAGAATACTCTCTTGTATTTAATATTATTTTGAAACCTGTCATTAATACTTATATTAAGCGGCTTGACATTTACGTATTTCATAAAGATAACAAGTACGTTTTTCAAGATGATTGACATCTTCTATCTTTTGGTCTATACATGTACATATGAGCGATATTGTGATAGTAAATCTTTCCGAGGTCTGCATTTGATAATGACAGGCAAAACAATTTACTAACGACAATACAATTTTCTTCAAACGAATTGTTTGTTTAACTTTGAAAAATCGTTAAAAAAAGTTTACCAAAACACAGCAATATCAGTAAACAGTGTTTTTGTACATAAACATTTTAATTATAATATTTCCAAGAAACTTCATTTTTGCTTCCTTGCTCCACCAATTGCAAAACTCCATCGATTTTTTTAGTGACTGGATGCGATCTGCATCCAAATTGCCAGCATCTTTGGCATCGAGCAAACCACTCTTGGGTTTTTCGTTTACTTACAGCATTCTTACCGTCCATTACTTCAAATATTATAGTTATTTCTTTAGATAGTTCACTCATTTTTACACACAAGCTGAAAAATCCACTTTTAAACATTTGTTCATTTGAAATCATAGGGTGAGTGTTGCCCGATATTTGTAGGCATCAGTTTTTTCTTAAATATTTGTTATGACCATTAAAAATATTCAATACGATTAAAATAGTCTATCGTTGTTAACTTCTTGAAACCCACATGCTATTTTATGTTTAAAACAGGATACCTTGATTTTTTTGGAATCATTTTATCCCTTTCATATCTGTACAATACTGATACAATTTCTTGAACCAAACTAAGAAACCCAAAAGTATGTTGTTCATCTTTCAAACTATTTTATTTTTCAACACACACAATTTTAACACACCTTGTTGATGCAACCATAAACATACTTGTGATACACCAATATCGATCTTAATTTTTTCTTCACTTCTAAACACTTCCTTCGATTTCAAATATCCCCGTTGAACACAAGTGAAATAAAGGTCGTTGTTTGTATGTTCCAAACTTATTGCGTTGTTTCTTTTCAAATTTCTTCTCGTTGCAGTCAGAATGTGTAAGTGTTTGATTAACTTTGTTTCTTAAACCACGTATCAATGGACCCGTAACTGTCTTTAGCGAATCATATTTTTTTTATTGAATGTTTTAGTCACGTAATGTAGGTTGGTCGACCGTATAATTGTTTAAATGTTTTTGATATTTACTTGTTGGCAAATATTATGTATCAAACGGCTTGCTTTCTAATGCTGTAAACTGATTATACAAGATTAAAATATCAACCAACTTTTAACTGCAAATAGTCGCTTTCGTTAAAACTCTATCGATTGGAACGTATGTTTGCCTCAATAAGACAACCGATGAATCAAATTAAACTTTTTATGAACCATAACAGAATGCATTAAATACTTGAAAGCTTGAAAGTGATCAGTATTTGAGTCGAACGAAAGAGTCAATCGTTGAACTTAAGAAATATTTATAGAATACTCTCTTGTATTTAATATTATTTTGAAACCTGTCATTAATACTTATATTAAGCGGCTTGACATTTACGTATTTCATAAAGATAACAAGTACGTTTTTCAAGATGATTGACATCTTCTATCTTTTGGTCTATACATGTACATATGAGCGATATTGTGATAGTAAATCTTTCCGAGGTCTGCATTTGATAATGACAGGCAAAACAATTTACTAACGACAATACAATTTTCTTCAAACGAATTGTTTGTTTAACTTTGAAAAATCGTTAAAAAAAGTTTACCAAAACACAGCAATATCAGTAAACAGTGTTTTTGTACATAAACATTTTAATTATAATATTTCCAAGAAACTTCATTTTTGCTTCCTTCATACATTTTGCTGTTTATCGGCAAGTAAAGAAGAACATCGTTTTTTTTCCTTAAAGATGGCAAGAATTTTTTCAAGTTTTTAGTTTAAATTTGCTGTATTTATACAAATGTAAGTTTATTGTTGTAAAGAGAGTTTTTAATTAAAAGCCGTAGGGCTTGTAGCAAACTTTTTCGTTTCCCAATTTTGGTAAAACTGAGATTTTTGTCGAAACTGTATATACGTACATACTATATGTATATATGTTATATACGAAGTATCGATGGGAACCGCAATGATGATATGTGCTACCCATTGTTATATGTATATTTTGTTTAATTAATTTATACCTGCATATAATAAATATTTACAAATGTATGTAGACGTGCAATGCTTATTTAATGCATATATTTTTGCATATCATAAATAAATTTACATAACTTAAAAACCTTCGGCGAGAATTTAAATTTGCACTATTGGTTCACAACAATTTATACAACTGTGTTATGTTTTGCGGAGTGCCCAACATTAACAGCAAAAAAATTGATTTATTTACCCTAAACTATTCCCAATTTTAATGCGTCGCCCAAAATTGATCCGTCTATCTTAATGTATGTCGACAAACCAAATATAATTTCACCATATTAGTGTATGAGCCAATGAAATTAAGACAAAACGGTGTCACATAAATATAAAATGGTTCATAAACAAAGCATATTACACGCCTAATTAATTTGTACACAAGTCGTCGTACCGCATATATTCATCTAAAAATCAAATATTACGATGGATTAATCTCAACAAATTAAGAAAGTCAACATGCACATATATACAATATTAACATTATTATGGTCATTATGTTCAAATATTAATGCTTCCAAGAAAAAGCTATATACTCGTATGTATACAGATCCAGGTCGCAATTATTTTGTATATATCCCTCATTAAAATCGGAAGAGAAATTAAATCTAGAATTTTGTCGTATTTTAAGGTTGAATTACGTAATGAAAATATATGTACGGTATATAGGAGAAAATAGAATTTCGAATAAATAAATTAAAGGTAAAACTGTTTTTTTTTTCTCGGATAGATCTGAAGGAGACATCAAATTGTTAGAAATTTTCTATTTTATTTTTATTTTTATTCGCTTTGGTGAATACATTTTATATATTTGTATATCGAATAAAGCTTTCCCATTTTCTACCCAATTTTATTTTTGTTTTTTTTTCTTTTCTAATTCACTGAACTGAAATCTAATTTTCAGTTCTATGGATGGAAAATAGTATGGCGAAAAAAACAAAATCTTCAAATTTTCTTTGCTCGTATAATTTATTTATTTTGTTTTTTTGTTTTATGTTTTAGTTTTAGACACACTGATCGAAAGAAACAGGAACCAAGAAACCGTATAGGTGGTTTGTATGTAGTACTCGTATACTACTTATGTATATACGAGTACAAGGTAAGGCCAAAGTTTTGTATTTCCACTTCAACTAAATTGTGGTATGATCTTAAAACTTTATGAAGATGCACTTTAATTTCTATCGGTTAAAATCTTGTTTGATGTGCATACATATAAAACTGTTATTGTAATAAAGGAAAACAAAAATTTATGGTCGTATATGTACAGTTTATAATATGCATTGTAAACATTACCATACTTAAGCTTTGTTTAATTTTGGTTAAATGTGAACTTAATATTAACTGTAATAATATACTGTAATATACATAATACGGTAATAATTATTTTACTGTAATATACTGTAATAAACTAACAAAATTTCTATATCGAGGTTGGCTACTCGATTATTTAGTCGTTCCAAACTATAAACTTACCAATTTTCTATATCGAGATTACTTGTAAAAAACCAAGACAACACCATCTGTTATAAAATGGAAAATAATTTCCGACATTCAAAACTCAATAAGTTTAAATGTGTCGTTTATGGTTTCAGAAAAATCCGATAGATTAATCTATTTTTTTCGTTTATTTCTATGTCATTTGTTTTGGGGCTCAAAGCACTCCCAACTCTTTCGCGGTTCGCTTATTTACGTCCTTACCTTACGTTTTGCAGCCCAATCGAGGACATACGGCTATAGGTCCGATTTACCTAAACATCTGCACATTGCATAGCTCCATACCAGCCTATAGTACTGACATGGACGATGGGTCAGCCCATGGATTTTGCACTCTAACAGGGGGTCATAGATGTGTTCATTCACACCACCAATCGTACTCAAGTGATGAAAAATCCCTTTTGCAACCTACCCCTATCGGGATTCGAACCCGGTACCTCCCGCTCCAACTGCCGCAGCTTTAACCACTGCGCCCCCTGGGCGGTCAGATTTATCTATAACATTTGTTCAAAATATAACTGTCCTCTTGTAATAAAATAAGTAAGGTGTTTCATTATTATTCACTACTAATGTCAAAATAATTTTTTTTTCTGAGAATAGAGAACTAAACATGATTAATTATTCTTTATCATCTTATGGTGATTTTGATAATTTGTAAACAGTACATGGCTCAAACGATACTCAAAAACCCTTGTCTCTAAAAACATCATAAAATTTCACGTTATTTCAGTGACTAGTTAAAAGATGGTGCTTGAGTTACAACTATATTTGATAAGAGATGGCGAGTCGGTTAAAAAAAATTTATTTTACATAAAACCGTTTTTTACATTTAGAATCTTGTCGATCTTATATAATCTGAGAATGGAGATATGATATCTGAGAAGTAATGATAAATACGTAAGTATATGATTCTTGTTTCTTTTGACAAAATTCATTTATTCAGTATGTAAATATCCTGCACTCTTATCATAAAGTGCAGATATTTAGGTGTGGGACATTTTACGCTACATTAGTAGCTCAGGGTGGTTCCAATATAGAGTGTCAGGGATATTAGTATAACATCGGATCGGCAACGGTCTAAGTGTGCGTTAGCAGCCACTCTAACCAAACCTATCATAAGGTATGTCTTATAATAAGGTAACAAATTATAATAAAGAACTCTTTATACTCATTCACTAGTACTTAAAACTATTATTACGACACCGAAAATTCCATTGAGTCCTTGTCATATTTTTACTGATATCTTACGAAAAGATGTAGCTTAATCTATAGGGACTTTTTCTACTTATTGAGAGAAACCAGTAAAACTCAATAAAGTATTTAGATTCAATTTGAGTTTTGACGGAATCAGTATACTGAAAAGACATAACATTCCACTTAAATTTTGACCTTTTTTTTATCTAAATTTAAAAATATACCACTGTAGGTGGATAAAAGAATATATTGATATGTCCTTGAGAAAAATTAGTGTCAGCTTTTCTTTTTTTTTGGAAAAAAATGAATTTTCTCTAGTGGAAATACTCAAAATTGTATTCCAGTAAAACGCTTGCGCTCCAAATCAAAATCAAACTTGATAGATCTGGTTTTTCGATATTTATTTCCACCCCCTGTTCAAACACAAATAAAAGCTAAAGTGTTCTTGACACATTTTACTGGTTCTTGGAAAAAATAAAATCGATTACCATAACCAATTAGATGATATTTCAATATTTCATTTATTTTAATATTAAAATATACTTTTTATCAACATTATGCACAGTACAAAAATAAATCAATCATTCAGTCATCAAATCGATCATATCGACAGCTTCATTTCGAATCTATATATAACTGAAAAATAATAATATACTTTGCCTCGAATGAAACGCGACATAAAAATATTTTCAATTTATTTATAAATTTCGCATAATCTTAACGCGCCTATGTACAAATTTTCCCTAGATTTCTTATCAAAGCGAGCACAAATTTGTGTATGAAACAGAATCAGAATATAAGATTATTTTCGTAATCTTATATATACATATACATAAAGGCTGAGCAATACGAAGAACAATTATCCTTTTTAATTAATCCCATAGACATCGAAAATTGACAAGTTTCCAACGAAAAATAAATTTTGTCAATTTCCACTTCATCTATAATTTTATCACAATTTTCTTATCTTTTTTGGTCTGTGCGTTTTCATCTTGATACTGTGAAACAATATTAAGAGCAAAAGCAGCATCACTGATTGTCACAATTTGGAAGATTTTTTCGATGTTGTATTTATTTTATCATCTCGATAAAACCTTTATTCGAGCAGATTTTCTATTAAGGCTAGTGTTTCAAAAATGGAGGAAAAAAATTAATCAATTGAAAAGTATTTGAGATTAAAAGTTAAGATGAAAACGGAAAAACAAAATTGTTCTTGTTTTCTATGTGGGTGTGGTGGAAATGTTTTTCGTTTTTTTTTTAAGAAGGGATACATAATTAAATCAAAAAAGAAAACCGTGTATGTGTATGTGTTTGTAAAACGTAAATAAAAAAGAATATCCATGTTGTACGGAGGAAGAACACAAGTATATGTACATAAGTTTGATTGAAATTAGATTTCTAATTAATTAAATTTTTTGTTAATTGCTATTTACGGATAGATAATGGTGTCCGATTCCATGTTTTATAGTACTTGTTGTTATGTTCTTAGGTTTATGGTGATTTTTATTGATAAGATTTATTGGATACTTGAGAAATAAAAATACGGACTATATACGAGTCGATTCGATTAAAAATTTATTTTATTTCAATTTGATGGCTGAAAAATGTATTTGTAATAAAAATAAAATTTGAAAATAAATTTTATTTCATTTTAATAAGAATACAATATTTAATTTACTGTTTATGACACATGATTTTAAACGAGCTTTATGGTGTGAATATCGTTTAACTATGCGATGTAGTATTCTGCTCCAATATTGGGTTTCACTAACGGCTCCTAAATTTAAGTGAAGCTTTGGACAAACTGTTATATGGATGGAATTAAATGACTTCTATTTTCAGTTATAAATTAAAACTGTATGGCGAATTTATTATTTTTTTTAATGAAGTCACAACTTCTAAATTTAGGATGCTTTGGTATTATCAACTGCTTCAGTATTATCAATATTTTTCAGGTTGTTGTGTAGATGGTCGCAATGAAGCAAGACTAGGTTCTTTACTTCGAAAATCAATCCAATAATATTTTTAAATTTTTCATGTAATTAATTTTGAAGTTTGAGGTGAAAAATTTAACCTATACCTGGCAAGAAAGTCATTTAAATGTCATATATATGTTTTCTAATTTCTTTTTAAAAAATAAAAAATTTTTGATTTATATTTTCGGTTGTTCTTGCTAAATGTAATGAACTTTCTATCAGGATCTTCGTCTTGCTATCCAAGAAAAAAATTATTTTAAATTAATAACTCGTAGCTGGTATAAATTGTACTTTAATGCTTCGTCATCTGAAATTTCACACAGTTTTTTTAAATAACCTTTGATTGAACATATCATTGATTAAAGCTCATATGGTTGGTTATAAGGATTTATTATAGAACCTGCAGCTGTTTGAACAGTGCTTTTTAATTTTTAAAATAAACTATCTCTATGGAACAAATTAAGAATAATACGTGAATTTATTACTTGGATATATAAGTGCGATTGTTCATATATGGTATTTCAATAATATTATGGATCGTATTAAAAGACCTTTACTCTATAAATAGTCTATCAATATTCTATTATTTAATGATTATGTCTTTTGATCAATTACCAATTTAACCAGTAAAATGTGATACTTAATTTTGATGTGAATTACGACCCACATTAATGTAAAAAGTTATAACAGTGCCATATTTTCTACACAAGTAGTTTCGATCATCCGACCTCATTAAAAATCCTAAACATTCTGTTTCCAAAATTTTAACAATTCCGATTCCATTTATGCCGGAAACATATTCTGACCATAACTAATTTATTCAAAAAATCGAAAAACATCCACTAGATACTATGTTATAAAGTATAGTTTCAAACTCAAATTAAATATTTTGTGTGCTGATTTCCCGAATAAATTGAAAATAAAATTTAATCCTTTTATTATTCATCATTTTGTAAAATATATATATTATCACAATAGAAGAGCAACCAAATATCCTTTTACGACATCCTTATTTTACCATACTCGTGACTACTATTGTACACATTATATGTATACGTTTTCAGTTTTCTATCCGAACTCTCATTTCCTGATGTAATTTTCCAAAACTAATAACAACAACACATATACTTGTGCAAAATAAATAAAATTTTATTTTGGCAAAAACAACAATCGGTAAGCGTAAATACAAAGTTTAGAAATGTAACGTATATGAATAAAGCTGTGCGAGAAAAGCTTTTTTTTTAGTTTTTCTACTTTCTTTGTACGATTGGAAAAATTTTCAAATTTTTTATGAGTAGTTTGAGTTGTGATAATAATTGTCATAAAGAAAGGATATTGTTGAATTTATTTAACTTGATTTCCTTTTTATACTGTCATTATTGTTGTTGGGCTTGGAATCGAACTAAATTATGTATGTATAGACAATTTTCGATTCAATGTAGAAAAAGCTCGTTCAAGAATGTATCGAGTAAATATATATCAAATCGATCTTTATTTTAGTGCTTTTTGTTTTTCCGATAATAATGCTGTTGTTTTGTTTTATTTAAGGAACTAAACAAATTGATTTTTTGTTATTGAATATATATTTGGATGTGTGTGTCTTCTTTTATATTACCCCAGTATTCAATAATAGATTCTTAGAAGGATCTTTAACTATACTTTGAAATACAAATCGAGAATTCAATGAAACTTTATATGTTTTATGTACAAAAATAAAAGCTCACAGAAAATAAATAAATTCAAACTTTGATTGAATTAAGCTTTCAATGAGTTGGTTGTTTATATATTTTCATTTTAGGCATTTCATTTTTTTTTTGTTATTTAGCTTTTACGAAAAGTTTGTGAATTTCGATAACTTGATTTTTCACTCTATTATTTTTGAACTTTTGCCAATCATTCTTGGGTTTCACTATTTATATATATTTAAATAAGCAAAAAGGATAAATGTATATTGACCTTGAAACGTTTGCATTATTTGTTTATTTATAAGGTATAGTCTAATGTAATAATTTAATTTATAACTTACCGTCATACTTTCCAATTTCAAAAATGTGAATCGTAATGCTCTTATTTTGTTACATTTAGAGAAAAATTCAATTTAACCGTATTGTAAAATTGTATGCATGTATATGCGATTATCAAACCAAAATATCTAATGATAAACTATAGCGTAGTTAATATAACTGAATATGTATGTATATACTGTACCACGTTTCTTGTCAACCACCTGACAAACACATCACGTGTCTCATATTCATATAAATTATATATCGTTGAGTTAACCTTTAGCGTTCATGATCGTGCGGTTAAAGTTGTATCATTAAATAGTGAGGTTATAAATAAACTGTTGTTGAAGTTATGATAACCGAGCACATATTTCGGGTCAAAATGTATCGTGTTCGACTCCAACTGGAAGCAAAGGCACATTAATGTCTCTTAATATTGGTACAATCATGCTTAACTTCGTTTCGAGTAGTTGCTCCATGCTGCATGATGATATTTCAAATGTGACCAATAAACAATTATGAAACATATTGATTCAATTGGATAATGAAATTCAAGTCATGTTATGTCATTTCACCGGTCGAAACACAATTTTTTTTAACCAATATCGCTTCCATGATTAATTTATAAACCGCCAGAGCTTTTCATACTACATACATATATACGATACATGCACACATTGAATATAAAAATAATCGGATCATTCGACTATAATCACTATGAGACCTAACTACATATGTATATGTATACGAAGCATAAATTCATAAATTATTCATAAAATATCATTTCTTATCGCACCATTATGTATTATCATTTTCCGAAATATGTATACATAACATAACAGTTAGCCCCAATTTTTCGTCATGTTTTGGAGTTTTTTGGTTGAATATTGTATTCGTTTTAGACGGAGTCGTATATAGTCACCAAAATAATTGATAAATTAGAATGTGTTAAAAGTGAATTATAATATGTAATGTCACATTTCGCACAGTATCGTTACCCTCTTGTCATCATCATTCTACTTTGTGTCATTGTAAAATGTGTTGCTACTTTTAACCCTAGCGGCATTTCGAAATTATACATTTTTAATCGTGTTATTGTGAGCGATTCGTGGTATTTAATCCATAATGATTTGATTGTTATGTCGAAATTATCGTGGTGTAGAGTTTTTAAATATAATAATCACGTCTAGACGACGCGGTTATAAATAACTCGTAGGTATCTTTTAAATCGTATCGCATCGTAGATTATTACTATAGAATAAATGTACAGACATATTAAAAAGTAAAAAGTGAGCTCTTTTCGGTATTATCCTTGAATTTGGTTAAATAAAATGCTAACACTGCTCCATGGAATACACAAACAAACATAATAATAAATAAATATTTCTCTGTGAATAAAAGAAGCTATATAAGATATTATTGTTTTGTTATCTTTCTATATTGATAAAGCGATGAGAGGTTAGGGATTTTTAGGGGTAGTTTGAATAACAATTCAAATATATTTATATACATATACAATACTACCATATACATACACATAAACAATACAGAACAAAAGAGTTATATAAAAGGCATATAATATGTGTTTGGGTTTTTTTTTTGGCCCAACAAAAAAATTACAAACACAAAAGCTCCAAAGCTCGCACAACTTTTTTTTCATTCGTTGGGTTGTTGTTAGATACGGATTATTGTTTTGTATTATATAACACAAAACGCGAAGCAAAGTAGATATTATATATATGTACATTATAACATCAACAATATAAATAGGGTTCGGATTATTGCTGTTATCGATATTTTATTTGAGTTGAAATATGATTTGCTACAGATTTTCAACTAGTTGGATATGGGTTAAAAATAATAATCATTTATTAGAAGGATATTATTATAATATCCCATTAGTTATATGCTTTGAATTACAATGAAAAACTGATATTCAATCCAATTACCAAATTGAATACTCTATGGCATATATATAGTGTGTAGTGATTATTGAAATATTACTATGCCATCCTAGCTAATTTAGCCCAAATCATTTCATTAATTTTAAAAAGATATAAAATATGCATAAACAATTAATTTAATTACGGCCAACTAAATTACGGTCATTCTAATGTTACGGTCATTCTATTCTAAGATATGACTTAATCGAGGTTTCAATTAAAACAACCTCATAAAAATTTTACACGTATCTCTCACAGAAATTTTATGAGTATTCTCATATCAAACTATTCATCCTCGCAATTAGACTGTATCACACTTGCTAGTTGAAATTAGGAGCAATGATGTAAAGTATTTATACACAATTTACATTAATTTGTAATACTTTGTTATTGGAAACAAATAATAGTTTAAAGTATTTGAAGCAAATACAATTCAAACGTGATTAATTCTTGATCAAGTGCTTCTGTAAAACGTTACTTGTGTTCCGTCTGCTTTAAATGGGTCACGTGTTGTTGGATGCCTGTTGAGCATGAAACATTACAATTACATAGCACTCCGCATGTGATTCTTTTACATTTTTTGTTCTTAAGATTTATTTGGGTGAGTTACTTGGGTGCAACAAATTCATGAATTTTCTAAACTTTTCGTTTGGTGTGGGAGGTACCGGTTTCGAATCCCGATAATGACAATTGCAAAAGGGATCTTTCATCTTTCATGGAGCTATGCCCTGTCCAGATAGTTCTACGTAGATCGAACCTATAATCAACCGCGTACGTCTTCGATTTGGCTATAGTGGCTTAAAGTATATAATCGAAATTTGAATTCTAAAATACTTTTTCTATACTGATACTTTTACCTCGAATTCATGTTTTTGTACTTTTGTAATGTTATAAATTTATTAAAATTACTGTCCGGATAAGAGATACTCAATAATAAAATGAGAAATGATTTCAGGATGTGGAAAATATTTTTGAAAAACTGTTGTTGGGACCTATATAGGTGGACATATGTAGTCTTATACGTCACCAGTGCAAATCTTTAAACGACTACAATGGGGATCTTATAGCCATAATGACCCATATATAGCTATTCGGAAAACTTTCACTTCAATTCAATGTATGTGAACATTTTCAGTTTTGGTCATCGATCTCGCTATGATGTTTGAATAAATCTGATCGTAACATAGTTGAAAAAGAGAATTTTTTACCTTCTGATTATGATCGGTGGTTAGACTGAACACATCCATGACACGCTGTTGGAATGCATAATGCATATAAGTCAACGAATGTTTCATGTCATTATTATAGGCTGGCATCAACTGTTGGTACGACGAAGGTATTGTTAAAATTTTGTCTGATCCTTTGGTTTTAGTCAATTTCAAAAATCTTTTAACCAAAAAAGGTGTACAGATTCGCAACATACATTCTGATTTTTTTTTACACGTTGACATATACCCAATAAATAATTTGTTGCTCATCAATAATACTAAGAGGACATGTTTATAAAAGTCTGCAATTAAAGTCTGCCTAATTTAATATTTGACATCTAAATTCGACCTCTCTAGCAAATCAGATATAGTCAATATACTATCCCAATTTGCACGATACATTTCATGAAAAGAACGATTGATGTCACCACGATTGTTGTCAACATCTGGTTGCCCATGTTCCTCCAAACCATAGTGATTACAATTTAAACCGAAAACAACATAAGAAACGGGTTTCAAATTAACAAACATTTTCTTCAACATCCCAAAGACTGGCAAAAATATAATTTATTTTCCATTTTTAGTGCCTACCAGTAAAATGTTAAGCGCAAACTACCCAAATAAAAGTCTTAAGATCATGATTGTTTTATTTTTATTATTTATTTAATTTATTATTTGTTTTATTTATATTTTAACATGATTCTTGTATTTACTGTTCGTTATTGTTATTTGTGTTACGAGAAAACTGTTGTAATAAAAATGATGCTATAATTCTTTGAAATATATCTGTGCTTATAAAAAAATTTCATTTTTGAACAGTAATATCATTATTTATTTAACTTAGGCGTTGTATGCATGTGTGTATGTACGTAAGATACACATATACATAAAGCAATTATTTAAGTAATATTTTTATTATTTTGTTTGTATACACATATATGAGAAACGAGGCGGCATCGTTGAATTGGAGCACGAGTAAAGATTATGAGCCATTATTGGAATTCAAGTGTTTATTTTGAAACCATATATAATCTAAAATCTCATATTAATAAATTTATAATATAATACATTCGTATTTATGTATGCCGAAGAATGATATGGATATTATGTAAACAAGCGTGTATTTCGCTTCATACTCAAACGAGCTCGAAGATTGACTATACACTCAGCAAAAATTATTTTTAATACAACGATAAAATTTATAGTCGAAAAACTAACCAAAATCCGATTAAGCTGAGAGCACCATAATATCCGGTTAAATATTTTATTTGCCAAATAATTTTTTTTTTTTTACATATTTTCTACTTCTAAATTCCATTAAATTTATTACTGTGCCAGCTAAAAAATTGTATTTACATTTTGATGTTTCAAATGTATACATATATATTTATTTGTATGTCAATCTTGATCAAATACATTGATTGGATTTTGTGCTTTCAGATTTTCTCGTATATATACAAATTTACTCTATATACATACATAAATGCTAACTTCGAAATTACATACATACATCGGTTATCTAGAACACATATATTATTCTATATATACGCTGTGTGAGGTTTACAAAATACAAAACCCCAAATGAAAAATGTTGCTGAGTCTAATATTATGAACTTTGAATGATGAAACACAATGTACTGAAAATATAATAAATTTCAAAAATGTACATTGCACACATATACGATATACATTTTGATTTATTTATAATTTAAATACATAATTAAATTTGGGAAATTCCGAAATAGTACAAAACAATAATTGAACTTTGTGGTCTGCGGCACAGAAAAGTTTTCTAAATTGATCTGATCCTGACGCTGATGACACATAAAACTTATGTGCTTTATACTATCAATACCACAAAGCTCTTAACAATTTGTATCGCACCAATTAATCAATATTTATGTATTGTGTATTTCATTGAAATCAACTACCTTACGATAGTTAGTTTGTTGTGTACTTAAATTGAAATTATAATTCTAAAACATTTAAAATAGTCTATGGGTGACGTAGTTATGTGACAGATTAGCATTTCATTTCGTATAGTCTGTTTCATATGATTTTGAATTAAATTTGAATTGCAAATGTTTTATGCTACGTTCCTTTTAATGTTTATATATAGGTACCAGGTATATGTATGTATGTCTTACTATGATTTATTGTGCCAGACAGTTTTTACGATATGTCAAGTATAGTATGTCTGCGATGCTATCACGCAAACCTATAAAAATAGCTATCGATTTTCGATAAAAATATTTTATATGTTTATTATATGTTATACTCAATGTTATGTTGGGAGTTTATGTAGATGATACTTGCAACTTCACAGAAGAATGGTGACAAATTAAACGTTTATTGGCAATTGAACGATTTTTGCGTTGATATTTGTTACCAACTTATATTTATTATTATTATTATTATAATGTTTAGACAGTTTGGGCATTAAAATGTAGACTATTTGAAGTCAAGATGTGTCAAAAATGTAATAGAAAAAGCCTATTGGGTACCGATGTTTGGAAAAATTTAAATTAACTATTCAAAATTAAATATTGCGATATTTTTAGTTTTATGGAATAACAAATATAAATCTTAATGATCTACTAACAAAATTTACCTGGACTATTGTTGGCAGTTCAGAATGGATGAGAACTTGATTCAACTAGATTGTTCGAAGTTTAAACTTATTGTACCAAAAATTGTGCAACTCGGCTAAACTCGATTAGTTTAATTACAGATTATACGTATTTTTGCTGTGGTGATCACTATTGCACGAATCACATGTTTAGACCACAATTTACAAAGTTAAGTATGCAATTTTTGGCTGAACTGATCCTTTATTGGCAGTTCATTATTAATACGTGTTCTAACAAACAAGTTCGTTGAATTTGTGTTTACTCTAATAACAATCGAAATTGTATGACGGATTTAATATACTCCAGATATAACCATAGCAAAACACACTTAATAAGTAACTATAATCAGGCCAACTATACGTTAATGGTCAACACACAAAATCATTTCGTATAAACTACATTTATTATGATAAACACAAGATATTCACCAACTACAACCAATCCCAGTTTTTAATCGCATTACATCTACTTTATCAATTTGATTTTGATGTATAATTCAAATAATATCCAAAAAAACGAAGAAAATGTCATAATAAATTACCAAATATCGATCGGAATAGAAAATACCGAAATCAAATCTCAAAGTGTCTAAAGCATAAAATATTTTTCCTCTTTCATACCATCGTTGAATGGAGAAAATATCAATTTTCATTGTATATACGTACATATATATATAAACCATTTCCTCCCACGCGCGCAAGCGACCGAATGAAAAGCAGTACAAATTGTCGATACTCATCATTCTTATTTTGTTCGTCTGTTCGCGCCAACAACAACTATAAAATATCTACATACACAACCTTCTGACATGGATGGCATACAAAAGAAGCTTAGAAGAAAATATGGATAAATCAAAACCGTAAAATAGGAAAAAAAAATTTCCATATCTCCATTTTGTTCTTATTATATGATTATTATTATTATTATTATATCATTGTTGTTATCACTGTGTTGTGTTGTTATTTCGTTCCTTTCGAACTACGAACAGAAAAATCTTCATTTTTTTCGTTCTTGGAGTGAAAAATATCTAACGATATCCAGTTAGTAATAGCATCAAAGTAGAAAAAAAAATCAGTTTTTATTAAAAATGGAGACAATTTCTTATCCTTTTTGTGTGTGCTGTCTGTCGGTACACAAAACAAAGTTTTTCTATAAGGACATACAGTACATACATATCTATATATAAGATACATACTCGGAATGATGTGGGTTTTATTTACGAGAAATGGGTTTGAACAAAAAAAAATCATCGTTTTCCTTTTCATATTTTTTTTTTTTGATATGATAATGACAGTGACGTCCTTGTTTGCCAGTATTTTGTTGTGATTTAGTATTTTGCGTTCTAAATCCATACGATTTTTATATATATGAAACGCTGGAGGAAAAGGAAAATTTTACAGTATACATAAAAAAAAATAAATCTACAACATCTAAAAAAGATAAATTGGATATAACACGAAAATGGAAAGAAAATGTTATGTTGTATAAAGAACATGATTTACATAATCTTATCGTAATGTTTTTCGATATTTCATTTGATTGTAAAGTTCTATAGAAGAAGGACATTATTTATCCTTTATATATTAATGTATATAATATATACGACGAGTAGATACATACATACATACATACCATATATATAGCATTTTATAAAATTAAAGCAAAAAAATCTAAAATTCAAATATACATAAGTTTAACTCAATTATAGAATGGGGTGCTTCTTCTACAATATAAACATATATACTCGTGTTTATGGTCTGTTGTACATACGAGTACGTATATGCTGTTCTGATATGAGAATATTATCTGGATAAAATCTATAAGCAGTACGAACAACAGATGGTATTATATTAAAGTTTAATGCACGTGAATATCCATTTTTAATAGTTTGTCGCAATTAATTTAATAGAAATAATTAAAAATGTATTTTATATATATGGTATATACAGACAAGATTATAAGTATTAAGTGTTTGTACAGATGTGCAAAGAAAGACGACGGTATTAATTTTTTATTCAAATTAAATTATGTATTATAATATTATATGTAATTCACCTATATGTATGTACTTATTTGCTGTCGAGTAGAAGCTTATATTATCAAAGCCACCTTAATAAATAAAGCCTAAGCGAATTCTAAGTTTTTGAAATGTGCTTTATTAAGCGTATCAAAAATATGTGTTTTGTCAAGAAACTCGTACAAAATGCATCCGTTATAAGCTACTATCGGACCCCTCTAGAATATTTGAGTCGGTTCTTCCACTATTAGTGAAAGCTTTAACAATTTCATTCCTTAAGATGGCAGAGAAAGAGTTAACTAAGATCTTAACAGATGTGGATTTTTTAAATCAGAACTAATTTCGATAAAAAATCATCAAATTTTTATATATTTAAGTTGGGCTTTTTAAATTTATAAATATAATATCGCCTAAAATATATTTTATTCGCTTTAATTTTGTATTTGTCGCACAGCGAAACTCAAACTCATTTCTAAATAAATTTAGAAAAAATAATATTGACGAAACTACATAAAATTGAACGCATTAATTAAATTATGCAATAGAAAAATTCACTTAAATCAAATTAACAAACATAAATCAGCTCAAAAAGAAATTTCCAACATGCAGTTGTCAATAAATAACATGATCAGCTGATCAATAATAACATTTCAAAATTAAAACAAAACGTAATCACAATTTCTATTTTGTTTCCCATTTATTCTCAATATTCTCAATCCCGAAATACAAAGATTAAAGGCTTGTTTATGCTGTTTCATCATAAGCTAAATATTTCATTGCATTATATTATGCATTTAATACAAAACAAATTGTCATTATGAATAAATTTTAAAAATGAGAGCAAGAGAATATTATTTTTCATTTAGTGATAGTTCGATTAAATGCCACTCGATTAAAAGCATTACCAAAACCTCTTTTCTACAAGCCAAACTTAACGCATACGTAGGATGTAAGAAAATATCCACCTTTAGCGGTATTGGTAAATATTCTTCTATTCGTACACGATTGCGAATACAGTAAAGGGAAAATAAACAAACGCATATCATAAAATTATTATTAAAGGTTTTATTCCATGAGAAAAATTGACTTGATTGATTGATGAATTATTGATAGGACTGTAGGACCAAGCGCTAGGCAAGATTCCCGGATAACGCCGGGCCTATTCCTACAGCCGTTTACATAAAACAATAGGTAAGGATGGGAAGGTATGTTAGTAAGGGTTCTCGCCTTACTGACACGGTTACAGACACCTGGCAAATCTTTTACTAAACTACTGTTAGTTGACAACCACAACACAATCACAATTCTAATCTACTAATCTGCATTCGCCAATCAGCATTCTTCGCATTACCTATCTGCTCTGCTGTATTTTGAATAAAATTAAAACTAAATTAAAATTAAAATTCTAAAATAAATTTATTAGTTAGTCGCTCAGGAATCTGTAACTAATTAATATAATTATCTGTTAATTAATTAATTTTATTATTTATTTCAACACCCGCCCGTACAAGTAACCTAATTAAAACAAGAGTACAGTACTCTGAAAGAAAATGTATCTACTTATGGCTCAGGTATCTAACACAATTTAATTAATATGGTATGATAGTTTAAGCCATCCATTACGATAATGTTGCCATAATTCTGTAACATGCTTATCAGAGAAACAAAATAAACTAAGGCGACAATCTTCAGCAGAACCATTTTCCTGTTACATAATTAGTAAAATAATATAATTTGTAAGTAAAATCTATATCCTTTTTACATTAACATTGGTTATTATTTTTATTTGGATAGAAAGGGCGGTTTTAATTCCATCATATGTATTTGAGTTACCTCAAAAGTTGAAACTGAAGTATTTAGGTTATTTACCATGGGGTCCTCTCATCATATGTTGCATATAAAGTTCCGTCCCTAAATTTCCAGGGGGCTATTATGAAACAAAATTCGAGTCGGACCCTTCCGCCAACGGAAAAATTCGATTCGATCAAAGAATATAAATTATTAAAATTGCGATAATTTTTTGCTTAATGTTATGAAACGTAAAATTACGATCAATCGAAAAGAAAATACGACAACTAAATAGCAGTCGGATTTTGTCTTGTGCACTAGGAAAAAATCCGATTCGATTTTGCTTTTTAGTTTCGTAATAGCACGGATTTATTCGTTAACGGAAAAATCCGACCCGAATTCATTTCACAATAGACCCCCAGATCCCTAACGTGAGGGGCAATATAAATTCCATGAGAAAAATTGACTATCAGCAAATATTAAAATGAGACAAAAATATAATTTTTATAGTTGTGCAAACGAAACAAAAAGCCATCCCAGTCAAATTTGACTGGAAAAATATTTGTGTTTGTGGTATTGTGACTGTCATCAAAAGTATAAAATCGAATACTTTTTGTTACAGCCTCACTCACACTTCTATATAAAATTTGTGAAAGACGAGAAATAGCCCATATTTTATTTTGGTGTCTATATTCGCCGGATCCAAATGCAAACTAGATTGAAATTTATCGCCCATACTATTAGAAATTAGCAGTTCCTAAAAATTTAAACCACAAGTCTTTATAACCAGTTCTGTTATAAAGTTGTACTACAAATAACTTTTATATAAATAAACAAACTATATGAAGAAATAATGTCTACTAGACTGAAATAAGGGGAAATAATTGTACCCTGGGTGAAACGGCTATATTTGAATTTTATTATCTTTTTCATTCCCTTAGCATTGGTATTACGATAAATTCGTACAATTTGTACCCTGGGTACAATTATTTCCCCTTATTTCAGTCTACTATACATTATTTCTCCAAATAGTTTGTTTATCTGTATAATAGTTATTTGTGGTTGTACTATCAATAAATTTATGAATAAAACTGTTGTCCTTGTCTCTTAAATAGAAATTTATAATTTTTGTCTTTTTCGTCTTTTTTGATTGTCAGTCAATTTTTATCATGGAAAGATCCTTAAGTAAAAATGCATAATAAAAAACCGAATTAAAATATCAAGTAGTGTTAGTGAGAAACGAATAATTTTGAATTTTTTTTATATGAACTTTTTTGTTTACCAATACACTCTAAGGTTGACATTTTTATTTGATTTTGCCTGTACAAATAAAATAAGCAACTTGCGACGACTTTGAGCGTTACCATATTATAAAAATTTTGCAAGCCGTTCGTTTTAAGGTCATACTTGTAGATGTAACATTGAAATCAAATTTATGATATTTTTATCAAATCACAATACATTTCAAAATTTAATGAAATTGATTTGGTTTGGTGTAAAGTGCCATTTTTCTTTATTCTCTTTGTGAACATACTTGAAATAAAATAAAATTCTCATAACCTTATTATGTTTGCGTTTTAAGTTATTAAAATACTATACTTTTTTATTTGATTAATACAGTTAAAGGAAAAAATAAAACGAATAATGATCATGTTCAGGATGAAAACTGAAATTTCTGTTTTCAATTGAATATAAACCAAGTTAAATTCGATCTACCTTTCATTCAAACATTAAGTATACAGAAAAGCCTAACCTTTCATACATTTTGTATGAAATTGACGTTAATTTTGTATTTCTTGTTACACTAAACCATCTGACGGCAGTTGGTTGATATTTGTCACACCTTTAAATGTATTTTCAACGTAATATAAATTGACGTCGTTCAATTAACTATCGATATACTTAGCAGATTTGGGATTTTCGAAAGAATATATCTATTTATCAAGGTTTTCAATATTCATTATCAATCTCACTGTATGTGATTTTGGATAGACCTATGTCAATGCTGTATACAAGTGCCAAAACGTGTATAAAAATCCTCAATTTGTTAGTCATGACGTTATAGCGCTCCTTTAGGGATTATACATCGGCTTGGTATTTTTATAGTACTGACATTATTGGTATATAATTTTTCTTCTACTTTTTGTTAAGTGTCTACCTAAAATAACCCTACCTTACATTTTTAATTTCATATTTTGTAAAAAGAAACTTTATGTCTTTGGTAGGATGGAAATTTGAACAAAAATACAGTCATAGCAAAAGTTCATCACATCTCTAGAATATTGTCAGTTGACATTGACATTATTTGCTATTATTTATTTTGATGAATTTTTATGTTTTCGATATAAAGATATAGCCCATTTATAAATAATCAAAGTATATATATTTGAATGGTAAATATTATGATAATGGTATCGAAAACGTTTTTGCAGACATGAAACTTTATCATGAATTAAAATGATTTATTTTGCAAAAGGCCATTGTACTTGTCTCGACGTCGAGACCAAATAACGTTCTAAACAAACAGTACTTTGATTTGCCATTATTTTAATGATCTCAAAATTTGAAAAGCTCACTTTAAATTGCTGTCGTCTGGTTGGAGATAAGTGCTTTCACTGTCTGGGTGCGATAATCAATTTAGCTGTGTCGAATATGTTAAATGATCGTGACAGCTAATGGATAATGATGGGAGGTAAACCAGAACTCCACAGAGTGGCATTGATTGACAGCTAAGGCGCTTTCCTTATGAAATGTTTGGAAATGTTTTCCTTATGAAATGTTTGGCATATCTTTGTATGTGATCTGTAATGTTCGTTTCGCTAAGCCGGTTTCGATCTGATGACGTCATTGATTTGTTGTGTGTTCGAAAAGATCAAATCCATCGCATCAGGCATATGCGACCGGACATAAAGCTGGGGTATATGTCCGGTCGCAATATATATGTTGTGGGGCTATGTGCTAACAGTTCTAGCGAATTACAGAATTTTTGAATCAAAATCTTTTTTCGATTATTCTCTATTGTAGCGTGACTGTTCATTGTATTTCAATGATATTATTTTTGTACTGTATATACTATATTGTGAACGCCACAGCTGCTTATAATTTTAAGCGTTTTTAGGCACACTTATCTGTTAAAACATTAGCTTTTGCAAAATCTTCATGGATTTCTTGATAGTTTATATAACTGGTTTTAATACTTGCAACATATGTTATCAGATTGATATTGTTGAACTCATCTGATGTACATTCGAAATTTATATGATACCATGTAAGGATTTTAATGGTATGTATACTGTTGAAACTGCTTTGATTCACTAATTTTGCTCAGAATATGTTTACTTGAACCATGTCGGAAATGTAGTTTTACCCTGACAGTCGGTAGTATTACATATGGAGTTGAATGTACAATACTTAGGCAATTTGCTATTCAATATAATTAGCTCATCCATTACAAATACTAATCGGCTCGTCTCGAAGATTTCTTAGGCCATCTCTACTGTGTAGCAATGTTAAGCATTGGAAAACATAGTCTACACTTTAAGGCTACAGTTCCAACCGATACTCTACCATTCATGTGCACGGTTCATGTATCGATCCTTAATCTCATGGCGAGACACCTAAGCGAACTACACACAGAAGATAGATTAGTTGTTGTTTTGGCTCTATCCGATTTTTTGATTTTGTTGACATTTCTAACAATCTTTAGGTGTTTACGGTTGCGGGTCATCATCACAGTAATCCGATCAAATTAAGTCGAATCTTTAGTAAGCTAGGTTACAGTGGTGGTATGGGTCTTATGCTCCATGCGAAATATTAACGAAACAGGGTCGCTACACACAGTGCTAGCTGTAAATGACATTGTAACAAACAAAAACTCCAAAATTTTTCATCTTTCAATATCTTTCATCTCTAAAACTTGAATACCATCAATGTTTTGGCGCTGATGTTTAATTTAAAACTTAAAGCTGTTTTCTCTGGTATTGATCTTTGTTAAATAAATCGTAATAACAATACTATTATTTTGTTCATAAAGATTAAAGGCGAAAAATTATTTAAAAGCTCATTTCGAAACTGTGTGCCTAAACATTCTAGAGCTTTAATATTTTCTGAGATAGAATAAAATTTAACTCATATTCAACATTAAAATAAATATATAAAATTCCAATAAGGTGAGATTTTAGATTATAGTATCAGGATTAATCCGTACAGTAGTATACTGTAGAATAAAACAGAAAGAGGAAACGTAAGATTTATGTTATATTATAGATGTATGTTTGTACATGTATACATCGATTCCGGTTATTACAGGTATAATAAAAAAACGTAAGTATAAAGAGATTTAGGAGGCATAAGGATTTTTATTTATATGTTGTTTGGAAAATAAATATTTTTATTATGACATTAATAGGTTTAAAGTTCATTGATTTTAATCACTTCCGCGGCATTTAACTTTTCTAAATTTTGTTAAACGAACAATGCCTTCTCATAAATTCACTTAGCTCAACATAAAGCATATTATCTGTCATTTCTTCATATAAAAATACCAACAGAAGTATATATGTACATAATAAAAAATATCAATAAATTTTCGAATACCTTAAAAATTGGTACCACAGATTTTACATACAAAATATTTAATTTAAATTTTATCGATCGTTCTCAAAACAAAAGAAAATTAATTTCCAATTTCAATGAAATTTCAATAATATAAATTTTATTTTGTGTATATACATAATAAATACATATTTAAATAAAATATTTTATTCATAGTAACTGAAAGATGTACCTAGTATGTACATTCGGGTCTGCGTATATTTAAATACGAGTACAAAAAATTATAAATGATTTTCAATTATAAATGATTACCTTTCTGGATCAGTATTTCATCTTACATAAATACAATATAATTAGATTTTTTTTTCTCAAAATGTTATCGATGGTAAAAATGATGGTCATGATGAAACCACCAACAACATAAAATATATATTTTTGATATAATTCAATATCAATTAGAAATTAAATTTATTGTTCAATTAATAATAATCGTCAAACGATGGTTAATTTAACTAAATTATTTTGATGGTATGAGATATAAATACCAATCATGTAAATTTGTATTCACCTTTCACGGTAATAAAAATAAAAACAAATTTATTTAGGTAATTTAAGTAAATATAGACTGCAGATGAACAACACATTTTTTAGCTTCAGCTTTTAACCATAACCATTGAGAGTAAAAGACAAAATCATCTCATTGTTTAGTAAATTTTTATGTTAAGTTTCTATAAGTAACTGTGACAGTGAATTCCATTTTTAAATCTGAAAACAACGGTCAGTGAATCTATAAAAGAAACAAAGCTGCTACTTCTTTTTTAAATGGCCTGAATCTATTTAAAACAACGTTCACTAATCTCATTATAAGAAACGAAAATGATGTCTTTATATAATTTCATGAATTCAGTCACCTTCGATGGCTTTGAATAAATTAAACACCCCGCATATAATACAAAATTCACAACAGAGCTTTTAATAAGAAAACATATATTGTGATTATACTAAAATTACCAAACGAGATTATCAGTTGACATCACAATGATATATGCAAAATGTAACCAACATTTCTTGATCTATTTTGAGATTAAATACAAGACTTGCATAACTTGTATTAAAGACAAAATGAAAAACGAACCAAAGAACTTTTCGAGCTTTTTCACGAGTGAACGTGAGTCAACAGAACACATTGCTAAATACAAAAATCCCTATCCGCTAGTACAGAAAACCTGTCTATTAAACTACAATGGAAGACATAAACAAGGTTTATGAAGGTCACAAGCCAGATGACGTGGTGTACACCGACTTTGCCAAGGTCTTGGACTCAAATGTTGTAAAGCACGGTTATACTCATGTGTGTTCTCAAATTACTTGTGTTGTATGGTTTAAATTTTAACTAAGCGACAGAATCCAATACATCAACATTAGAATTAGTTAAATCAAGTCAATCAAAGCTAGATCGGGGTTTCCACAAAGTTATCATGTCGATCATTGAACCTTTATAATTTTTATCGACGCGAACTCTAAAATTATTATTTTTTTATTTTTTTTCGGTTTTTACAGGCCATTGTTGGCCCGTGTCAACAATCTGGCTCCAACGGTTTCGATCACGAGCCAGCTCTTCATACTGTTGTAAGCAGTTGGAAGGTGCCAGATTCCTCTCTACGCCGTGGAGCCATCGTCGCCGACAGCGACCTCTTTGCTTACCGAAAGGCGGTTCTCCCTTCAAAGATCGCTGTATCATTCGTTTCGGATCATCACGCAGAACGTGACCGAGCCAGCGTATTTGCTGTCCTTTGATTTCATGCACGATATCAGGAACTTGCATTAAATTCCTGATCTCGTGATTGAATAGAACTCGGTATGGGCCATCAACGTCGCGTTTTGGGCCATATATCACACGCATGATTCTTCTCTCGAATATTAGAAGCCATCTTTCTTACTCATCCGTCAAGGTCTAAATCTCACATCCATACATGACAACGGGTCTGATCAACACTCTGTACAGCTTCAGCTTATCCGTATTTGCAAGATATTTTGATTTCAGCAGTGGACGTAGAGGATACAAAGCCCGATTGCCAGCGGCAAGGCGAACCTTGATATCCTCTCGCACACTATTATCGTGAGTAATGAGAGATCCAAGATACTTGAATCTCATCACTCCTTCAAATGTGTGGTTTCCACTACTGAAATCAATTGCGTCTTGGTCTCGAAAACCAGAGATCAGATATTTGGTTTTTGACTCATTGATTTTGAGACCAACGGAAGCTTAAAACTGTTCCAGTGGATCAAGTATATCTTTCACTCCGTTGCCATTTAATCCAATCACACAGATATCATCTGCATACGCAAGAAGTTGATTGGATTGTCGGAATAAGATATTGTCCTGAGGTGTTGCACTTTTACGAAGGATGTATTCCAATATGAGATTAAAAAGTATCGGGGACAGCGCATCTCCTTGTCGAACACCAGAATTAATTGCAAAAATACTCTAAAATTATACTACGTTTAAAAAAAAATTATGTTTGCTGGCGACCTAAAAAGTATACAGAACTGCCGAGAACTTAAGCAATGCCGAGCAACTGTAAAAGGACATTGATAGCGAATTGGTATAGGTCAAACCTTCTTGAACTGTCCGTCAATAATAGTAAGTTTTTAACATTCCTCTTTTTAGTTTGTCACTTGACACCGTAAGTACCCAGTATACCCCAAAGAAGAAAGTAATTTTTTGCAAGTTAATGCACATAGATACAACTATGGTTCTAATAACCGATTATTATGATTATACACTTTTTACGTCTATTTTAACATTATTCTTTGAAAAAACAATTCTGAAGCAACACTTTAAATCTGTTGAGAGAGTGGCTTTTAGTCTGAATTTTGATAAACTTTTGAAAGATAATCAATTTTTTAAATCAATTTTATCTTTCATCCAAAACGCTCTATTACGAATAATCGTAGTTCTAGGCGTGGATGTTGAAGTAACGAAAGTATAAAAACTTATTCAAATAAATTGTTTGAAATAACAACTCAATAATAACAGTATAGAAAGCTTTAGACTCTGAGCTTTTATCGAGAGCAAATAATAAAATTCAAAAACCATTTGTTTGATTTTTTTAACGTATCTCTGCTATACATATATACAAAATATATTATACATAAATTTAAATAATCGAATTTATAATCGAAACAAAACCAATCCCGCACCCTAATAAATACACGTCGAGTATGCTGTGAATGTGTCCCGTTAAATAACATTCATTTAAATTTAATTAAACATAAATTTAAATTTATCAGAAAATCTTTGAAAGCTTTTCTTATTCGTACGCACATCTATGTATGTTATACATACTCATACATGAGCATAATTTTTTTTATATCCATATGTTATTTTGATCAAAGACAGCAATATTTATTTACATAATAAATAAATTTATTTATATTTTTATTTTGAAACGAAAGCTCCCGTATATAGTCGAGTTGTTTGGTGAAATTTTCTTAAAAAAAACTCGCGGCTGGTTTATGTATATTATAGGAGTATGTACTCGTATGAAGATGAGAATAAGCAAAATTAAAAATAAATTATATCTTTAATTTTAATAATAATAAATAAAAATAAATAAAATTAAATATATAAATAAAATTATTTATTGTCATATACGATGTGATAAAATTTTATATTATGTTTTATCCCAAACAAAAACCCGACATGAAATCCTTTTTATTTATATCGTTCGTTACGTATTGTTGTTGTCATTGTTGTGTTTTGGTTGTGATTTATATCATATTAAAGGGTTCAGTGAATATGTGAATATTAAACAAGCAGTCTTCTTGGAAATGGATCTTGCATATATATATTTACATATAATATATATATACTCGTATATACCCATAGTTACAAAGTTACAGAGTTACAGAAGGCAGGCATAATACTAAAAAAATTAACTAACTTTGTCAAAAAGATACCGGATAGACACATATGAGATTAGTATTGTTATTGTTTGTACACAAAAGATGATATATATATTTTTTATTATTATTCCTTAATAAAATCATCGTTGTTATCCTATTTATACTCCATAACAAATGATTATACAAAAATTTATGTTTCTCGGGATGATATTTCCAAAAACCGATGAACGTACATGTACATACGTAAGTATATATATTTAAGACAGCCATTTAAAACTTTGTGATACATATATTTATATAAACGTTAGGGATTGGTATAAAGACAAAATTAGCATAAAATATAAATTTACATACGTGTATACTCAGTTTCTAATTACGAACCGAATAATGTAAAACAAATTTTGATTTAACAATTTTAATTATTTAATTATAATTACAAGGATATTTTGTTCTTATTTTTATGAGAATTAAAAATACATTATGCTTACCATTTCGGTCAAATTATGTCAATCAAGACACGACCAGTCTTTTGAGTTGATGTCCGATTTTTATAAAACAATTTTTAAGTTTCAAAATTTGGAATTGTCATCATTATTGATGAACTATGGATACAACCATGACTTACTGGTATAATTCTGTAGAATGGAAATGTGTGAGTTCAATGTGTGTAGAAAAAGCCATTATAATCTATAATCCCATTGCTGGGATTGTAAATGTTAAAAACGTTTTTTACATTTCTTATGTAAATTATGTAAGGAACATCGAAAATTATATAATATAAAACGTAATTATAGGTAAAAAATAAAGAAGACAGTATCATTCACAGTGCAATGTTTTTAATATGTTAAAAAATTTCTGAAGATCAAAATTCATTCCAAAAAGTCCGACAGATAAATTTTGTTGATAAAAAAGCTCTAGTTCTTCTCGATTATTTTGAGAATATGTGGACAAAGAATATGTAGAAATGGAGATTTCTACATATTCATAATGGAGACCTTGAGGGAACTATCGGGAATTAAATGACGTAACTATTCCAGATCGATATCCAGTATCACATCTCCAGAACTGTCTATATCAATATATTCTGGTAACAGAATAATAACATTACATTTAGTAAGAGCATATCAACAGATTCTAGCGGTTCCATTTGACATTCCAAAACTTTTCAGTAAATACTGCATAGTGTAGCTCGGATTAGAATTCTTTTTTATAATTTACGATTCGGATTGTTTATTAACAATTAACATGGATAAATGTGTATCTGCAAAATCTGTATCTATATTTTTTTAGTTAGAAGGATGTGAAAAAAATATTTTTGACATTCAGTATATAGTCGAAAAAGAATTGGACATTTTTCATAATTATTTCACAAATTCTTTTCGTAAACAAGTAAAAAGATTGTTTAACAGATGATGCTTTTACTACAGTTACAATTAAATTTGATAATGTTTCAGCCACAAAAACACGTTTTTAAAATCAACTTTAACATTTTTCACATAAAGAATGTAAAAAATAAGCTGATGTAAATTTCACGTTTTTTAACATGTAAACAACAGTGTAAATTACATTGTGTTATTTACAGGTTCAAATTTGACCCAACCACGCCAATCATATTTAGATTTGGTTGGCAAGTAAGACGATCGTTTTCAATCCGGAGCAAACGATGTCGTGATGAAATCGATTGTTGATAATATCACATGGAGCTATATTCTAGATACGATACTGGCCCCAATAGTTTGCAGGCCATAATGTTTTAATAATAATAATTTTGTTTGGTATGCAAAACAAATTGTTGTACACCACAAACTTTCATTGATTTTATTTTCCTATTATTGCTTTGATTATTACCATGAAGTTAGAAGAACCAACAGAAATGCTTTGATTGAGGTAAAGTAGAATTTATTGAATGATTTATAGTTTAACAATAATTTAATTAATTTTTTTTATTCAAAAATCAGAAATCGGATGTTTCTATTTAAAATCTATGAAAATATAAGATCAAATACTACAATTTCATCAACATGATTTTCGTTATGTTCAAAACCAATATAAATTTTTACAATAAATGGTTTTACTTTGAATATGGATCATAAAATTTGAAAAAAAAAATTAATTTTATTTAATTTAGAATTTTTTCACAGTTGATTGATATTTTGTATTAAAAACAAGATAAAAGTATGAAATTTATTTTGAATAACTCATACCTATATTTCGATATTTTTCATGAACATATAGTTTTTCAAAGCTTCTCAATTTTATTCAACTTATGTATTATTGGTACAGCGTTACAACGTATGGCACACATTTGAATCGATTCTCAAAATCTTTTTCAATGCAGTTTTTGTATAGTTGAAATTCTAATTAATTAAAAACGCAACTGGCAATTGTAGAGGCATTTAATTGTCGTTTAACCGATTTTTACATGTTGAAGCTATATGCATGCAAAAAATGACCATTTGACTAAAGTTAATCCTTAACCAATAACGGCAAAAGATAGGACGTCAAAAAAAAAACCTTAAAGCATTAGGAGTATAAAATTCACGTATATAATCTTTCAATTGGATAGTATTCAAATTTAAAGCACCGATACCTCTTCCTCGAACACAAGCTTGAATGTACCGGTAGAATATTTATGATACTAATCCTTAATTCACGATACTCATTGGTGCTAAAATTATGCTATTTAAAAGCTCAATCCTCAGCATGTAATAAGAACAATGGTTTAAAGTAACAGGACGATGTGACTACTCTGTGACACGTTTGCTTTTAGACAAGTTCAATAGATTTGCTCTGCAAAGCAAAGTTCATAAATTTTATCGAAACTCCACATTATTTATTTATAACAACAACATGGTATTTCAAATAAAACTTTTATTTTAATTTAATATTGGGACATTTTTTACTGTATATGAAGAACAACCATACTAGCAATATATTATCTAGGTCACATTCAGCGAAAATCAGTTTGTGTTCTCAAATTAATTTTCATTGACCGATAAGAATGAAATAAAGATTTACCTGTCATTGTTGGAAAATTCCTTTAGAGAATTAAATTGAAATTACTTTTAAAACTACAGCTTTTATTTATAGCAATGATTTCTCGTTCTCTCACTATCTTAGCTTATAATATCCTTCTTATATATTTCCAACATTCTTCGTTACAAAATTAAATTGAAACATTTGTCTGCTAGCTATATAACATTCATATGTATGTATGTATAAAATAAAATTGAAAATTAAATTCGAGCATAAGAAGATTTCGGAAGAAAGATCTTCAATTTAAATTCAATTTTCTTTTTATAATAACAATCCAGAATCTCGAGCTTAAAGTTAAATTTGGGATATTTTTTATTGTCGTCCAACAAATATTCGTTTAAGTTGAATTAAGTACATTTCCTATGTTAATATATATCAATATATATATATATATATATATATATATATATATATATATATATATATATATATATATATATATATATATATATATATATATATATATATATATATATATATATATATATATATATATATATATATATATATATATATATAATTGACGTTTTATGTTATAATTGACGTTAAACAAAAATATACAAGCACCGGATTAACATAAAAACCAATTGTGTGTAAAAGCATCCGTTGGGCTCATCTTCAATACCACCAATTCGTATTAAATAATTCGAAATGTCTCTGTGAAGACGATAAAGCCAGCTTACAGCCTCTCTACGAACATAATAATAATAATAATTGATTATTATTATTAGTTAATATTAATATCATCGTTTTCAGTCTTATCTTATTCTACATTAGTCTCAAATGCGCTTAACTACTTTGTAAATTGGTATACGTTAAAAATATAGGTATGATAAGCTACACATTAAGTACATAAAAGCCCAGTTTTCTCTACTCCAGATCAATAAAGCACAAACAACAAAATTAATTACTATAGCTTTAATTAAATTTATATAAATAACAAACAATAAAAAATATGTCTTTTACATACGAGTACATCCTCACTTCACATCTATATACTCGTATAGAAATTTTCCAACAACCATACGTTATATATAAAATTTATTTATTATATTTATTATTGTTATTACTGTTTTTATTATTATTTTTTTTAATTTTAATTGATCTATGGACATAGAATGGGCCATAAATTTTCGTTTTTCTCCGAAATTGTCTATATATAAAATAATAAAATTAGAGAGTAATGGAGAGAGAGACACACACACCCACTCACATGGTATAAACGAAATCAAAAACCATATAAATACAATTAATCAACATAAAATGAAAATAAATTATGCATCTCCATGATACATAAAACAAAACTAAAACCATAATAATAATTTGGTTGGGTGGAGTGAGAAATGCTTTTTTTCGAAACGAATATGCATATACGTCATACGACTATGAGATGAGTCCTGGATACATATCTTTAGGGTTTCTACTTTTGAACATAAATTTTGTTTTTATCATCAAATCATCACATAATGAATTTTGCACTCATCATTTTCTTCTCTATCTCCGTTTACCCGAGTATGAGGAGATGAAAATAGATAGGAAATATATGGAAATTAATTTTCACATACTCTCGTATATAAGAACATACAGTGTATGTATTTGTATATATGACAAATAGAAAAGTGTTAATCGATGATAACATTTTGGAAATTTATTGCATACAAATTTTTGTGAATGGTTTACTTGCAATATTAAGTGATGCTGTTTTTAATTTATTATTGTAATTAAGCATTACTAATTATTTCGTGAAATAAAATTTATATCTTTACAGATGATTCCACACTAGTACACTGAAATTTAATTTTATTTCAGTTATAGGCAAAGCACAGTTTCATTGTTTTTTCGTCCATTAATATATTCCAAAAAAATTCTGATAGTGTTAGTTTCATTTCTATGTTCCAAATGATTGTCTTTAAGGATTTGAGCAAAGCTATTTGCTTAAGTATTTGAAGACAATATAGTCGATTGTCGAATAGATTGGTTTAAGTTTATTTTATGAAATTTAAAGTACAATGCAAACCGACGATGGATATCTCGTAGTGAGTGCAATTTCCTCGAGCCAATGAATTCGACCAACACCAATATAAGTAGAAATTTTTGAAAATAATCTACGATTATTGATTAAGTTGCTTACAATACAAATTTTTATATTGTTCAAATACATAAACTCATAATGATGTACAAATTGGAATAATTTCAACCATTACAAAAATACGATATCCACCAGATACAATAATAAAGCACGATTAGCACCTGTGGTCTTCAAAAAGAAAATAACATTATTTTAATCCTTTCTATAATATCCTTTCTGTACCAAAAAATATACAATTTAGTAACGGTGCATTAATTCCAGATGTAAATCTGTTAAACCGTATAAAAATGTTCGTTCCCATTTTAACACCACCTCTCCCCATTTTGCCCCTATATGACTTTTCGAAACGGTAAAGAAAAATTTCTATGAATAATAATCAAATCGGAAATTTCTTATTTTTTTCCACTTGATCGATATTCAATAAAAGCACAGAATAAAATCTTTAGAATATGTATATATACGAGAGCAATGAAAAATACTGTTTCCTTCCTAATTTATTTTTCCTTTGTTTCGTGTATAGTATAGGATCGTACAAAGCATATAAAATTCCATAAAGCATAAAACAAAAATTAAGAAACGCCAACATAAATTTTCTCAATAAACACTCTTGACCAGCGACGTTCGAATCTACAAAACAAAAGACAAATACAAACAATTTCAATTGAATAAGCTTAAAGCTCATAAAAAAATGTATATTTAAATCGTAATCTAAATGAAGTGATGATGTATAGCACAGTATAGCAACCTGTAACATAATGTACATATATATAGAGGATATAAGCTCCATATATAGGGATAAAACCTAATCTAAATACAAAACCGATGTTATATTTATGTTCCATTTGATATTTATACGCAGATAACAAAACGAAAAATATATGTAGACGGAGACTATTGCCTCTGCATGTAATCACATAAATATCATATGAATTATGATGATATAATCAGTTAAAAGTGTTGAAAAGCTTGTTATTGAAAATAACAATCATATCATAAATTATTATCATACAAAACTGTTTTTTGTTGTTTTTGTTTATTTACAAACAACAACATAAAAATCATTAATTTTTTATGTTTTTATTTGGTTGGAAAACAATTCATAAATCATATCGTCATATATACGATTTTTTAGTAAATACGAAATTCCCGGTGTCATATACGACGCGCGCTGATAATTGAATATAATATCAAACATATCGTAATTCAACAGTGATATGTTATCGTTAGACCAATAAACGCTTTTCTAGTTGATTTCTAATAAAAAAAAAATCAGTTATAATCTATTACATATAAATTTTTATTTCTAATTTATCATTTTTTTGTTCATAACGATATTGGATTGCTCGTATCGATATATTATCGAATGATGAATGTAAGAGTAAATATAACAAAAAATTCCAATAAAATATGCTGATTAAACATTTTATACTAGGGAGGTTCGATATTTTCCTCAAACCATCATTTTAAATAAATGATATCTGTTAGTAATAGACCGTTTTCAGATGACTTCAATATTTTTTTTCTCTTGTCACTGTCGGATATTGTTAAGGCTATGTCGCTCTATATTTGATATATAAGTATATATCTGTTAGTTGGTAGATGTTCACCATGTATGCTGTTATGAATTGCTATACTTAAATTAACATATATGTACATCATACCTCGTTGGTGTTTTTTTTTATTAGAAAGGGTGAATCAAATTATGTGGATCACCAAAAATTCGGATGACTTTCAAGTATGTACATATTTGAGACTTGACAAGTTTATATTATAGTTAAATTGAAATTTAGTTGGCAGAATTATATATAATATATATATATATATATATATATATATATATATATATATATATATATATATATATATATATATATATATATATATATATATATAAATATAAATATATTATATATATATATATATATATATATATATATATATATATATATATATATATATACATATATATATATATATATATATATATATATATATATATATATATATATATATATATAAATATATCGTCGGTTGTATCTTAACGGTTAAGAGAGTTTCTCATCACGCCGCGGTCTCGATTTCGATTCTCGCATCCAGGAGCTTTACAAGATAAATTTAAAGAAAATCTGTTTAAAAGGCGGTGCGAGAGGTATACAATTCAAAATCGCTTGTGTATAATATTTATCATAGCCGTCAGTTAAAATCTTGCGAACGATTATAGTTGTCACTGAACAACTTATATTTTACAGTGAATGGACTGCTATTATCACTAACATGAAGCACACTTCTTCATTAAAGTTAGATTTAACCATTTCCAAAAATTAAACTCTACTAAGATTTTTCAAAACTTTAGATAGCAGAGCTATTACCATTCTGGTAATAAGTTAGAAATTCTTATAAACCCTATAACGCTATAAACTCCCTGTATGATAATTGTGTAACAAATTCACCAACCATTGATTTATTGTAGCAGCATTAAGAATAAATGTTATTTACAAAACCAATTTAAATCATCCCTATTCACTCGCATTAACTTTTAATCTTAGTTGCATTATTGAGCATAACAAATTCAAGCAAACATAAATTCATTCTCACTCCGTTTACTTTCGTTTTCCGCTGTTTTCAACTAATCTTACTTTTTGTGTACACCCTGGAGGATTTCATTATTTGTTACATGTTTGTATAATAATAGAAAATTCACTTGTAGGATCGTACATTATTGTTAAAACACTGGTGTAATAAAAACCAGGCTTCCTCAATGTTATAAATTTTAAAACCATACTAATAAATTATCAATTCCCCCACCACATCTCAGCCATAAGTATTTTCGGATGCCAATTATCCTCAAAATTTGGGGAAAATCAATTTTCCATTATTGTTATTATTCTCGTTATTGAACTACATATTATTTTTCATACACCAACTCGTACATTTGATATTAATTCAATTTGTGCTACTGCACAAAATTTTGTGTTTTATTTTATTAAAAAATAATAATTAAAAAAATTAAATTAAAAAACACAAGTTATTTATTGTTTTAAATAATATAAATTTAACATTAATAGGAAGTTTTTATTATTGTTATACTACATATACGAGGTCGCGTATGTCCTCGTATATACTCATCTACTCGTTTAGGTAGGACTGGTCCATACACATAACACATATTATTTTTTTTTTGTTCAATTAAATTAAAAATTTATTATTATTATTTTTATTAATAATTTTTACAATTTTGCCGTCGTCGTTATTTATATTTAATTTAATTAAACCCCACTTTTTTTGTTGTTGTTTTGTGTTGATAAACAAATTTTTAACTAAAATCAACAAAAAACCAAACAACAGACAAAAAAATTAATTAACAAAAATTTTTTTTATTTTATTTTGTAACAATTTGATATGTTGTTTGCGTTGTTTGTAGCCCCCGAATGTAAGTTATGGAACAAAATGTTTTTAATCATTTTGTTGATGTTGGCGAAAATTGTTGAGATGAGTTTTGTTTTCAGTGTGCGTACACACTCAATGTTTTTCATGGTCCTGTTTATTTTCACTTGAATATGAGTAAACAACGTGCGCATTTAATATTTACGTAATTATGATAAAAGGCTTTCCAGATGCTGCGGGTAGTTTATATTAAAGTACTAAATTTGCTAAACGTATATTCGATCGAAATGTATATGAATTTACGCAGACACCATTTGGTAACTTAAAAAGGAAACAACTGGTTCGTTAGCATTCAATTTGACTCACTTAAGCTCGTACAAATAGTTTTTTTTATCAAACCTTAATTTATAACAACCACGGTGTATATCAATAGTTCAGTTACCTAGTTTATTACTTTATGATTAAGTATAACTTCTGACATCTTTCTCACCTAAAAAGAAAAACAATTGAATATTTTAAAAGATGATTCATAATATATACAATACATAAATTAAATATTTCCAATAGCACAACAGTTTTAAAAGTATGTCTTTTCTAATATTATACGGTAACATCATTTCCAGACGACACGACAATACTCTTTTTTCACATAAATCCTTATCTAAAAGTAACAAAAGAATAACTTTAACACGATCATGCATGAAAACTGTCCAACCTCCGTGAAGGAAGCTAAATTATACAAGTCCACCAATAAAACGAATAAGCTGGATTGGCATCATACCATTATGTTTTGGAAACATTTTCGAGACATTGGAAAAGGTAACTAATAGGCCACAAAACAGATAGTAAAGATAAAAACAAACAAACAAGTACCACACAATAGTGTGAGACACGAGTCTTTGTTTTGTTATGGATCATAAAATTTTACGTACATATATAGTTACATACATCGACTAATAGCTAATGGAATAGTTCTAGTCGATTACATTTCGAGTTGAAAATGTGTATATAAATGTTAAATTTTTGGACAAAATGCACAGTATAATGGGCAAAACAAATCCAAACAAAACTATCATGATAGACGGACGATGAATGATTTGATTTATGAATTCTTAAAGCATTCAAAATAAAATTTTAGTTTTATGTTTTCTAATCGAATCTTATCAAAATAACGACAAATATATTTTCTTCCGCATGTGATATATAAAATGATGAGCTATAAGCTTTTTACTATATCAAAGCTTTTCGTTTTTATTTTATTTTACATACATTGAACATGTTGTCTTCGACTAAAGCAAGATAAAAACTCAACAACACACTTTCGTAGAATGAAATTGAACGGAATGAAATAGATTGGATTTGAATTCATATTTCTTATTCTAAATCTTTTTCAACTATGGTATATACGACCGTCGTCTTTTCCGTATAATAATCGTCTTCGTTTGTGATTGTGTGTATGTGTGTTTGTTGTTATAGGGATTTTCATTTTATTATCATTATTATTTTTATGATTATTCGTCTCAATATATACGCACTCGTACAGTCCCTTTTGTTGCTTCGTTTATAGTGGGTGGTAAGATTTGACAATAATATTTAATGAAAGCTCATCTTTATATACGCTCTATTAAAACATGATATATATATATATATATATATATATATATATATATATATATATATATATATATATATATATATATATATATATATATATATATATATATGCAAAAGCGTTTGTGCTTTTCTACTCAAAAAACTCGCCCTGTGTACCTTTCAATATTATAACCGAATCTTTCCAAAATAAACATATGATTTATAACACTCAGTTACATTTAAAAAACCGAAACATTGAGATATAACGACTGTTTATTATTCATTAAACTTTTTATATCAATAATAACAATACACAAAGATTTTTGCGCGCAATAACGAAATTTCATCTTCAACAAAATTTTCAATAACAAAAATATTAAAATGAAGAAATAAATGAAGGTTCATTTAAATATTGATTTTGTGTTTCTCAAAAACCGAAAACTTTGCAATCAACGAAGAAAATGTTGAAAAAAATAAATAATGGAAGAGCTTTTAAAAAAAAAAAACTTTAACAATTTTTCACTCGGTATAAAAAAGATAAAAATCAGAACTATGTGATATAATTTTTTTTTATAGTAAGTTTTGTGAGGAGGGGGAGAAAATGATTCGAGTGTCTTTGAATTCTCCACCCGAAAACATATTGGTGAAATAACAGGGGCCATAAATAGAATGGGTAGAGAAATTTAAGACAAGTATTTCTATTTTCGATATATTTTATGAATATAGAATAGTTTTTAAAAGTTTTTTGTCAATATAGATAGATATTGATGTATTTTTAAAAGTTTGGACGTGGGTGTTACAAAATAGCTGATTTACTCAAAATAATTTTCTATTTTAAAAGTATATTTTTGTCTTATTTTAAGATACATCATTTTTTCCTTTTTATAGAAAGTTAATGATCTCATTAGTATGCATGATGGGTTCGTATGTATGTGAGCATTTTCTATGCATAATAAACCAAACTTTGAACTCCAATTTTCTTTATTTTATTTTTTTTATTTGTCTGGCGGTAAATTTGCTAAATCGCTTATAAATGTTAACAAAAAGGTTCATGATTGGAAATTAGTTTCGTCAACTATGTTCAGCAAAATAAAAACAAGTTTTTATCAAACGAGTTGTAGAATACGTTTTGAAGACATCGAGCTTTTCTAATGTAGAATTGCTTCTTTGATTCTGGGCCCATTGATTTAATTAAAATTAAAAAATAATATACTAGCCCTAATTTATACTACAAACAGATTGGAACGGCCTATATTATAGAACCACGGGAATTTGAATTCATGTAAAAATACTATAATGCTAAATCCAAACAATTCTGTTAATAAATCAAGATTGTTCTCAATTAATATTGTATCCATATAGTATAATTTTCATCTAAGTAAATATAACAAAAGCAGTTTTCAAATTAAATAAAATAAATAATAATCATCGTGACTAAGATTTATCCTATTATCATCTCATTAAATAATAATAACGACTTATTTTATTAAATATAATATAACATAAAAAAATGGAAAAACATAGTCGAATGAACGTTTACTATTTGGTGGCAAAGTTATAAATCGAACGATTCGATCTGTTAAAGGCAAAAGCTTTTAGCTATTTGTTAGAGTATTTGTATGGCGCTAATATCATTTTTCTACATAATTCGGTATCATGACGAGTACATAATTTATATGGTGCCACTAGCATAAAAAATACTTAATCTTAAATAAAGCTTAACCGAAATCTAGTAAATACTTTAAAATCAAACTCAATGCAGTCCCTGGAATGTCTTCATATCAATGAAGACATTCCAGTGATAACTTATCCACCTTAAATTGGAAAACTTTCGAGTTATGGATCTAAAGCTTTATGATATATAGATTTCGAAGACAGCACTATGTTATACATCATTTTAAATAGTTTGATCGATGTATATTGAGTTTGATTTTAAAGTATTTACTAGATTTCGGTTAAGCTTTATTTATGATTAAGCATTTTTTATGCTAGTGGCACCATATAAATTATGTATTCGTAATGATACCGAATTATGTAGAAAAATCATATCAAACATATATTACTTTTTATAATCGATTCATATGAAAGCACTGACTCCCACCATAATATTGTGAGTGTAAACCTCAAAATTTCATAATTATATAAATCACAAGAAACAATTTTCCCTTAACATTATATGAACTATATAAATAATAATATACATTTCATAAGCACGAAACTCAAGTTTTTCTATCGCATATAGTACATTTAGTATATAAATCATAAAATAACTAACATGTTTAAAAACATGAAAACTAATCAATCTCTACACCCGAACATAACAAACACTTCGTGCATTAAACACAATATATACATGTATGTACATAATAAACCATATCATTTTTCTATTTGCATAAAAACCCAGATATAAACTCGCAACATATATACAATTTTTGTCCAAATTAAGAATAATAAATGGTTAATTTGCATGTAAACGATATGAAAATATCTACACACACACACACATACACCGACAGCAACAAAAGCACAAAAAGGGAAAATTAATTATATACTCATATTAAATCAATTGCAATTCCCATACAACCCAAAAAGCCATTCATTAATATTATATCATTATAGAGTGTACTCGTTTACAGTCGACCCACAAAAACACTGTATACTATAATAATCATAATATAGAATTTAGATTTCTATTAAATAGAGCAAAAACTAAAACTAAATATGTAATAGATTTTCGAAAAAAAAAATCTAGATTGAAGAAGAAGAAAAACCATAACCGAAAAGTGTTAATAAATTTTCTTGTTTTTTGATATAGTTTTTTGTTGTAGATATTTCTTATCTCCACACCACCAAGACGAAAGCATATAACAATTTAGCATTGAAACAATGACTGAACATAAAATGATAATAAAATAAAATAGACCTACATATACATACATACATATATATGCTATCTATTTAACCATTTAATGTACATATATACATCCATTCCCTTACATCTATAACCAAACTATGTATGTTCTATGCGATGCCTAAATACATGTATACGAGTAGCATAACAAAACCCATATCATCTTTCCCCAATTTTATTACAAATAAGTTTAATACATAAACAATGAGATTATAAATTACAAAGCATTTAAATGTGGTTGTTGACCAACTGGACAACATTTAATCTTATTGATGTTCCTTATGCATGATACAACAGTATAGGTTCAAATTGGCGGTTAAAATCGCAAAGTTTGTAATGGATATGCAAATTTTACCCATTGGCCCGAATTAAATTAGTCGTATAAACTCGACTCACAACATTATCGACAGCATAAAATGGGTAAGCAAAATATTCGCGTGTTATATAATAATTAAATTTGCTAAAAATTAGAGGTGTTGAAAGTTGTATAAATATTGCAGTCGTTCGAAATACATTTATTTTTCACTGTTTAGGTGAGTGTAGACAAAGTAATTAATTTTTTATTTAACAAAAACTATGTCAATCTTTAACGAACAATACATGATAATCGACACTAAAGTTTAATAACATTACATATTGTTATAAACATATGAATATATAATTATAACTCTACGTATGTATATATACATTTCAGAATTGGTTGTTACAAAATCACGTTATAAAAGCTTAACTTAAATATTGCGTGTTTGATCGGTATTAAAAAGAACGATGGCCAGTATGAAACATTTTGTTTTTTGGGGTATCAAGGTGATAACTGATATTTAAACAGTAAAATTTAATTATTTGCAATCGATATGTTTTTATATAAGAAACTATAGGAGTGATTAAATACATAACGGCTGTGAAAATTCGTTTTGATCAGTAATCACCTAAACCTGCTCAATCCTCCAAAAAGACTATTAACTTAACCAAACGATTATCATCAGTAAATATTAAGTTCAACACGGTTATTATATGGATGAAGAAACGTCTGCATTCATCTCAAGCTATACCCTCGTTCCATTCTATAGGACTTATAATGTCTCTGAAAACTATACAAAAGTTTTAAGTAGTCCATAGCTCTTGGCTCTAAATAAATAACTACATATGCTTTTCTGTTTCGATAGATGCAAACGAGCTATATAATCCACTTTCAACTATCATCCACTATGTAATAACTTTCTCACCATATATAAACTTTATGTTGATTTTAGGAGACATATAATACGAGGTAACAAGAGCTTTCAATAATGGAACATTGCAAACACAATATATCGTTTAATAATCTAATAGGAGAATCAACTCTTTGCCATGATGATCCTAACGGAGAACTACAGTGTATTTTTCACATTGCATTGGAATACCAAAAATATATGTTGCATTGAATCGAAACGATTAATGCAAAAACTGTAAAAACGTTTGTCATATGCACAGAATTCCCGAAACGGTGTTTTTTAACTAGAAACTGTCTTAAAGAACTGAATCCCGTACACCCATTATAATGTTTTATTTATTATCGCTGCCAGTATCCGCACACTAACATCTACCATAGCCAGCTACAAATCATCTTTATGGTCCGGCATCTTGCCACAATCTAAATCAAGTCACACATTTTTTAATATTTTAGCTGGGTGGCGACTATACATATATATGTATATGGATCGAAACATAAATTAAGTTAACACGTTTTTGTGACTGTACAGTCTTCTACTGTAGTCGCAATATAGTTTTTATTGTGGTTTTGATTTTATTATTACAACAACTATATACCTATCTAAATATGTTGTTTGGTTTGTTTTTATGTACAACACTAAATCATATATAGACAAAACATAATTAACACCGAACGCTTAACATATAGACTCATATCTCCTAATACATCTCAGATGTAATTTGCATACCGATTAAATATTACATCTCGCTTCCTTCATAGAAAAAAAAGTGTAACTCACCCACGGTTAAGATTAAAAATGTATACACACAAAAAAAAGCGGAGTTCTCTTGACTCCGATTCGGTGTCACATAGTATCCCACCGATCGGATACAAATTTTCTTCATCCGATTGGAGTATTTTGTTTGATCATTCTTCACTTTTTTTTGGATTGGATTATTCACACCTAACTAATGAAAATTACTTTTTTAGAATAGATCTTTATACATCAGACGGACAAATTTATTATATCCGATTAGTGAATTTTTTATATTTTCGGATAAATGTATTTGTGCATATACGATTAAACAAAATTATTCATATGGTGTCAAAGCACACCCAAAAAAGTTTTTATTTAGCCAATTCGGAGTTAAAGAAACGATACCAAAAAAGTGAACAGAATTGATTTTCCGGATTAATTAAATTTATTCGATATGGTTTTTGACATATTTAATTTCATTTATTTAAAAAAGATAAAATTATAAAAGAAGTACATATATATTTGATGCATGTGGTTCGTCTTTATGGACTGGTTCCCGCAAAAGTAAATTGAGATGAACCAGGTTGCGTTGTTAAAATCTTCCCGTCTGTTCATGAACATATCTGAAAAAAGTAGTTCTATTAGTATTGTAAGATGTTTAAGGTTAAATAAATTAAAAAAATGTATACTCAGGTATAAGTTTCTACTCGAAGTCTAATGATGTGGAGTCTGAGAACAATTGAAAATCTCGATTGTCGATGCCGCCTCTCAAACTCTCCATATAGTGAAAACTATGCTCAAAAGTGACTGAATTTATGACGAGTATCGGTCCTAACCACGACTCAACTGAGACTTTTTGAACCATTGATACGTATTTGGTGCACATTGAGCTTAACCCGGCATGATACCACTACAAACAAAAAATCGAAGTTCTCTTGACTCCGATTCGGTGTAACAAAGTATCCCACCGATCGGATACAACTTTTTTGGCATTGGATAGTTCTAATCTGAAAATAAATAAAATCAGAAATATTTCACATTAAAGCTTTTATATTAATTTAAGATTTATTTCACACATTTTTAAATTTTTATCATAATCTCAAATAATTCCACAAATATTTATTTTATTAATATAATATATTCTTACCTTCATGTTGGACTTAGTTCAACGCGAAAGTTATCAATTAAAACTCAATTAAAAAATTATGGATAAGCGACACAATATAGATTTATAAGGCTCTCTTGCCGTTAAACATTATACACACAAATAATTAGATTCACTATAAAATTATATTTATTTATTATAATTTTTGGTAATTTTATTTAATTCACTTTATACAAATTACTAACACATTTTTTTTTTATAAAAAACAAGCGATCACTCTGAATAGAATACTAACACGAAACTAATATTATTCGGGACTTATGCGTGGAATGAAAGTAAAATCCGAAATCCAAAAAAATTGACCCGAAAAATCTTCGCCTAGGATAACTCCAAATTATGTTAATTTAACACTCCGTAAGTTTTAAAATTTGCTGTAGGAAGTACCTTTTAAAAAAATCCCCGAACATATTTTAATATTTTTCTAAAAGTTTTACTTTTAACGCCGAACTGTGCGAACAAAATATTAGTTTATCTATTTGGATAATTTAAATTTTGAGCCCAAACCTGTGGTGTTAATTTTATAGAAACGGATAAAAATAAGGAACTTTTTCTGGATTGAAACATATTTACACCGCCTTATTTTTTTGTGTGTATAATGCTAAATAGTCCCTACAGCAAAATTTAAACTTTTAAGTCCTTCACAACATCTTAACATCATTATTTTGTGTTGCTTTTTTTTAAGGTTGTATCCACCGGATATGCCATACTTCAAGGAAACGAAGAAAAATTATGAAAGAAAATAGAAATTCAAATTGTTTTTGTTGTGTGTGTATCCTTGTATGTTTAGTACACAAAAATAAAAATAAAAATTCATTTGGCTTAACGAGGACACAAAAAAGGAGAAAAAATATAAAAACGAAATTGAATTAAATTGGTCCTTATATGACAACATAATCTCGTAAAATTGTGTACTCGTATATATACACAAAGTACAAAAACGGAATAATTCTCAAATAGGAAGGAACCAAAAAAAAAAATACCGTCGATATTTTTTTGTGCTGATTGAGACAAAAATTTATACGAAATTAGGACGCAAATAATCTTATCTTTATAATATACGAGTACAGACAGACAGACAAGCACAAATTGCGATGATCCCAGGGAGAGAATGTGTGAACAAAAATGAAAACTAATGTGTGAAAACATAATATAGACTCGTAAACTGAAGTCGTTATATAAGGGGATGAAAACTATCTCTCGTATCATTTTATATCTACGAGTATGTGCACATTGATGAAGGTTGATAGGTGACAGAATTTCTAAAAAAGTTTTTTTTTTATTTATCGTGAAATTTTATATTTTAATCAATTTTACAATATATTCGAAGAGTATATATAGTATGGCGTCAACAGGATGATTTGTTGTTCAATAAATTAAAGATAAAAGCATATTGAAAATTTATATTCCATACATCCTAATTTTTAGGAAAAAAAAACGAAGTCAAGCGGGTTCGTTTGATTTATATCGTAAAATAAACGAGTATCGTAAAGTAGTTCATTTTCATAAATAACCACTTACCAGTTGTAAATCGATCTTCAATAAATACATAAAACTTCCGGTAAATATTTATAGTCGGAAACTACATTTTTATTTTAAAGTTTTATGATTGTTGTTTTGAATTTCCTCTCTTATACAGAGCTTTTATTTTGTATTCAATTTTATTGAGCTTTTTTCGATTTTCCTCTAATAAAATTTTTTATATTATGTATCTGGGTAAAAACAATTTTGTATATTAGCTGAATTTTTAAAATGAAATTTTAAGTTGGTTTTTATGATTACATGAATATAATAAATTATAGCCATTTAGTTGCAGAATTATACTTTTATCGATGTCAGGCATTAAAATAGTTTTTTTTTATAGTTTCAAATTTTGTGTTGTTCTAATGTGAAATATCACTTTTATGTTATTATAAAATTTGTTACATATATTGGTTCAATATTAACGATATATTGTCGTTAATTAGTATTAAATTAAAATCCACGATTCCCATCGTAACTGATTAAACGACCAACTAAATCCATAATATTAGCAAGAGAATAAATATAGATAAGTGATCCGGCTTCTTTCTCTTTCCACAGAAATGTTTTCCAAATGTGATAAATTTCAGCATATATTTACTTTTTAGAACACAACTGCAAACTTCCAGATAACATTTATGTATAACCATCTCGTATTAACAAGTTTATGGATCGCGACAAAAACAAAACCACATACATTTTTTATTTACAAATTAAGTTGCAAGAGCATTAGATTTACACTAGAACATTGGAACTATTTTAAAACTTTTTCATTTTACAACATTGTATAAATGCATTTCCGTTCTCAACACAAGTACTTATGTTCTTATAGATACCGTAAAAAACGTATCCGTTATGTGAACTATAATGTATAATTGGAGCTTTTAACACTCATTTGGTTTGTCGCGACATAATTTACTATGTGATTATTTATAAAGTAACCTAAAGATTCTCAACACATCTTTGGATGAAGAGATTATTTAAAACGTTTTCAATTTCCAACAGTCACAATTAAATTCATAATATATATATATATATATATATATATATATATATATATATATATATATATATATATATATATATATATATATATATATATATATATATATATATATATATATATATATTACATTGTATTTAATAAGTTAAATACGAGTCCATCTTCATTAATGGAACATAATTATAACTATATTTCAATAGTATTGTCGTATAGTGCCATCAAATTCATTAAAATTAGTTTTATACCACTTTTGAACGACGTCAGTATATTCTCACGTTCCGATTTAATTGTATAGCAGTCAGCCCTCGAAGAGCTTGTTTTGCTGTAAGAAACACGACACACAAACAACTTTTCAAATACTCTTAAAACGAAGCAATTTCTTGAATGTCAAGCAAAATACTAAATTTACGTTTTCATTGTACCATCTCAGTTTGTTTATATAATATATAGTTGAGCTACTTCTTCTTTGAAATTTCAAAGTGAATCCACTATTCATCATAAAATAACAGAATGTGTCTTCTTGTTCATTTTATTTACATAAAAATAATAAGAAAAACATAAAATTTAATAATTTTTCAACCTTAACTGAATGAATACTCACGAGGAAGAACGAACGGACGGGTAAAATATATATTAAATAAGAAGAATGGATGAAAAATTGTGTTTAATAAAAATAGAAAGAAAATGGAACACAAAATATGGAGTGTAAAGTGGTGAGGAAGAAGAATTTCTCATAAAATATTTTACGAGAATTTTTTAAGGATCCTTGATAAGAACGAAAATCATAAAAATAAACAACAAACACCAGATTTATTTATTTTTTGAAGCTTTTCTGTCTTGCAATAAACTTTTATTTTGTTATATATTTTGTGGTTATTATTATTATATATTATTATATTCGTTATAAAAAATTATAATTTTTTTTTTTAAATTAAACCAAAAGTCCCAAGACATTTTCAAAACCATAACTATATACAATTTATAAATACATATCTTGAAACCGTAAATGTATGCGCTTATGATCCATTACAAATACGATTTCTCAGCATCAAGTTTGTAGTTTACTCGCAAATCAAAAAACTACCAGTCTTTCGGTGTTTTGTTTAAATGTCAAAACTGTGTCAAAATGATGAAAGTTGTGTAGAGATTTGATAGTAAAATTAGAGTATTAAAATAATTAACCGGATAATTTGTTACGTGATGTTAACAGTCTGTGCGTACATCGACGATGAGTATAATAGCCTTTCAGGTTGGATACAAAATAATTTTGAATATTTAATTTATTTGTCAAATCTGATGCATTGGATCATTTAACAAAGATAATTTAAGCCACAAGTAACTCATCAATTTATAATTTTATTTCAATATTCGAACGGAAGTTTTAATTTTTCGTCACAAATAAAATGATTAACTTTATCGTTTTATTACGATAAACTTTATCGTCTATAAAAATGTTTTAATTTGTGTACATGATTATTGGTTGTTTGTAATCAGTATTCAAATTAATTCACTCGATGGAACTTATTTCATGTACACATGATTGATTAGGTTCATTAATTCAAAATCAGGATTTTCAAAAATCACCATAGCAGTAAGGACATGTACTGGAACTATACAGTCTATAACCTTATCGTGCTTAACTTACTTTAAAGTTTATATACGTATATGGAACTAAACCGATACAAACTGCAAAACGAACAATTAAGTCGACTACATCTGGACTTGAGCTGAAACACTTGCTTATGAGTTAATATATAAAACGCAAAACGCATAAGTACGAGGTCAACGAATACGTTTACCACGACGGTTATCTGTCGGAAAACATGTGATTTATTGACGATATGGATAAGTAATCCCTCGAGACTAATCTGAGGCTCTAAAAATCGACTGTAAATCGACTACAAGCATTGTCTATTCCAACATCTTGTAATTTTAATTTAAGAAAGTGGAAGTATCAAATTATATATAGTTTAAGTGTGGTTATAGATCAAGTACCAATACATTTCATTCAAGATTGCTCCTATCTTGCTTATGTTAAGGACATAGCATTTATCCAACAAAATATGCATGGCTAAAAGTTTTAACCAATGGACATTAATTAAAAAATTAAAGTAGACAGAAATTATACCATATATATAGCTCAATGTCATTGAGGATCCACGATTCAACTCAAGTACACTTACACATTAAAAATTGCCAGTCGCAATTGGCGGTTACTACCGAGAACTGAACCCAAGACCCGCCGAATGACTGATCAAGAACGCTACTTTCTCGGCCACGAGAGGACATTAATTAATTTCACTATATAAGGTGATATTAGACATTTCTACCTTTAATATTTACTGAAGAGTGGTTAATTTGTCCAAATTTATATAATGGACAACTTTTTTTACCATCAACAACAACCATATTCAACGGTTTTTCTTCATGATACGGATGTATCGCAATTTTAATTCAAAAGTGACAGAACTCAAATAAGTAAAGCCTGCTTTGAAACATACATACGCGCAATAATAAAGAAAATCACATGTTTAGGCTGTGTCGCTTTTGAAGCGGACGTGCGATATATGTATGTACATATAGTGTAAGCGTATCAAAAATATCTTTTATTACAAAGACCTAACACATATTTCATTTATGAATTTGTATATTCCGATCACGAATAACTCTCATAAACAGACACACAAAGAAAATTTTATTTTGAAAGCTTGCCATGTTCCCGAAGGAATACATCAAAATATCATTATAAACACATCACTTTAAAATTGTATATGCTCTATATGTATATACGTATGTATGTATGTCTACTTAGTTCGTTCCCAAGCTTTTTGATTAAAAATTATTTTCGAATAAACATAAGTATAAAAAGGAATTGTCCGGATACGGATACAAACATAAATATTAATTTAAAATTCTGTTCAATACGTACCACTTCCGGATTGTATTTTAAGCAAAAGAAAAATGTTTAAATTTTATTTTATTTCAAATCAAGTATTTAATGATGTTTTCATGTATTCTTTCGGGAACTGTTAAGCATTAAAAATGTTATTTTGCTTTTATGATTGAATATCTCGTGTGCTCAATACTTTCGAATTTGTGTATATATTTATTGTTGTATCGGCGAATTCCCAAAAGGTGTGTAGTAAATTTGTTTCGCATGTTTATATGAATGAAGTTATATTGTCGTATACACACTCACACACACACAGACTCACATCAATATATTATATATGATTTAGGGGTGGATTAATCAATTTATTTATTATGCATGCGAAAACAAGTTTTTACCTCGAAAAGTGGGTAATGTACGATCGATATATTGACTGTCGTCAATAACAAAAATACCAGCCAAATACTCTATACACATGCATATCTATATATATATAAAGTGAAAAAAGGTAAGTTGAAGTGTAAATATTTTCACTTTGAAATTCGATTCATTTCAACCATGATAAACATCATAAAACAGACTCACCAAACAATATATGTACATATGTATACGCCGTTATGGTGATATTTTAAAAATTCACATCTCAATGTGTAAATTTACATAGTAACTATGTATCCCACATCCTCGTACCAAGACACATCGAACTAAATTGATGAATTATTAATGTCGCTTGCGTGTAAAAATAAACCGTACCATTGAAAGAATTGATTTTTGATTAAAAGTTTTACATTACACAAATAAAATAATCATTTGAATATATTCAATCGAAACGAGTAGTTGGTTTATACCATATGTATATAGAATAGACGAAATTAAAAAAAAATCCGAGATTTTGTGTCGTATATACACACTTAAAAATAATTTTGATATACAATGCAAATAGCATCGCATATACGTCCAACATATGGTTGCTTCGAATTTAAATACAAACTTTGTATCGAAAAGTTAGTTGAAGTTATTTACGTCGATTTGATAAATTCAAAGCATGGTTTAAATCGGATTTAATTTCAATTTATTTCGCATCGTAATCTGCAGAGAGATGCAAAATAGCTTTAAAAATTAAATCGATGCTATTTACATTGAAAACCGCGGTATAATGTAAATTGAGTCACTAATTATTTGGATGCTAGTTACATGTTAAAGTTAAATTTAATTCAGGCTTGTAACGAATGAGAATTCAATTTTGCTTGCTTCTTAATATATGAAGAGAATCAAAATTGCTTTGAAAATATTACGATGTTATTTATATTGAAATAACCAATGTAAAGTCATTTGCTATAGAAAATCATTCAAAATTTATTTGAACTGATTCATAAGACATTAAACTTCTTGCTATTTTTACTAAAATTAATTTTATTTAATGTTAAATTTAACATATTTTATTTTAGATATACATTTTTATAAATATTTTATTACTTAAATTAAATAACTTTCTTCGGAGGATGAAAAAGCCTTTTTATAATTAAACTCATTATCGATAAATGCAAGTTTATATACTGGATCCCACAGTTTTAATTTATTTGGATTTATTAATAGTCAATTTATAATAAAAAATGAGGTTCTGCAACATTTTAAGATTTCCTAAATTTTGTTCTTAATCGGTAATTCCTAAAATAATAAAAATTGTTGGCAATGATTAGGTTTAGCTTACAATAAAATGTTTGTTAAAGTGAAATCAATTTTACTGTAAATATAGGTACATTATTAAGTTTTAGATTTCTTACAATCCCTTCATCATCAATCGATTTAAATTGAGGAAACAATTCAATCATAGCACATGCTAATGATTGAATGTGAATAGGTTCAGAGTGGTATGTAAACCTTTTTACCAATAAATTGACACTTTCCCCAAACTCTTCTTTCCATGTCAGATAGTCCGTGTAATTTTTTCAACCACTTCCGTATTTTTTTATTTAAGAGGAAAAGAACTCGTTCGATGCACAATTGCATTGTATAGTAAAAATCAGCCGCGTTGTTCTTCCATGCTTTATTTTTTTATTTTAACTCGAGATGTTTTTTATTTATTTAAAATAAACAGTTAATGCAAAATATATAATTACCTGATATAGTAAATCTTCGTACTCCTAAACTAGTCCATGTTTGTAGGCGAAATGCAATTTTGGCTACAACTTAATTTTTTAGTTGAATTGTTTTAATTTGTATATTTAATTGATAAATAATTATTTAATTTGTTTATTGAAATAATACTTTTCTTTCACTCACTTAAATATTTTTTTAATTTGAAATATTATTTTAACTATAAAACGAAACCACGGTCGCGATAGTTTTATTAGATTATTTATTATTTAAACAAAATAAATTTGGAATTCGTGTGCTTCGATTCAACATCTAACGAGGACTAAAACAAACAAAGTTAAATTTTATTAACCCAATCATTCCAATAGGACGTATAAATTACTAAAATATAGTCGATACCTAGATAAAAAATAATTAAGAATACAATGGGTTAAACATTTTGCTGTAACATTTTTCTGTATTGTGTTATATTACATATTGTTTGATTTTCGGACCACAGCTTTCGATTTAAATTGAATCTTAAAACCATGTATGACGTTAATTATATTGTAGTAAGTTTTAGATGCAAGTTAAACATGAGTTTTAGATGCAATTACATCAAAAACAGTTTCGATTCATTCTTTGCATCTAAGTATGATACGCGATTACTTCGTATGTGCCGCGATGCAAGAGTTACAACGAAAATCGCAGCAAAATTTCTAAGAGTGTATATACCAACAACAATATATGTATATTTTTACATTTCTCGAGCGAATTTTCCCCGTTTTTTATTCTATCTTCATTTTGGATGTTCGTATAGTGTAGTGATATTCCTCCCTGAAATTCTATAACATATCGAAAACATATAGCTTTCTATTGTGTCAGTATGAAAATAGCAGAAAAAAAATTATTATTGAAAAATTCGAAAGCACGCTGCACAGGAATAACAATTTCTTTCGTTTCATACACATATTATCCCTATATACATACATACATACATAAATGTATATAACATTATTTATTTTAATTCAATTTTCCAATCCAATTTAAATTTAGATTTTCAAGATGACAGTAAAATTTCTCTATTCGTTTCTCCATTATAGTATCTATCTAATTTTTCGAGGATGGATTAGTTTATATTCTTCAAGCTATATTTAAATAAATATTGCGATGACAATCGTCTTAAAAACCATTTTCAACCATTTTATTATGTCACCTTTCAGTTGAATCTTAGAGTCGTTGCAAAAAATCTCGAATGTCAGTTAGATCTTTATCCAATAAGACTTTATGCAAAGGATCCGAATAAATTTCGGTCAAAGATGTAGTTGAATCAATGTGCTTAAGTATAATCCATAATAGAGAAATAAGAGCAATTCCAACACTGTCATTCAAACACTTTATATCCACGAAGAGTATACTAAGCAATCATAATATAATGTAGTGAAAGAAGATTTGAAATGCAAATGACGTCGATTTTTCAGAAATCACAGTAAATGCCCGATTTTAATTGTTTTAAATTTACCAGAAATACCAAAATCAACAATATATGCCGGCAACGAAAGGACTACATGTATAATCGTTTATCGAATTTTTTTAGACTTAGGTGGTTTTGATATTAATAATCTCTAAAACACTATAAGATCATTGATGAGCACTACTACCTATCAAGTCGTCTAGACATTAATATTTTAACTAAAATGTATAGGTGTAGTTCATCCAATTCCCGCACTAATTTTACAGAAATAGCTTTAATGCTACTATATCAGCATCTGTTGACAACGAATCTCTGTGTTCTTTATGGCAAATGCTCATCATTACTTCTCTATGTCGAATTATTTTTGAATTAGTTGATGAACATCCATTTTTACCAGTTTGGTTTTAAATGTATACTAAAGATGTTTAATTGTACGCATAAATACACTACCTCGAAAGTAAACTAGTCCCGAAATATTTTCTATAACAACAGCTCGTACACACGTTACTTACGTGGCTTATATTTTAAACCATCTCATCCAATACAATTTAAGAGGCTTTTATAAATTATACAATTAATTTTGGCACAAAAGGCATAATTATTGTTGTCTATTGCACTTATTATCTCGTATATTTTGGACAGTTGTATAAAAAATAGATGTACCATCACGTAAATTTATCGTTAACTTGTCTTAGAAAACAAGTTTGGTAACACCCACACAGGACATTTATTTTTTCGGAGATTAGAAACTTAACCACAGGATCCATTCTAACTATTGTAGTTTATAAACCAATTAAGTTTATTCACGCTACAATTTATCATTATTATTCACCACGTGTTTTACTTCAATTTAATTTTGTGTTACCACATTAAGATTCCTTTTAAAATTCATACCTGAAAATCAAGAAAGCAACGCGCATACAAATCTAGATATATTCTCTATATAGTATATATGTATGTGTATATACGATGTATGGCGTTAAAAGGAAGTTGGCACAGTACAAAACATAAAATTACGAAGAAAGACAAATTTCCTATTTTATTTTCATTCATTACAGTTTACTTGTGCTCCGTTTTAGATTTGTTTCCGTTCCTTTTGTTACCCAACCAAAGTATATATGTATATGTATATGCATATTACAAAGAAAAACGGCAAAAAATGTGAAAAGCACACCAACCATAACCAAACCACTTATTCTTATAATTTTCCAAGCTGTATATATGCTCTTCTATATATGACCTTTTTACCTTTTCTTCCTTTGATTATAACTGTATGTGTATAGGTATAGTAATATACATCACCATCATAATTTTCACTTTTTTTTATAATGGAAATTGAGCAAAATAAAAATTTATCCTTTTTTCTTATTACTGTACGTTTATGAAAATTTGACAAACGGCTGAAGTAACACAAAAAAAGCTTTTCAACAACACCAAAACAATTAAAAAAAATTTAAAATAATTGCAATCGTGTAAACGTCTTACCGGCATGATTAATTTAAATTAACTTAATTACTTGCGTGATTGTTGTGGTATGGAAGCTGGGGTGGGTATAGTGACGTGTTCAAGTTCACTAAAGAAATAGCTTTGTATGCATACGAGAGATACCTAAGTATGGAATCCTGTGAATCAAATTTTTATCCGATCGGTATGTTACATTTAAAATCTCTCAATCTTTGAAAGAACTAGATCCCACATCAAAATTGTAAACTGTTTCGATAACACAGATTTTTAAACTTTCGAAATTAAAAGACAGATGTTAAAAGTCAAAAAGCAATCGAATCACAGAAAATAATTGATTTGCGATTGAAGTTGACTTCTAGCAAGAACTCATAGTATATACCATTACATGTATAGCTGTGTTTACAATTTGTATGCCATCACTTGAATACAACTTCAAAATAGTCGATCATAAATACCTCGGACCGATACAAATTCACAAAGAGTGTAATAAAGACTGCTTCCAACTTTGTAACTGAGCGGATAAAGAAACGAGCTAGTTAATTAACTGGGCGGATAAAAAACGAGCTAAACGATCCGCGTGGTAACTACAATTTTTTCGTTCAATAAATTAGTTTATCGTAACAGAGATGGAGTACAAACCTGTTTTCGACCTTTCGTAAAGTGAAAAATGTCAATTTTCCTATATTTAGGATAAGATTTACAAATACTCTTTTGTCAAATTGGGTTGAAATTCTACTTCAGTCATTAGTGGAGTTACATTCTACGTACAAACCCGTTTGTTATGCTTATGTAATGTTTCATCGTCAAAATATTGGTTTTTCAAAAGTGCCAGATTAATCTTATCTTATGTATATATAAAATGAATACTCTTTCTTTATTCCATTTCAATATAGTCATTTTTTCAATATAGTCAACGACAACCTTCACAGATATTTAATAATGATTTTTGAAACCATTCAAATAAGAAAATGATCTGAAAAAATATGATAAGGTAAAGACCATGCTAAGTTCCTTTTTCGCCTAGGACTAACTACAAAATATTAATTAACACGCATCAGCATGCAACCGAAAGACATTAATATTACATTAGTATATAAAATATATTCGTTCAACTGTCCGTGCACCATAGTGAAAAATTGTTTGTAAGATCTCAATATAAACGAGTTTCGAATCGGTGAGCCATAGATTTTACACAAGTGTTGATCCTGCCGGAACTCACTTTTACTCGTTTTGTAAAAAGCCTGGATCTGTTAAACAACTATTTGAAACGACAGATGCTACTGACAGATCTTATTAAGTGTTATGTTGGTGAATTGATGCTATTTGTGGAACATCATCTATATGAAATATAGTGAGATCATTCTTCATTTGAACGTACTAGTTATAGAAATCATGTTTTGTTTGAGGTTGAATAAATTTTTAATTTCTTCTAAGAATTGAATTTTTGATTGTATCTTGTTTGAAAATTAAGGTTTTGCTTCTTGAATTTATTTTTTAATAAGGAGGTTAAAAAATTAAACAGTTTTAGAGGATGACAATAATTCTTATCTACTTCAAGTAAATTTCAGTTTCTGCATTAAAATGTTAAATTATACCTCATTCTAAATAGTATGCATAAGTATACTCATGGATATTAAGTTATTATAATACAAGAAGCTAAGCCTAACGTTGTAACAATAACGGAGTGATAAGAGATTGAGTATTAAGTTTTGGTGAAAATTTAATAAATACAAAATATTACGTAGATATCCTAATTTTATTTATTAATTGTCTACCTTATTATTGATATTACAAAAAGTTGACATATTATCAATAAATTTCTATCTGTTTATAGCAAGGTGTTACGAGTGGTCTCATTAAGGGTTTTATCCGAGAGGACGACATGTATAAATATCTACGAAACTGTACTAAAAAATAAGCTCTAATTAATAATTATTAGTACACGTGTACGTACAGTATATAGATTACAGTTAAAATAGGAATGAGAAACATCTAACACATTCATTACGCAATCACAACGTAAATAAATCATTACACGTTGAAAATTTAATTATACACATTAGTTATATGTATATCTTTAAAAACAACAACAACAAAAATAATGAAAATAATATATTGGTACATTTTTGGTAAATTTTGTTTTGGCTATTATAAATAATAAATTAAAAAACAAAGTCGAATATTGTTGTTGGACTAGGAAAATTATGCCCAAATTTCATAAATCAATTGAGCTTATGTACAACATATATGTATATATTGTATAAATACATCAACGCACTCATACCATCAACACTAATAATAAATAATTTTCATTCTAAACCAACATATTTTGTTGGTGTATAAATACATAAAATATGGGCATTGCTATATAAATAGTTATTGATTCAGAAACCAACCTTATAAATTATATACACTCGAATTTCTATTCAGCAGTATTAGTTTTATTTATTTAATTAACATAAATAAATTCCAAATTAACCTGATTTTTCTAAATAAATTTTCTTTATATAATACGTAAACTCACAATTCACATAACACAACACATAATACAAGAATTGTATATTAGATACTATACAACAACAATAATATTAGACCAAAAACACTTTAAATATTTTCCATTTTCTTAATTTTAACACTTTATATATGGAAGAAACTACCGATTTTATTATATATATACATATATGATTTTCTCTCTTTAAGTATAGAACCAAAAATAAAATGAAAATTTTCACTCAAAGCACAAAACAAAATATTTTTATCTCGATTTTATTTTAATTTTCTCAAAACATTTTTTTTTTGACGTATTTCTCATTCAATCACATAATCCAAAATCGCTATATTACATACAAATTTATCACGTAAATAAATTTTCCTAATCATAAAAAACAACATTAATTGAAAACTAACATTAACAGAATATTTTTACTACATAATTTTTCACCACACAAAGTTGTAAGTTTGTATGTGACACAGAATCCGAATAATATTTAAAAAATCAACATTTCGTCTCGATTGACTAAAGGATTTAAGTTGACTGAAGAAGGAAAAAACAACAAACGGGAATTTTTTTTTTTAAACAACAAATGGGTTTCCCAAATAAAACTAAAAACAAAATGTAAAAAACCGAATAGAGCTTATTTCTCTTTTGAACAAATCTAAAAAAGAAAATATTAAATGAGAGTCGACGATGATATGAAATGAGGGGAAATACCTATACATCGTAAAATAAAATTTACGGTACAAAAGTTGAGTTGAATCGTGATTTTTCGTATATTACATAAAAAATTTATGGCAACCGATATTTTGTTGCTCGCCTCGCCAGTCGCAATTTATCATATATATCCGTGGTTATAATTTCTCTGTTGTATAATTTGAGATGAGAGTAAAAGGTAAATATTATGCTCAATTTTAGTACAATTTATTGAATTTGTCGCCAGCATCGCTAAAAAGATAATAAATAGGAAACAAAATTGTTTCTCTTTTGATTTGACAAACGAAAAACACACGCACACGAATAAAAACGAATACCAGAAAATTGAATAAAACAAAACATAACGAAAGCATTTTAATGGAAAAATAAAAAAAAACAAAATATATAAAAGTTTAGAATTTCTTATTCAAATTTTGTGTTTTTATTTAATTTTTTTTTTTTGTTTCGGGAAATATAATCACTGCGGGCAATGTATTGTATTTTGCTAATTTTTCACCTTGTTTTGATTGGGAATATGATGTTCGTTTACATACTTGTACACACCGACGTATAGGTTTATCTTTATAATAAGCCAAGTTGCTTTTAAAACGTGTATGAAAATTGGAAAATAAATTTGATTTCCTCGAATACATTTTGAATTTTGTATGTTTTGTTTGTTATTTTAATTTCAAATTTCATTTTAATTGGTATCGTGATATTCAATCCAAATAACTGTTATGAATGAATACATAAAGTATTTTCATTGGGCAAAAACTTACTGATATCGTTGTAATGTGAACGCAATAAAGCAATTAAAACAACGACGTGGTTACAGTAGATTGAAAGATTTTAAAAATAAAATTATGAGCAAACACAGCTTGAGAGTATACTAAATTGGTTGAATATTCAGTATTGGCGGTAGTAACTGATTCATTTAATAAATTGAATCAATGTGTTTCCGTGGAATTGTACCAAATACCTCACAAATATTTGCTATCGCTTCGTACTTATATTACGAAGTGATGCTACTCTCGATAGAATATATGTTCGAGAATTGTAAACATACTCCTGGCTAATATATTCTGAACAACTTTTTTTATGAGAAAATAAACTGGAATTAATAGACTTCTGAATTATTTTATCGCTTAAGGCCAAAATGATTCGTTAGATTCTGGCATTTCTTTACCTTTCATAATGAACCATATGAAAATAGTTCTAAAGTTGATGATACAAAATAAAATAGTTAAGTAGGATATTCTGTAGATAATTTGAAATATTTCATCAAACAGTGTGAAATCACATGCCCTCAACTATGTCGTGTATCTTTTCAGTATAATTATACATAACAGGTTGAAGAATAAATATAATTTTTATCGCTTTAATCGATCTCTTTATCTACGGTCTATAAACGTTGCTAATATGCTGTACTACACGGTTGAAAAAAAGGGTATAATTGTTAATACTTTTTTTTACGTTATGTTTTAATTGGGTGCAGGGCGGACTTTTAGACTGGCCTAGCTCCTTGAAACTGTTAACTGTCAAAGCTCCTGCACCCAACGAGCGATCCTTCAAGTAAAGGTTGATAGCTGCGTTAAACTTGTGCATTTTATACTTTAACGGAAACTGAAAACCAGCCAACGAATTCTACTTCTTAGATGTTCGATAAATAAATTCACGCTTTGCATCTCCAGTTTGAGGTTTCGGCAGCTTCACCGTCAACCTGACGTTGAGTCTAAGTCTCCACCCTTAGTCCCCTAAGTCCTCTCCACCGTCTGCACTGAAAAAAAAACCTAGGTAATATTAACAAAAATCGTACTTAATATTACAAAAGTTTTGGGTAAAGAGAACATTTAGTTGATATAAAAGAATAAGTTTTGTTAAAAAATAATGCTTTTCAAAATAACGAAAGTATCGTTAATAATAAAAATTATTTTGTTGATCGCCTGTTGCGCCATTTTTAATGACGTCATAATATAAAAAGTTTTAAAAAAAGTTTTTTTATGATAATAAAAGAATTTTGTAATGCCAAATATGACTTTTGTAAAATTAAAAAATTATTTTTTTTCATTAAAAAATCATTTATTTATATTTATATATTTTTGGTAATTGTACATTTTTAAAAATTTTTTTTACAAAATATTTATTTATTATTTAAATACAAAAAATGTGTTAATAAAGAAAATAAAATAAACTGGATGCTTCAATGTCAATTTGTCGTTAGTTTGTATGTTATAATCGTTAGTTATAAATGTTATGCGAACACTGAAAACACTTTTCCTAAATTTTTAAACTTCACTCAAATACGAATAATGAGGATGTGGTAACTTTAAATTAAAATGGAAAATGAAGTACAATAGATTAAAATTTGTTAGTTTATATTAATATACAGTTATCTACATATTACATCAATATTAAATTTATACTTACGGTATTACTATTAAATTGAATTTAATTATGGTTTATTACTTCACTTTTCATCAAATAAAGTTTTAATTTTCACGGCACTTCCCACAATTTATCAAAGATCGATACTACTTCAACCACACTCAAACGGAACAGCTGTTACATATACGCAATGTCTAATTTTTTCTTTCTTTTTTATTTTTGTACATACAACAAAACCATTTGTGTATTTTAATAAATATTAATTTAAAAAAAACACAAAACATTTGTTAATAGTAAAAATTAGTTTTTTTAAAAAAACATTTTAATGTTTTGTTTTATTTACTAATAATTTGTTTGTGCAAAAAAAGTTTTAAGAGTTTTTAACAAATATTCACATAACTTACGATTTGATTTTAACAACTTAGTATTTTTTGAGTTAAATAAAGGTTCTCTTAACTAGGAAAAACAATTTTGTTGTATGAAAGAAAAATTTTAAAATGCTACAAAATTATTTTAAAAAAAGCTATTTTGTAAATATTAAAGCAGGATTTTTTTCAGTGTGAGTCTAAGTCTCCACTCCAAACCTGACAGCAATATTCTATACAAGGTCTAATAAAGATTTTATATATCTGGAGAACCTGATGCGATTTAAAAACCCGTCTGCATCAATTAAGGAACATGAGTTTACGTGAAGCTGGTTTGGCCAATGCGATAATGTGTTCATTCCATTTTAAACTGTTGCTAATCTGAACACCAAGCAGACGAATTGAGTCACAACCCATGAGAACGTGGCCTTTTACCACAAATGGGTATTCGTTGTGACTTCTTTTACGCGAGAAAGTACATATTTGTGTTTTTTTCTCGTTACATTTGACCTGATTTTTTACTCCCCACTCAAATATTGTACTCAAATCGGAATTAAGCGAAGTGACAACTTCCATCCGTTTACCATTTAACTGTAAAAGAGTAGGCTCGACCTGGAATGAAATAGAAAAGTGCAATGTTGCATCATCGGCAAAACTGTGGATAGGGTTTACAGTGCTATCCAACAAGTCATTAATGTATAACAAAAACAAAGTTGGTGACAAAACTGATCCCTGAGGGACTCCGGCATTTGGGGAGTGTGTCGTTGATGACCTCCCATTTAGCACAACGTTGATCTTTCGGTCTTTGAGAAAGTTTTTTATCCACTTGATGGTCATCGAATCTAAGTCGTATGCCACAAGTTTACAAATGAGATTCTCATGCCAAACCTTGTCAAAAGCCTTGGATATATCCAAAGCGATTGCAAAGGCTTCTCCATGGTGCTCAAGGGCGAGATTCCATTTGTTTGTAACATACGTCAAAAGATCGGTTGTGGAGCGGCTTTCACGGAAGCCATATTGTTTATCTGAAATTATTTTATTAATCTCAAGATAATGCACCAGTTGTTGGTTAATGCATTTCTCAAAAACTTTAGCCACGGCTGACACAATTGATGTTGGCCGGTAGTTTGAAGGGTCAGTTTTATCACAACCACGTTTAAGGACCGGTTGCACCATCGCACTTTTCCAGGCGTTCGGGTATTTACCTTGCTTATAAGAAAGCAGAAAAATTTTAGTTAATATTGGAGCCAAGTCACTGGCAAACTCCTTCAATATTCGAACAGGAATACCGTCAGGTCCGGTGGCCTTATTTATGTCCATTGCTTTCAGGTTCCTGATTTCCTCCGTGATGTTGACAGGATCTATTTTGGAACCACAATAGGGAATTGACGGAGACGTAACTCCATCTGGGACAACTAAGGTCGAGTTCGAAGTGAAGACGTTTGGCAGTAAGTCGGCCTGCAAATATGGATCCACCACCAAAGCACCATCTGCACATTTCAATGCTGAAATAGATGTTTTAGAAATATTGGCAGCCGGTGCGACCATCTGGTGAAAGTTGTGATCGGAGATTTTCAAATCGGAAGCCTCAGCGGCTTCCTTGTTGTCAGCTCTTTTCGCTTCCTTACCACAGATTTTTTTACAGATGTTACGTCTGGTCTTATATTCTGCAAACGAAATTTCGTTGCGCTTATATTTCTTGTGAGCAGATTTATTTTGTCTGGCTGCTTTGGCGGCTTCTCTTGAAAAGATTTTAAAATTAGGATTGGGGTTGGAAAAGGATGATGGGATATATTTATTCATTCCATGTAGAACGGTTTCGGTGAAATTGGAAACGGCGTCGTCTATTTGATTGTTATAAAAACAATGGCAACGGGAAATGTTAAAAAAATTACCGTAAATTTAGTATAGAGGCAGTATGATATGAATTTACTTATAATTGTAATACTTTTTCACAATATAAAGTTTTGGTAAACCTAAACTTATAAATTTTTATCCAAAATCTATAAATACCACGTAATAAACACCTCACAGTATACATTTTATAAGCTGGGATATTGATTTTGTTGCATAAAATTGTTTTATAAGATGAACTTATGAAATTGCATACTTCAAACTTATGGTATTTCTATACTTTATATTTTAACCTATTGAATCTTTACTTTAGAAATATTGGAATTTTTATTGTAGGTTCATTGCATAATTACTACGTATTGTTTTAATATGGATGGTATATATATACATATATATATATATATATATATATATATATATATATATATATATATATATATATATATATATATATATATATATATATATATATATATATATATATATATATATATATATATATATATATGTATATATATATATATATATCTTTTGTTATCAGTACCGTCAGCTGTCATTTCAATTTTACAGTATCTTTTGAAGTGTTCATGTCTTTTTGCGTTTTCAAGTTTATTTAAATTTAAAAATACAATTATTATGGATTCAACAATGTGATAAATGTAAAATAATCTAAATAATAAAATTCGAGAGTATAGTGAGGAGATGGGCATTTATGCAATCGGGTAAGTATGAAGGGTCGTGGTTTTCTACTTTAATAGAATTTTTCTATATTTATGAGTTTATACTTCATCAATGAAACATGATTTGTGGTAATTTGTTTGTTTTCAATATTACAGAATTATATCTAAAATTTTATTATGCTTGCTTTTGAGTTTAAAATATAAAATCAATGTCGATGCACAGAAGTCATACTCATTAGGAATCCTACGACTTATGAATACGGAAGGCGGACCAGCTGTAATAATTACATATGAGGTAAAGTGTACTTGTTATAAAAAATAAGTATAGATTTAAAATATAACGCCATATTACTTAATTCAGTTACAGCCTTTGAAACAATTCAAATTTTTCCAACAAATAGTGGAAAACCAATTTTCTACACAGAGCCAGACAAGAGCTAAGTTTATTTATATTTTTAATTTAAATTAAACTTTAATGTAATGCATATTAAATACTGCTTTTTGTTTTGCCTTTACTTAGAGATTGGGACTTGTGTACATTACAGTACTAAATCTTTTTCAACTTGCTAGAACAAAAAAAATTGAGCGGAATCTCAGACGAGCAAGTAGACGAAACCATGTTTTTGAAAAAGTAAAATAATGTATGTGTTTAAATTAACTTAAATATTACGAAATACTAAGTCGTTTCACGGTTGATCCAATGCATAATCTGCTTGAAGCGACAGTTTTCTTAATTATTCAAACTCTTTTCAACTATCTATGCTCAATTAAAGCTTTTAATGGTGAATTTGTTTAATATGTAAAAACTATGTACAAGTATGTTATACCAAATAAAACTAAAATTGTTAAATTAAATAAGTATATGTACATTATTTTTTATACATTTTGTAATATTAAAACGGATACTACTTGTTTATACTTACTGTTTTAATAAATATACTAGAAAGGTATAAAACCATTGTATAGGTATAGTATTATAAACTTTCATAGGGAAGCTTATATACTACTTCAATACTTTAAAGTATAAACAAATAGTCAACATTCCTATGAAAATTGATAGTAAGTTAAAAAAGTATAATATTCTATTTATTTATGGATCTATATGAATAATTAAAATGTATAAATTTTATACTGATATTGTTAACCGTGTACAATCTAAATACAATGGAATATAGGCTTGTAATCATTAAATAATTGCATATTGTGTTTTATTTGATTACGAAGTATTTAAAAAGATACAGATAACCAACCGAAAAATATTAAGACAAAACAAATGTACAATTGGTTAATTCAAAGAGCTTTGCGACGCCTATATATCTTCAGAAATACTAAAATAAAATTTAAAGTTGTAGATTATGGTTTAAATTGTTTACTTCCGTAATTGGTCATAAGTATAAAAATAAAACTACAACACGATTAGGGACACTTTAACATGCTTAACAAAACCCCGATAACGTTAAAGTTAGTTTGATAACAAATGTCAACTCTTACGATTATTTCTAAATTATATATTTTTTTATTATATTTCTTGGCGTAATCGATTGATGAATGTATAAAGAGAGAGTGAGAAGGATGTAAATCTGTCCTGTTATCAGAAGTTTTTCACTCAGATACTTCGGGGCGGTAATCTTTGGCCGGCAAAGGGTAAGGGTAAAGCGTGGAGTTCCCCAAAGTCTGAGTAAACATGCTAGACCGCTGAAGGAAGGGGAATTAAAGGAAATTAAAGGATTGGGAAAGATGAGATAGGACTGAGTAAGACGAACGCAACATACACTTACCGAATACCATCTTTCACTGACTGATTACCACTTCATTTTTAAGTTAGTTCACTAGATCACAAAATTGTCAATTAATATTGTATATCGAGAAGAAGAAAATTTTAAACACCAACAATTTATAATATCTTACAATTTATTATTATAAACAAAAGAAGGGGAAAAAACTATTTATTTTTGCACCCTCTATTCAGACTCTATTATAAAAAAACATTAAAATATTTAGTCCAATAACAAAACTGATAAATTCGATGCAAAATTATGAAAATATACTTAAACTTAAATCTAGCGATCGATCACCTAAAATTATGAACTAATAATATACTTACCTTCATCCGCAAAGTTCAAACAATAAATATAAGATAATGAATTCAATAAACCTTAGTTTGAAATTTGTTTATGAAGTATATACTAAACTATATATTTAAGATTAAGTAAGAAAATATAATAATAATTAGAAAAATACTTTTACGAAATATAAAATAAAAATAATAATAAAAGAAACATCTTTTAAGGTAAGATGTTGTTTGTTCGTCATTTTTGGTTCATATTTTGAAAAAAACGTGGTCCATCAAAAATGTGGTGATTACCCCAACGGTTATAAACGTAAATCCGCAATCACAACGTCATCAATATTTGATTAATTTACAATAATTGATTAATTTATAATTAGTTTATTAAAATTAGATTTTATAATTTAATTAGGATGTCGCTATATTCATAATATATTTTCACACATAGCCCAACTATAAGTTAATATTATTGTCTGTGAATAACAGTTTTTATTATTTCAATTCTTACAATAAGTTTAAGCAATAATTAAAATTTAAATTTAAGTATCTACATATTATATAAAACATACATATATAGATATACACACTTTAGTTAGCACTAACATCACACTCATGTGATTTTTATACTTTTCTAATTCACAATTAACACAAATCAAAAATACATCCAATAACCACGTGAACTTTCTAGCCATACCCTTTTCGCGATCTATCCAGTTCAACAATCTAATTGCAAGTCCCATTTCAAATTTTCTCAAATTGTTAACTCGTTTCGACAACCGTAATCCTATCTCATTTCAATAACCGGTCTATATTTTATACATATATAACCATTATTATTAAAGGAACGATGTAATAGACATCATTACAACCCACCTAAAATCACTATATCCACCTAGAAAATCACTGAAACTATAAGTCGTATCACTCTATAACCTACACCATGTCCTTTTGGTACGGTCAGTATAAACAATTTGATAATAGTTAAATTAACAGTCCTAGCCATATCGGCCATTCCGATCTATAACCTACACCATATTCTTATGGTCTTTGCATAAGGTCTTGGTCCAAATTGTACATTCCAGTTTATCGTCCATTTCGTAAACATGCTAAAATCTAAAACCACTTCATATTCAGATTGCCATTTTTATTTATATTTATATAAACGAACTCCCATTCTCATATATAGAAATATCGAACATCCCTTTTAATGTCATGCATATGTACCACATCCATCCCAATGGAATGGATGTACACAATGTACATATTTTTTGTGTGCAGTAAAATTAAAAACAGAACAATAAAAAGTTGATGTTTATAAAAAAAATTGAACATTTTTTGAGAAAATACTTTTTCTTTTCGAATTGTTGTTGTTGCCGTTATACTATTTATGTATAAGTGTGTGTTTGTGTGGGTATGTGAATATACGTACATTTATACGAGTATGTGTTACAAAGAAAAGAAATTTTTCATTTAGAACACAAATTGTTTTGCACTTTTTAATCATTTTTCATATTTTTTGTCATTTGTTATTTATTTGTTTTCCTTTTGGACTACTGGACAATGGACAGTAAATGGAAAATAACAAAATGATTTCCCGCTTTCGAATCGTTTGTATTGTATTGAGATGAAGATAAATAAGATAAAATATAGAGTGAGAACGAAGGCAAATTTATTGTTAAACATGTTGTTATTTTGAACAAAAGAAAAGGACAAAAAATAAATTTTTATATTCTTATATCAGCTAGAATCTTGGTTACATATCATTAATCTAAACAAAGATTTTTCCCAAATTTTATCGTTCTTTAATTTAATTCTTAATTATATTTTACTTGCTGTATTTTATGTAATGCATTATTAATTATTAAAGTGATTTAAAACCTTATATCTTTATATCACAGAACTCAGTTCTTTCGGCTAAGAAGGATTGTTTACTATCTGATGTCGATTAGAAATAGAGATAAACACAACTATAGTCAATGGGTGTGCATAGAACTTATATCTCTAATATATACACACGTAAAAATACGACCGTGATTTGTAAATGGAAAATCCCAAACCAAAACATTCTCAATGTTTCCTGAAATAATTGGATTCGTATATTAATGTTAAGTATTTAATGATAACAAAAAAAATATTTAATCTTAATTTTTTATGACGTATAATTACTCAACTATCTAAGGTAAACAACGATATATCAATAGATAATGTACATATGATCAATAAGTTGCTTTATTTATAGACTATAGAAAGTATATAGTATATACATAGTGAGCCAAAGGCAGAGTAAATTTGTCAGTTATAATTCATTCAGAGGTATAGTAAATCTTTCACGACTTCTTATTTCGTTGATAATGTACACATGGTATATATATATATATATATATATATATATATATATATATATATATATATATATATATATATATATATAATATATATATATATATATATATATATTTATATATTTATATATTTATATATAAGACCTGACACCTTTCAGAATTACTTAACTTAGTATTTTAACCAAGATAACTAATCATTTACTTTCGTTGTCACACGCATTATACATTGACGCCTAATCAAAAATAATTCGAAATATTAAAAGGCTCGTATCTTATTTATCATTTGAAGTTGATCGGCTTTTAATTTAGTATAAAAACAATTTATATTTCAAATTAAAATCATAAATCACTAAACATGTTCCGTGAATTGTTCATATTGGTCGCAGTGGTCGCTGTAACTCTTGGATCAGGTAAATTCAAAATTTTCTTTAAACTAGTTTAACAATTTACTAACAATATATCCATTGGTGTTAATAGTCGTTCCAGTTTTGAAACGCGATTCAGAATGGCAGGGTCGAGTTGTTGGTGGAGCAGTAGCTGGAACAAACCAATTTCCACATCAATGTTCGCTTCGTTTAGTTCTTAATATACATTTTTGTGGCTGTGCCATTATAAATAATCGGTGGGTCCTCTCAGCAGCTCATTGCACTCTCGGCCGATTAGTAACAACAACACGTGTTGTTGTTGGTGCACATCATCGCTCAACGGGTGGTATTACTCACAACGTAGCCAGTATAGTTAATCATCCCAACTACAATGAAAACACTATTGCCAACGATGTGTCAGTTGTACAAACGGCAACAGTTATGACATTTACCGCTAGCGTCCAACCAATCGGTGTAGGACAAACTCAAATCGGGGGTGGTGTAGTCGCTACCGTCTCAGGTTGGGGTCAAACTGATCATCCCGGTTCAGGATCGACCAATTTAATGTGGTTGACGAAACAAACTCTTACAAATACAGAGTGCCAAAATCGACATACAGCTGGAAACGCTGCATTTATTTTTCCCTCGTCCCTTTGTGCTGGTGGAACTCGTGGGTATGGAGTGTGTATGGGTGATTCTGGTGGTGCACTTGTCTTTGGTGGAAACGTAATTGGAATTGTTTCATGGGGTATTGCTTGTGCTCAAGGTTTTCCAGATACGTATGCTCGTGTATCTTTCTTCCGTGATTGGATTGTTAACCATACTGGCTAAATATAATCTTTAGACTCTCATTTAAATTCAAAACAATTATATAGAATAGAAATAAAAACTAAATAAAAACTCAATTATATTTGGTTGCTGTTGGAAAAATAATATTTCATATATTCCGTGATATAATCTTACCTTATTCTTAAATGAATAAATGTGATCGAGCTAGCATTTTATTTCTGAGTCACACTACCGATCGTAATTGGGATTCGACCTTCAACTTTGATCTATTACTTCACGGCAAAGTTAATAAAGGTGGGTTAACAAACATACTCTCGCATTTGGAGTCAAGTCCAAATCAATGACATCCAGATAATGTTGTACGAGCAATCATCGAAAATAAAGGCGACAAATTATAAACAATTCCCGAATTATAAACAATTAAACGCAATTAAAGTGTTCTAAGATTGCGATAGATATTACAAAGCGACAGATGTATATTATAAATCAATATTATATAAATTACGGTCTTATCAGCTTCAACTTCAAGTTTTTGCAAAGTTAAATGACTGTTAAACATCGATTTAGCTAAACAGATACCTATTATCATAGATTTGTTTTGTATTTATATGTTAATTATCAACTTTAAGTGATATCATGATTTTAGTATAAAAACACTTTCGATTCAAAATTAATTTCATAAACCAGTAAACATGTTACGTGAATTACTGGTCTCCTTCACTTTGGTGACAGTTACTGTTGGATCAGGTAAATTGTAAAATTATTTTAATTTAATAAAAAAATGTAACAATAAAAAATCTTTTTTACAAAAAGCTCTTCCAGCGTTAAAACGCGAATCGGAATGGGAAGGTCGTATAGTTGGTGGAACAGTTGCACAAATCAATCAATTCCCATATCAATGTGCAATTCGTCGAAATAATGTACAATTCTGTGGCGGCTCAATATTAAACAACAGATATATACTAACAGCAGCGCATTGTACAGTCGGAGAACAAGGGAATTCATTATCTGTTGTTGTTGGTGCCCTTAATCGAACAAACGATGGTGTCGTCTACCAAGTAGAGTACATTATTAACCACGACTATAATCCAATCACAAGAGTCAACGATATATCACTTATAAAAACCACAGAATCTATTGAATACAACGATGCTGTTCAATCAATCGGTGTAGCAACAGGAGAAATACCAGCGGGTTTAATAGCTACCGCATCTGGATGGGGTCGAACTTCAAGTATCGGATCATCATCAAACAGTTTACTGTGGGTGCAGGTTCCAACAATTTCAAATGAAGATTGCAAAACTTGGTTCCAGATATATGGACTACTTTTTTTGGATACGTTTTTATGTGCTGGTGGAGCGCCAGGAAAAGGAGTGTGTATGGGTGATTCAGGTGGTCCACTTGTATATGACAACGTATTGATTGGAATTGTATCATGGGGGATTCCTTGTGGTACAGGTTTTCCAGATGTATATACTCGAGTGTCTCTTTACATTGACTGGCTTAGGACACATATTGTTTAACAGTTTGTATTATCTTTTATAATAATTTTAAAAATTTCTAATGACAATTATTGACTGTATATTTAACCTTTTGTTAGTATAATGTAATAAATTAACTGTATGTATATATATAAAAAGCGAACAAACTTACGTCTGATGTGTAATATTTATTAATTTTAATTGGGTCTTAAGCAACTCAAAATGAATGACATTTGGAGAACCAAAAATGTGTAAGTGGGAATGATTTCATGACCTAGAATCGTCCTCCTGAAATGGCGAATTAATTGGAATTGTTTTATTTGGGGTTCCTTGTGCTACAGGATATCCAGATATATATACTCGAGTGTCTTCATACATTGATTGGATTAATGACAATACTCTTTAACAATTTGTATAAACTTTCATAATAATATTCAAAATTTAGAAAAAATTACTAATTCTAATCAGTGATATTGACATAAATGTCTTTAAACAAGAAAATATTTTTAATTTGCTATTTGTAATATCACATGATTCGATAAATTAACATCTACACCACGATTATAAATCATGTCATTTTATTATGAAATGGTGAATGATCGACGTTAAGTGATAACGTTTTAGTATAAAACACTTTCGATTTTAAATTAAATTCATAAATTTGTCAACATGTAACTTGAACTACTGTTATCTTTTACCTTGGTAGCAGTTTGGTAGCAGTCACAGTTGGATCAGGTAAATAGTGAAAATATTTAAAAATAAAAATTTATTTTACAAACAGTCCTTCCAGCGTTGAAACACGAGTCGCGATGGGAAGGTCGTATTGTCGGTGGATCAGTTGCAGAAATCAACCAATTCCCATATCAATGTTCTTTTCGTCTAAATGGTCAACATATATGTGGCAGATCACTAATAAGACAAAGATTTGAATTAACAGCAGCACATTGCACGACTCCATTTCAAGTGAATTTATTTTCTCTTGTTGCTCACAATCGAACAGACGTTGGTAGTTTCTACCAAATACCCTCGATTATTCTGCACTCTAACTATAGTCCAATCTTATTAAACAACAATATAGCACTTATAAAAACCGCAGAAAATATTGAATTGAACGATGCTATTCAACCAATCGCTATATGGATGAATCAATTATACCAGGAGGTGCTATAGCTACCGTATCAGGTTGGGGTCTAACTTCATATATGGAGTTGCCATCAAACAGTTTAATGTAGGTGGACGTTCCAACTGTTCATTATGCGCGGTTGGAATGACAGATAAAGTAGCATGTATTGGTAACTCAGGGGGTCTGCTTGTAAGTGATGGCAAATTAATTGGACTTGTATCATGGGGAATTCCTTGTAGTGCAGGATATCCAGATGTAAATATATACCCGATTGTCTTCATGTATATACCCGATTGTCATCATATATTGGCTGGATTTCTCACAATACAATTTAACAATTTGTATAAACTTTCATAATAATATTCAAAATTTAGAATAAATGTTTGTTTCTGACTGTATTTTCAATTTTTGTCAGGATCAGTGTACGCCTCGAAATTGAAAATTAGATTTTTACCGCCCAGTTGGCTCAGTGGTTAAAGCTGTTACAGTTGGAGCGGAAGGTACCGGCTTCGAATCACCGGCATCCAATAGGGGCAGGATGTAAAACGGATTTTTCACCATCTGATTACAATCGGTGGTGTGAAAGAACACATCTATGACCCCCTATTGGAGTGTAGAACTCATGGGCCGACCCATCTTCCATGTAAGTACTATAAGCTGGCATGTAGCTATGCACTGCACAGATGGTTCTACGATAATCGAACCTATAGCCGTACGTTTTCGATTTGGCCATTAAGGCTTAGAGAAGGACATAAATAAGCAAGCCGCGAAAGAGCTGAGAGAGTCTTGAACCCCTAAACAGAATGCATAGTATAAAATATAATAAAAAAAAATAAAAAGATTCATTTTCTAATTGCACAGTTGGTAAAAAATTTAATTTTTTTTAATTATTTAGAAAACAATTTTTTTTAGCATCCTTAATTTATCATGTATGTATAATCGTATAGCTTCAACAGCTAAAACTTCTGCGATGACCCAACTGCATATACAATATGATGACCTAATTCAATGTTCTATAATATCATAATACAATGCAATCAAAGAAGTCACTTAAGTGGCTATTCTTAGGAGAAAGTCTTTTGGTTCGTAATTATTTGTAAATTTTCCGGTCAAGCAACCCCTATCGAACCTTAAGCGAGTTACTTAAGAAATCTTTATTTATATTTATAAAAGTTCTTTTTTTATAGAAATAATAAAATAAGATTCGTAGAAGAATACAAAGTTCATTTCATTGGCAGAATCAAATCAAGCCAAGAGCAATTAGTTTCGATAAGAAACACAACCAATAATCATCAGACAATCTAATCAAATCAGATTAACACTTAACGTAGCAATCAACACATATCTGAAACCTCAATACACGAATCATCAGTATTCTATGCAATCCAACAAATCTGCTAAACTATACGTAACTTGTACTGAACATATCCATCATTGCCAATACAATGATCGTATAATCTAAAATTCAACAATCTCTAAAATCTCTTCTACCATTAATAGCATAACGCTACAATAAAACCTCAATAATGTAAAACTTGATTTAAATTACAATACATATTAGATAATAGATATGAAAGAATGCAATGATGAAATATCAGTGTATGCAAAACTATCGAAATTCAAAACCAAAACTATTTAAGGTTCTACTGTATACCTTGATACATGTTTAAAACAAAATATATACAATATCCACTCAGTGTGACAATCAACACTGAACAAACTCTTGACTGTATTTTAAACCTTTTCTATCTGATGCGTAATATTTGGTAACCCGAAAATTCTCAAAAACACATTTCATATTATATATAACTCATACAACAACAATTATTATTCGTTTAATTCTTTTGACCACCATTTATTTTAATTGATATTAAGGAAACAAAAAATAAATGACTCCATACAAAATAAAAGACAAAAGAGGAATGCTAAGCCTGATCTCAAATTAATTGATATCAACTTTGAAATGTTCAAATAAAATCGACTTCCTTTGCATTAGCGCCAATCTCTTAACATAATTTATGTTTGTTCACACCTTGTGTAGTCCCTCCCATCTTGGTTCTAACTTGTGATCAACAATAAAAGTATTCTAAAGTTGCGATAGATGTATTATCAATTTTTTGTTATCAGTTTCAACTTCAAGCTTATGCAAAAGTAAACGCCTTTTGCAGATATATATATATATATATATATATATATATATATATATATATATATATATATATATATTATATATATATATATATAAATATGTATACATATATATATATATATATATATATATATATATATATATATACATATATATATATATATATATATATATATATATATATATATATATATATATATATATATATATATATATATATATATATATATATATATATATGAATTTTTCATCGATATTAAAACGTTCTACGTATGTGCACTATATGCACTGTATAGGGAGTACGTTGATCTTTTGAAAACTTATCAGAAACGTCGCCTTTTTGTATTTATAGGTGAATGATCGATATTAAGTGATACATTTTTAGTATAAAAACACTTTCTGTTTTAAATTAAAGTCATAAATTGTAAATATGTTTTGTGAACTATTAGTATCCTTCGCATTGTTAGCTGTCACAGTTGGATCAGGTAAATAGTGAAAATATTTAAAAAATAAAAATTTAACAACATAAAATTTATTATACAAACAGTCCTTCCAGTATTGAAACGCGAATCGGAATGGAAAGGTCGTATTGTTGGTGGATCAGTTGCAAAACTCAACCAATTCCCATATCAATGTTCTCTGCGTCTAAATGGTGAACATATATGTGGCGGATCACTAATAAGACAAAGATTTGTATTAACAGCAGCACATTGCACATCTCCATTTCAAGTGAATTCATTATCTCTTGTTGTTGGTGCCCAAAATCGAACAAACGATGGTATCGTCTACCAAATAGCCTCTACTATTAACCACTTCAACTATAATTCAGTGACATTTGAAAACGACATAGCACTTATAAAAACCGCAGAAAATATTGTATTCAACGATGCTGTTCAACCAATCGTTATAGATGAAACAATTATACCAGGAGGTGTAATAGCTACCGTATCAGGTTGGGGTCTAACTTCATATATGGGGTTGTTATCAAACAGTTTAATGTGGGTGGACGTTCCAACTCTTACAAATGCCGTGTGCCAAACACGTTTTACAACTATTATTAGTTTACTTATTTTCGAAACGTCACTATGCGCTGGTGGAATGACAAATAAAGGAGCATGTATTGGTGACTCGGGTGGTCCACTTGTAAGTGATGAAAAATTAATTGGACTTGTATCATGGGGGATTCCTTGTGGTGCAGAGTATCCAGATGTATATACCCGATTGTCTGCATACATTGGCTGGATTTCTGACAATACTATTTAATAATATGTTTAATTTTTCATAATAATATTCCAAATTTAGAATAAATGTTTGTATCTGACTGTATTTTCAATTTTTTGTCAGGCCCAGTATGCACTTCGAAATTGAAAATAAGAAGGAGATTAAATTTTTTACTTACATAAAAAAATATATTGTTTTTAAATATTATATATCATTTTTACATTAAGCATTTGAGATTGTTAGATAGTGTTAGTTGATTAGGGTTGGACTACTCTAAATTCATCATTTGATTTTGAGACGAACGGACGGAATCCGAAAACTGTTCCAGTGGATCAAGTGTCTCTTTCGCTTTGTTGTCACTTAACTGAATCACACAGATATCCTCTACATATACAAAAAGTAGATTGGATTATCGGAATAATATACTGTCTTGAAGTGTTTCCCTTCTAGGAAGGATGTATTCCAACATGAGATTAAAAAGTATCGGTGGCAGCGTTTCTCCTTGTCGAAATTTTGTTTGTACAAAACCAGATCAGTCTTCGAGATGGCTCTGACAATTTTTATTTAAAATAAATTCGAGTTACGTCCAAAATGCTCCGTAAATGGAAATTATGGTATTAATTTTTTAAACGCAAGTCGAATCGATACAACTTAAAGCTCTAGTGTATCAAGTACCACATCATTAACACAGAGGTTTCCATCCTGGTACCAAATCACCCGAGTTGACCGAGATCATAAGGTATGGTGCAGTTCGGTGATTGATTTAAAGAAACAACGTGAATTGCACTCATTGCTGAGTTGTTGTTCTCGTAGGACCTTAGCCTTCCACCATTCGCGCTTCTTCTGTTTACAAATGCGTTTAGTTGTCCTGTTTTATTTCTTTTTGCAATTGTAAACCAAGCCTACGCACTATTGTGAGTTTTATATCGTTAGTCGTTATTCAAAAGCAAGACGAGACTTCTCATCAAACCAATCATTTTTGGACTTAGTTTTCACTATACCGAGAATGTTCTGAGCAGCATCGACAACCGAGGTTTTCAATACTTCCCAGACACTGTTTAATTCTTCAGATTAGTAATTAGATCGCTTAATACTATTGCTGACAAGATCGTGATATTTTCATTACGTTTCTTTATTAAAAATGACCTTCACAGGAGAATCGCGTTGAATATTCTTCTATCCTCCCTTACTTTTACGAAAATTTCCTTCGTAGCTTTACAGTGACCAGATACTGTTTCGATAAGATCTCACGGTTTGGACAATCCGAGCCATGTTGATGTGGCCATGCTTCCAAATGGATGTTTTATGAGGAAAGAATGTACTTGCCACTTTGAGATCATGAGCGAATACGGAAATATATTATTATATATGTTGGTCTGATTTCTGCCAGCTCTAGCATTAACGATTTCTGCCAATCACCAATCTAACATCGTGCTCAGGTAAAGAGCCCATCAGATTTTCCAAATTATTGTTAAATGAGTCTTCATCCTGGACAAACTTACGTCAGTGACCGCATATACGCAGAGACAATTGACAGATTGATCAAATACTAACACAAATACGTTATATAAAATAGTATATAAACGAGAACAAAATGGAATATAATATAATAATGATATAATCATCTGGAGTTTCACAGATTAAACTATATTATTTATTAAATTAAAAAGATTATAATTTATTTATTTAACTAACTAAACCATTCGAGCGAAAAAACACCTCCACCCAGAGTGACGATCAACACTGTACTCCTGACTGTGACACTGTGCTCCTGACTGTATTCATTACATTTTCTTAGTACAATAATAAAAAATTAACTATATATAAATTGTGAAATATTTATTGATTATTTGTAATATTTATTATTCGATTAAGTATTGTAACGTCTGAATATCATTTTGATAATCTTCGTTCTATGATGGGTTAACAGGTAGGGGTATTGCTACGGTATGACAATCAAATTAACTCGTTTTCCCCTCCCGTTGTGTAATGATTTACCGTATGTGAGTTTTTTTTAACTTTTCTAAAAAATGAAATAAATATCAATTGTAATCGATCTTTATCGAAGTAAATACTCGTAGGTGATAAGTTGGTTAATTAACGAATCATATCTAAAAAAAACAAAAAAAAAGAAATATATCAACTAAATAAAAGAAACATAAAAAGTACATATATAACATATAGTGTAATTCACGGCGACTACATAGAGTGTGATCAGTGCCAGTCTTTTCCATCAATATTTGTGGAACCATAACGCGTCATAGCTGTATCTGCTGTATTTAAACAGTATCAAAGGTATAAATCTTCATTGTTTTTTTTGTTTGTTTTTGGGCCACGCCAAATGATGTGATTCCGTCTTGATTTCTTTAGGAAACGAAGGGTTTTTTTTTGTCATCTATAGAGTTGGAACTGTATGCAAGTGCTTCAGTAAACGATCTGTTGAAATAAGTAGTTTACCAACACAAGGTCGAAAATACCACGCGCCCGAGATTAGCGTGTTCATAGTGTAACCGTATACAAAATAAGTGTAAACAGCGTGCGGTAAACAGTTTACTATAGTATACGTATACATATTACTGCAAGCTGGTAGTACAAGTGACCATCATATTGTGTAGTCGATAAAGTATGAGTGTCATACAATTACTTGTAATAGAATGGGATTCAACTTAACCTCTCACTGGTTTACTTGTCAGTCATATACAATTCATATTTTACTATCTATCATTATATTTTATTTTATTTATATATATTTCAATTAGATTACTCTTATGTTATAAATCTTATCTTATCCTTAATTAATTTCTTTATTAAATAACTAATTTTTTTTATAATTTTTATATTAAACAATATCTTATTAATCAAATACTAGTAGTTTTAAGTTTATTTATTGAATAATTTCATAATTTAAAAATTAGAAAAATTTTGACAGCCGCCAAACGTAAAGCGCTTTGCTGTGGGTGTGTTGGGTAGTTTTTATTTAATCAATTATTATTTAATTACATTCAATAATCATATTAAAATATATACATATATAACTGTATAGTATTTCAATGAATATATTTTAAACATATTTTTAAAATTTAAAATCGTAAGCAATGTGTTCATTTTTTTTTTCACGATTGTATGATTTCTCATAAGATGTTCGGTTAAGAATTTTTTTTGGGAATTATAGTGTGGCTGATGGGTTGGTGAGTATGCTAGTGTGATTGGTAATAGGATGTTTTTTTTCACTTTTGTTTTTTTTTCTATTTTTTTTCCACTTTTATACGGTCATTACAGATCGCTTCATGATCCAAAAAGCCCACCCTTATTCTCCTGAGCCTTAGCCGGCGTAACGACCGTTCTCCTGGATCCTCTGAAGTGATAAAAACATTTCTCGTAATAATCGACTTATTTATGTCGGATATTACAGTATTATTTTGACCATCCTATAATTTAATTGCCTATTCGGAAACAGAAAATGAGTGACTCCAGAGAAACAAGAAATGAATGTGAAATAATTTTAAAAAAATTTTCAGCAATTTTGTTATGTCTTTCGTTTACTACGGATTACATAATTTAAGTTTCTTTCCATCTCCAACTTGTGATCAACAATTTAAGTATTCTAAAATTGAGATAGATCATCAATTTTTTCAAGAGTTTCAACTTTAAGCTTATACGGAAGGAAACGGCTTTATCAGACATGACTTTAACGATATATATATATATATATATATATATATATATATATATATATATATATATATATATATATATATATATATATATATATATATATATATATATATATATATATATATATATATATATATATATATATATATATATATATATATATATATATATATATACATATTATAAAGTTAACGTGGTTAGTATATGCACTTTATGCACTATATAATGAGTACATTGATCTTTTGAAAAGCTATCACAAAAAGTTTTTTGTATTTATAGGTGAATGATCGACGTTAAGCGATAACTTTTTAGTATAAAAACACTTTCGATTTAAAATTAAACTCATAAGGTTGTAAACATGTTCCGTGAACTATTGGTATCCTTCGCTTTGCTAGCAGGAACTATTGGATCAGGTTAATAGTGAAAATATTAAAAAAAAAAAATTAACAACAGAAAATTTATTTTACAAACAGTCCTTCCAGCGGTGAAACGCTCATCGGAATGGAAAGGTCGTATTGTTGGTGGATCAGTTGCAAAACTCAACCAATTCCCATATCAATGTTCAGTTCGTCTAAATGGTCAACATATATGTGGCGGATCACTAATAAAAGAAAGATTTGTTCTCACAGCAGCTCATTGTACATTCGGATATCAATTGAATTCATTATCTCTTGTTGTTGGTGCCCATAATCGAACAAACGATGGTATTGTATACAAGATAGCCATGATTATTAACCACTCCAACTATAATCCAACTTTATTGATGAACGATATATCACTCATAAAAACCGCAGAAGATATTTTATTCAACGATGCTGTCCAATTAATCCTGCGGATAACCTATGGATGAAACAATTATACCAGGGGGTGTAGTCGCTACCGTATCAGGTTGGGGTCTAACTGCATATACGGGGTCGCCTTCAAACAGTTTAATGTGGGTGGAGGTTCCAACTCTTACAAATGCTGAGTGTAAAAAAGCTCATCCAAATATTAGTAGCATACTTATTTTCGATACGTCTTTATGCGCTGGTGGTTCGGGAGAGAAAGGAGCATGTGTTGGTGACTCGGGTGGTCCACTTGTACGTAATGGTAAATTAATTGGACTTGTATCATGGGGGATTCCTTGTGGTGTAGGGTATCCAGATGTATATACCCGATTGTCTTCATACATTGGCTGGATTTCTGACAATACTCCTTAACAATTTGTATCAGCGTTCATGTTTCTAACAGTATTTTTAAACTTGTTTAAAATAATAATAAATTAACTATAGATACGAGTATAATGCAAATGAATTTATGTCTAACGTGTGGGAAGTGACCGCATTTTCTTGAAAAAATATTACCACTTAATCATGTATTGTCTTACAATCTTTTGGAAAAAAAAATTACTACTCTGACGAATTTAACAATCAAACTGATAGGTAACCTATCAAACTGATAGGTCACCTATCAGTTTGATTGTTAAATTCGTGACTGATCATTATTTTCACTAAGATTAATTCTTGCCAAGCACTATGAAATATCTCGTGATTTAACTTTAGACTTTGTAGAATGACTGTAATTTAGTCACAATTCTGTATTAAAGTTAAGAACAGACTATTACAAATGTTTGCAAATAATTCTGATATTTGGCAAGGAAGGTGCAGTTCTCTACACTTTTCAATCTTTTTTAATTGTTAAAAACCTCAAGACATGACTATATTATAAAATCAAATATGGAAGAATATATAGCTAAACTATATATGAGTTATAAGATCAAACGGTTTAACAGAAATATCTTGACTTCAATCACCCGAAGAGTTTTCATTTAACGATGTTATAACATTTAGTTATGAGCTTGTTCTGGTTTTCTATTGAGCACAGCATATCTCGTTTGTATGTCTTAGAGAAAATACCATTCGCTATGCAGAGGTACCCCAAATTATTCCCTAATAATATTTATATAAAACACTAACCATCTTCAAACAATTTTTATAACATGAGCACATTGTTTAACTCGGGAATGGTTATTCTTGTGTGTTTCACAAATTTTTCGTCGTCCTTGCCTATGATGGCTAAAACAAGTATTTGGGGAAAGCTCGATTCTTTGATCTTCAACTGTTTTGATACATTTTGTCTAAATATTTATGTTATGATAGCGCCTAAAAGCTAGCTACATCGATGAGCAACAATATTTTAGTGAGCATGTCTTTTGGCGGATGTTTTACAATCTAGTACAAATTAGATTGATTGGGTTAGTACTTAAAATATTTTACCAGTATCAAATAGTTAAGTACACACGAGTACTGATACCACAAACAATTGTATCAGTATCATGATGATATTTCTTTTTTGTTAATCAAAATGTGTGTTAATTATTTCAACGAAAATTTACTATCACAATTATATAATTAATTATTTTTATTTTTATTCATTTAACCTTTGACACAATTTTAAAATAGATAGCATAATATTTCTGTAGTTAAAAATAAGCAGAGGTGGTTTAAGGATTTTGTTAAGCAAATTTGCAAGTATGTATAATTTTATTGCATACAATTTTATACATATACGAGTATATATATGTATATATATATATATATATATATATATATATATATATATATATATATATATATATATATATATATATATATATATATATATATATATATTTATAAATATATACTCTATAATTAAGTTAACAGTTACATATCAGTTGTATTAGCTGTATAATAAATAGCCAAGAAGTGAAAATTTTGATAGGTATCAACATAATAATAATATCAAAATACAAGAAACACTTTTTAAGAAGGTGTGGCCTTACGTGAAAATTATTTAGTATATAAACACCTCCAATTTTAAACAGAGCACACAAATAATTTAACATGTTCCGTGAAACTTTCTTATTACTCGCCTTAGTGGCAGTTGTTCTTGGATCAGGTAAAAAACTCCAATAAAATTAAAGAAAACCAAAATGTGACTAACGTGTTTTCTTTTTACAGTTGTTCCAGTATTCGAACGGGATCCAGAATGGGAAGGTCGTGTTGTTGGTGGTTCAGTTGCCGGCACCAATCAATTCCCACATCAAGTTTCACTACGTAATACCGCTAACAGCCATTTCTGTGGTGGCTCAATTGTTAACAATCGATGGGTGCTATCAGCCGCTCATTGCACAATTGGACGTACACTAGCAAATACTCGTGTTATTGTTGGTGCCCACAATCGTATTACCGGAGGTATTGCTCACAATTCAGCCCGTATTGTTAACCATCCCAACTATAATTCCAACACCATTGCCAACGATGTTTCAGTTGTACAAACCGCAACTGTTATTGCATTCAACGCTGCCGCTCAACCAATCCCATTGGGAGCAACCACAATCGGTGGTGGTGTTAATTCTCTTGTATCAGGATGGGGTCAAACCGCACACCCAGGCTCAGCTGCAGCCAATTTGATGTGGTTATCCAAACAAACTTTAACGAATGCTCAATGTCAGAGTCGTCACTCATCAGGTAATGCAAATATTATTTTTGCGTCATCCCTTTGTGCTGGTGGTGTTAACGGACAAGGAGTGTGCATGGGTGATTCAGGCGGCGCACTCACTGCTGGTGGAAGCCAAATCGGTATTGTATCGTGGGGTATTGCCTGCGCTCGTGGCTTCCCTGATACATATGCTCGTGTTTCATCATTCCGTGCCTGGATCATTTCTATCACTGGATAAATTTAGTTGGATTTACGCACTATATATCAATATGTTATCAAACGGATATTTAATGTTAAATAAAAACTTCCAAAAAATATTTGTTGATTTCAAATTCATTTGATCACAAATGCCTCTTGTTTATTCAAAATAAAAAGAACCTCAATTGGAAAACATTATGATAACTAATTAGAAAGGTTTTGTATTTGCATTTCGTGAACTTAAAATTGGTGAGTCTTGTGCAAAAAGAACTTCGATCGATGATTTGTTTAAAAGTTGAAAATATGTGAATTAGGTAAGGTTAATGTACTATTATAACAAGAACTTGAGACGAAGCTCTAAATGATTGAGCCGAATAATTATAGTTGGGACAACTGATTTCAACCTACATGGAGAGAATAATACAGTAAAATTAATTCAAATAATCGGAAGTGATCGTTATACTATTTTTCAATAATATAATATGTTATAACTCCCTGCACGTCACCGTTATGCACCTTATCAAATAGCTTCAGTTAGTGTATATAAAGTAATCTTGATTTAATGATCATTACGAAACACTTGAATACCGAATACATCCATAGAATATGCATTACAGATTATAAGTTTAGATAAAGTTTCACATATAAGGTGAACAAAATCAAATCAGAATCACACAGTAACCAATCACTAACAATGTTTCGTGTACTTTTCGTATTATTTGCCTTAGTGGCACTAACAATTGGATCAGGTTAGTTTGAGCTAACTCAATCGTCAATTATGGTAATTATTAAACTAACTATTTTTATTATTATATGTATATAGTCGTTCCAGTATTCGAACGGGATCCAGAATGGGAAGGCCGTGTTGTTGGTGGTTCAGTTGCCGGAAGCAACCAATTCCCACATCAAGTTTCACTACGTAATACCGCTAACAGCCATTTCTGTGGTGGCTCAATTGTTAACAATCGATGGGTGCTATCAGCCGCTCATTGCACAATTGGACGTACACTAGCAAATACTCGTGTTATTGTTGGTGCCCACAATCGTATTACCGGAGGTATTGCTCACAATTCAGCCCGTATTGTTAACCATCCCAACTATAATTCCAATACCATTGCCAACGATGTTTCAGTTGTACAAACTGCGACTGTTATTGCATTCAACGCTGCCGTTCAACCAATCCCATTGGGAGCAACCACAATCGGTGGTGGTGTTAATTCTCTTGTATCAGGATGGGGTCAAACCGCACACCCAGGCTCAGCTGCAGCCAATTTGATGTGGTTATCCAAACAAACTTTAACGAATGCTCAATGTCAGAGTCGTCACTCATCAGGTAATGCAAATATTATTTTTGCCTCATCCATTTGTGCTGGTGGTGTTAATGGACAAGGTGTGTGCATGGGTGATTCAGGTGGTCCACTCATCACTGGAGGAAACCAAATCGGTATTGTATCGTGGGGTATTGCCTGCGCTCGTGGCTTCCCAGATACATATGCTCGTGTTTCATCATTCCGTGCTTGGATCCTTTCGTTCACTGGATAAATTAGAAATTCGTTTCGTCACGTTTGTCAATTAAAATGTATATATGTAAGAAATAATAAATCACATTGCAAATCTTAGATTTTATTATTAATTGTTTATAGTATTATTTACTAGCTTATCACATACTATATACTTATGCTATATACGTTGGCGATAAGATAATAAAAGTGATTTCTATATTTTGGGAAATTTTATAAACTGCCTCACATTATCTGATATTTCAAGTATGTACTTAATCAAATGATTTCTATTTTTATATGAATTATATTTAGCCTTGTGGAACATACAATTCGTTTGCGTATACCTAGACTTTTGCACACCCCTAAGAATAAAAAAAATAAGTACACTCGACACCAATAAGTACACTGTTAAAAAAATTGTACTGTGATATGCGTTAATTTGCTATAAATGCGTAACCATTGTGAATATGTCAAGTTTAATCAATTTCGCTTCGAAGTTGAATTGTGTACTACGTAAATGGAAAAAGTAAATAGATAATCACTGTACAGTGAGAAGGTAGTTTTGTATTTTGATCGAAAAATCGGATAGCACAAATCAAATTTGTGTTTAAAAACACCTTAATTGCAGATCTAGAAACAAACTTATCATTTATTATACAGGCACACCGCCACATCATTTGACGTCACTGCGATATTTTAAATTTATGGGATTGATAAGATAATAGTTCGCTATTAATACATTATAGTTTTATATACAATATCAGGAAGTCATAAAGCACATATCTCTTGACAGTGTTTAAGAACTAAGTATATATTTTTCTAATCTCAAAAAATCGTATGTTACTTGCTCTATCGGACTTACTAACAAAACTAACTGAATTGAATCTTAGTCTCTACAGCCAGAGTGGTTTTCGGGTCGTTCTGGACTCGTTGATTTTTGCTACAAATAACAAATAACGGCTCTTACTCTTTTTATGTCATCCGGTGCTTGTTAATTTTTGGTCAACCGCGATAATCCTACTCGATCCCACGGCATGATGAGAAACTCTCTTAACCATTAAGCTACAACCGGTAACGGATTGGTGATGGATTTGACAATACAAGGTGAAAATAAAAATTATCGTTATGCGGGTAGAACCTTCCGAATTGGGATGTTCAATGTTACCACACGTTAGGCAACCATTACAATAAACTATAAAAGTTAAACCAATGTGCAAATATGGTATGTAGCTATGTATATCAAACCAAAAAAACGAAATTCATATATATATATATATATATATATATATATATATATATATATATATATATATATATAATTCATTTGCATTAAATTCCTGATCTCGTGATTGAATAGAAATCGGTAGTGTCATCAACGTCGCGTTTTGGGCCATATATTACACACAAAATTCTTCTCTCGAATATTAGAAGCCATCTTTCTTACTCGTCCGTCAAGGTCCTACTCTTACATCCATACATGACAATGAGTCTGAACAACACTCTGTACAGCTTCAGCTTATCCGTATTTGCAAGATGTTTTGATTTCAGAAGTGGACGTAGAGGATATACAAGGCCCGATTTCCAGCAGTAAGCCGAACCTTGATATCCTATCCGATATCCACACTGTTATCGTGAGTAATGAGAGATCCAAGATACTTGAATCTCATTACTCCTTCAAATGTGTGGTTTCCACTACTGAAATCAATTGCGTCTTGGTCTTCAAAACCACAGATCAGATATTTGATTTTGGACTCGTTGATTTTGAGACCAACGGAAGCTGAAAACTGTTCCAGTGGATGAAGTATCTCTTTCACTCCGTTTCCATTTAATCCAATCACACAGATTTCATCTGCATATGCTAAACGTTGATTGGATTGTCGGAATAAGATCTTGCATTGAGGTGCTTCAGTTCTACGAAGGATGTATTCCAACATGAGATTAAAAAGTTTCGGAGACAGTGCAACGCCTTGTCGAACACCAGAAGCAATGCAAATTACACGATTTTTCTTTAATCTCTGCATAGACATGGTGAATTCCTCATAGGATGGATCCTCAATGAACATATCTGCGGTCTGTATTTGAGGATATTCAAACACAGCTTGTGATACATGTTTAACATTAATTAAAACAAAAAAATGTTCACGCCATGTACGAGTATCGAGTACCGCATCGACGTTAACACAGAGGTTTTCGACAATCGAGGTTTTCAACTCTTCCCAGACACTGCTCATTTCATCAGATTAGTAATTCGATCGTAAAATGCTATTGCTGACAACATCTTGATATTTTCGTTGCTTTTCTTCATTAATCAGATCTTCACAGGAGAATCGCGTTTTATAACTCCTAAACTTTTACGAAAATTTCCATCGTAGCTTTGCAGTGGCCAGATAATGGTCACTACCAACGAATTTTGTTGACGACCGATACGATTTCACGTCTTGGACAACCCGAGCCCGGGCTTTTCAAATCAACACATGATAAATTTTGCTTCGGGTTGTTTTACGTAGATATGTGTTCATGTTTCCAAATGAATGTTTTTATGAAGAATGTACTTGCCATTTGAGATCATGAGCTATCGCAAAGTGCATCATTCTTTCGGTCGCAGTTTCGTGTCGGGAGTACGGATCTATATTATTAATTAAATCAGTCTAGTTTCTGCCAGCTCTAGCATTAAAGTCACCACACAGCATCGTGCTCGGGTGTAGATCCCATCGGATTATCCAAATTATTGTAAATTGAGTCTTTATCTTGGGGTTGGCTTACATCAGTGGGCGCATGTACACATACAATTGACAGATTGGCTAATATCATATGCAAGTGAAGCTTGCACATTTGATTATCGACTGCCTGAAAATCCAGTACAGCCTTTTTTACCTGTGGCTCAATGAGGAATCCAACTCCAAGATTTCCGAGGTCATCTCCACTGTGTAGCAAATTATAGCCTTGAGACGCATGCTCTCCACTTTTAGGCCATCGAGTTTTTTGGAGCGCTACGAGTTCCAGCCGATACACTTTCATACATGAAAGAGTATCGGCCGTCCAACGTGCCAGTTTTTCTAATTGACTGCACGTTCCACGTGCTGATACTCAATCACGTATCCGGGTTCATAAGCGAGAGTTCATTGTTGTTTTGGCGGTATCCGATGTTTTTAGTTTGTTGAGATTTGTCAGCTCTGGATACTGCGGTGGTATTCTATGGGTCTCATGTTCGTTCGTAATATTTACGAAACATGTCATAAAATAATACTTCTACACCATTTTATGAAGTAAAGCACAATTTAATTTAACATAATATGTGGATGAATTTTATTTATTTTTGTTTTTTATATTCAGGTTTACTAAAACACAAAACCAAATATTTAACCAGTATGAGAAATAATCCAGGCACGGAACGATGAAACACGAGCGTATACATCTGGAAAGCCGCGAGCACAAGCAATACCCCAAGATACGGCACCAATAACATTTCCTCCAGTGATGAGTGGACCACCTGAATCTCCCATACATGTTCCTTGTCCGTTAACACCACCGGCGCAAAGAGATGATGCAAAAATAAATTGCCCGTTACCACCATGACGTGTAGCACAATTGGCATTAGTGAGAGTTTGAACGTTCAAGAACATAAGATTGGTTGATCCAGTTCCTGGATGTGCGGTTTGACCCCATCCTGATACAACGGCATTAACACCTCCTCCAATTGTGGTTGCTCCTAAACCAATTGGTTGAACGGCAGCAGTGAATGAAATAACTGTTGAGGTTTGTACAACTGAAATATCGTTGGCGATTGTGTTGGCATTGTAATTGGGATGGTTAACAATACGTGCTGAGGCGTGATTAATACCTCCGGTTGAGCGATGAAGGGCACCAACAACAACTCGTGTATTTGCTAATGTACGTCCAATTGTGCAATGGGCAGCTGAAAGCACCCATCGGTTGTTAACAATTGAGCCACCACAGAAATGGGCATTGCCCGACGAACGTAGTGAAACTTGATGTGGGAATTGGTTGGTTCCAGCAGTTGATCCACCAACGATTCGGCCAGACCATTCGTCGTCGAGTTGAAGTTTTGGTGTAGCTATATCGAATAAAATTAATGAATGATATTTGTTTGAAATTTAAATAAAGTTTTAGTCTATATACCTGCACCGAGAGCGAGTGCCACGAGGGCAGACAACAAGAATAGTTCACGCAACATACTGAATAGTTATTAAGGTATTGATGAAAGTTGTTAGTTTTACGCACTTTTTATACCCAAATATTTATCGCAAAATTAAACACTTTTCGATTAGGCTTTTAAATTTAAAAACCTATCTATGAATTGTATCAATATTTATAACATGTAAAGAGTGTTATCAATATTTATAACATCGAATTTCATAAAAAAAAGTCAGCTAGGATTTATGAAAATGATAAACTAATAACGTCAAATATATGCCACCTTTGCATCTGATTCCACAAAAACATCACTAATCCAAATACATACAAAAAGGGATGCTTATATATGATTTGAGATAACGTTCCAAAGAAATTTTCACAAAAGCACCATACGAGTGGTTAAAACAGAGGCAGTTTATGTCCCGATAGTGCGGCAGGACATAAAACAAAACTTATATACACTACACTGTCGACATACGGGATTCCTGAGCTAATCCAAAAAAAATTCTAAATCAGTATACTATTGTCTATACAAATTGGACTCAAAATCCATATACATCCTCAATTTGACTGGCAAACCATTAATTGCAAATCAAAAAAAAAATGGGTTGTACTTCGCCTCTCTACCAGATTACAAATCATAAACTAAAAATACACGACAAACTAAAATCATTTATAAATATAAATCATAACGAGCTAGATCTACATATATGAGGAGCAATAAACTGTTGAAGGCGTTACCATCAACGCATATACATGATACATGATATCTTTATGTACATTGTAATACAATAATGTGATATTGGTCCTAACTCAGCCCATATTGTGAACTGTCCCAATTACAATACTAACAGACTTAACAACGATATATCGGTTAAACACACCGCGACTGTTATTACATTCAATGATGCGGTTCAACCAATTCGTTTAGACACAACCCAGGATCTGTATTGACCAATCTTATTTGTTTTTATAACAAACCATTAACATTTAACTCATATCTTTATGCTGGTGGTTTCAAACCGAAACTGTATGGGTAATTAGGGTAGTTCATTCATTTTCAATGGAAACGTTATTGATGCCGTAACAAATCAACAATTAATTCACATATGGTGTTATCATTAAATTGGCCTGCTTAACAAGATGGGCACTATCTACGTGCCATATATTATGGAAGAAGGATTTTGCAATTATACATAAGTGTCTAACAATTAATTCAGCACATTTCACATCGACCCAATTAAGCATGCCTTTTGATAATCTACTAATTAAATCGCATCGAGTTGAATACTCTCAAATAGTTACCTGCACTTATCGGGTTAGATCAGTTACTGAAATTCCTGATTTTAGTACTTCCTATATAATTAGATTAGAAAAAATTACGGTCATATACGTGTATTGTATACGTTTACACCTGCGTATCGCAAATATATAAGGAACTGTGTCAAAATACATGCAGTGACGTTGAATTATTGCGATAAAATATTTGCTTATTCAAGACACTTCACCGAGGCAAAGTTACCTGATAACTAACCACTTAAAATAATTAATCAGTTTTATTAGAAATGATTTATTGCAATGATTATTTTTCGCAAATTTGTTTTTAAAAATTAATCAGTGATTGGGATTTTTCACAAATACTTAGATGCTGAACAAAAATTTTGTTTTATCCGATTAATATTTGGGTATAAAAAGCGTGTTTAACTCATAATTGTCATCAAAACCTTTAAAACTGTTCAGTATGTTGCGTGAATTATTCTTGTTGTCTGCCCTCGTGGCACTCGCTCTCGGTGCAGGTATGTAAACTATAATTGATTTAAAATTTTAAACAAATATCATTCATTAATTTTATTCGATATAGCTACACCAAAACTTCAACTCGACGACGAATGGTCTGGTCGTATTGTTGGTGGATCAACTGCTGGAACCAACCAATTCCCACATCAAGTTTCCCTACGTTCGTCGGGCAATGCCCATTTCTGTGGTGGCTCAATTGTTAACAACCGATGGGTGCTATCGGCTGCCCATTGCACAATTGGACGTACATTAGCAAACACACGTGTTATTGTTGGTGCCCACAATCGTATTTCCGGAGGTATTAATCACGCCTCAGCACGTATTGTTAACCATCCCAATTACAATGCCAACACCATTGCCAACGATATTTCAGTTGTACAAACCTCAACAGTTATTTCATTCACTGCTGCCGTTCAACCAATTGGTTTAGGATCAACCACAGTTGGAGGAGGTGTTAATGCCGTTGTATCAGGATGGGGTCAAACCGCTCACCCAGGTTCAGCAGCAGCCAACCTTATGTTCTTGAACGTTCAAACTCTCACTAATGCCAATTGTGCTACACGTCATGGTGGTAACGGACAATTTATCTTTGCCTCATCCATTTGTGCTGGAGGTGTAAACAATCAAGGAACATGTATGGGAGATTCAGGTGGTCCACTCATCACTGGAGGAAATGTTATTGGTGCCGTATCTTGGGGTATTGCTTGTGCTCGCGGCTTCCCAGATGTATACGCTCGTGTTTCATCGTTCCGTGCCTGGATTATTTCACATACTGGTTAAATATTTGGTTTTGTGTTGCAGTAAAAATAAAATAATTAAAATAAAGTAAAACAATTAAAATACAATTAATTAGTTAGCGTAAATTTTTTCTGTTGTACTAAAATAATACGATAATGATGCAAAAGTAATCTGACAAATACAACTTTACTCACGCTTCAAAATATCATAACTATCATCAAATTTTGGGTGCACAAGGCTGTGTCCGTAATACTTGTAAAGATTGATTTCGAAACAATTTACATTCTAATGTCCCCAGAAGTGACATTTGTTTACTGATTTCAAGCTTCGTTCTTAACACGAATTAAAGATTGATATAAGTTTCAAAGCATTACCTATGAATGAACAATGTTAAACCATTTATATGAATAAACAGATAAAATTGTTTATTGGATCTGCATCTTCTTAATGAAACCTGCTTAGTTTCTGAGGTACTCGACAAACCCTAATATAACCGACCAAATGGCGCAGTGGTTAAAGCTGCGGCAGTTGAGGAGCGGGTGGTACCGGGCTCAAATCTCGAAAGGGGCAGGATGTAAAATTGTTTTTTCACACATCTGGTAACGATCGCTGGCGTGAATAAACAGATCTATGAAAGATCCTGGAATGCAAAAATTCATCTTCCAAGTTAGTACGATAGGCTGGCATGGAGCTATGCAATGTACATATGATAGGACATAAATAAGCGAACCGTGAAAGAGCTATGGGAGTGCCTTGAGCCAAAAAACAGATTACAAAGATAGAAACAGGCAGACAGACAAACCCCACTGTAATACTTACAAAACCATTTTGTCATTTTGGTTCGCTTAATCTATCTTAAATAGCAAACATCTTAGTTTAATAGAAATGTATACTCGTTTTTGCTATATATAATGTAACAACTGTATTGGTACTCTTATATGTATGTATACGATTATCTTAATCTTTTCGTTCGTTAAAGATTATAAATTTCAGTTATTATTTGAGTAATAGAACCATTGAATATTACCACAGTATTCAGAGCTGGTCGTAGGAGGCAACTAAATCTGATGGATCGCTGGGTTGAAAACCACAAATATCGAAAGAACCAAAAGCGGATAGTGCAAAACCAAACAACGAACATCCGCTTAAGTATACCCAGTCACTTAGAAAACCTGGCGCGTTTGATGGTCTTATCACATGTTTGAAAGACTATCGGCTGTTAAATTGGTAATTATACGATGTCAAATTGGTGATTGATGACTAAAATTCTAGAGCTGGTAGAAATTAGACCGACTTATGTAATACTATAGATCCTTATTTCAAACTGGCAAGCACATTCTTTCCTCATAATAACATCCAATTTGAAACATGGAGACATCCACGTAAAATATTCCGTAACCAAATTGGCTATGTGTTGATTTCAAAACCCGAAGCGGTTTCGGGTTGTTCATGACGTGAGATCATATCGATGTTCAACAAATGGTGAAAGGCTAAGACCTTAAGAATACAACAACTTAGCAATGAGCGCAATTCCCGTGGTTTCTTTAAAGGAGCTGCCTTTCGGGACCATTAACCTCTACGTTAACGCCGATGCGTTACTTGATACATTGCATAAACATTTTCTGACCTAAACTTAATGTTCCACATGTATCACAAGCTGTATTTGAATTTATCTTAAAATACATAAAGTAAGAAATTCACAATGATCTTGCAACGTATATAAATAATAATCGTTTATTTGGAGTTGATTGCATTAATTTAGAGCTCTTGATATTTGGAAGGCTAGCATTGTGGAACTGTCTTTTCGACCTAATTTGAGTGGTATCACGATTTTATGTTATGCATGAAGATTGAAGAATGCAAAGTACTCTGTTATGCCCAATATTCAAGAAGAGTGATCGCTTGAAATACGAGAATTATGGCCTTTGCATTGCATACAAGTTATTGTCGTACATTATCTTATAGGAAGAAATATTCCAAATCGGTCCATCACTGATTATGTTTTTTCGCTAGATAAAATCCTTTCAAAGTTGAGAAAAGGCTATCGACTACTTTTAAAATTAATTTCGGTGTTCGTCAAGGAGATTCACTGCTCCTGTTACTTTTTATCTCATGGAATGGAATACATCCTTTGTAAAAGTACAATATCTTCCGACAATCCAGTCAACTTTTTGTATATATATATATGATATCTATGTGATTGGTTTAAATGACAAGGGAGTGAAAGAGATACTTGATCCACTGGAACAGTTTTCAGCATCCATTGGTCTCAAAATCAATGACTCCAAAGCCAAATATCTGCGTTCTCTGGTTTTCGAGACCAAGACACAATTGACTTCAGTAGGGGTGACCATAATTTTGAAGTAGTGACTTCAACTGTCTCAAAGCTCTCATTACTTGCGATAATAGTGTGGGAGAAGATGTCAAGTTTTGGCTTGTTAGTGGCAACCGGACTTTATATCCTCAACGTCCACTTCTGAAATCAAAGTATCTTGCAAATACGGATAAGTTGAAATTGTACAGATTGTTGATCAGACCTGTGGTCATGTATGGATGTGTGAGGGTAGAACCTTGACGGATGAGTACGAAAGATTAAATATTAATTCGAGCGAAGAAAAATACGCACGTTTTGAACGAAATCAAGAATTTAAAACGAATTCCTGACATTATGCATGAAATCAAAGAACAACAAGTAGGCTGGCTTGGTCACTTTCTGCATCCTGATCCGAACCGAATGATACGGTGTTCTTAAACACAAAACAAACGATCAAATACAAATTGTTGGCCAAATTTATTGAATCAAAACTAAAACTTGATCTTATCATCAGATTATTGAAATACAAAGTCTATTGGCTCTCATACAGATATAGGTATTTGAAATTTGAATTGATATGTTAGCAAGACAGTATATAAATTATCTTATAATAATACTTTTAGTTAGCACAATTTAATTAAACTTCACCATTTTGTATTAATTATATTTATTTTTATTTGTTATATTCAGTTTGACTAAAACACAAAACCAGAGACTTAACCAGTATGTGAAATGATCCAGGAACGGAACGATGAAACACGAGCATATACATCTGGGAAGCCGCGAGCACAAGCAATACCCCAAGATACGGCACCAATAACATTTCCTCCAGTGATGAGTGGACCACCTGAATCTCCCATACATGTTCCTTGTCCGTTAACACCACCGGCGCAAAGAGATGATGCAAAAATAAATTGTCCGTTACCACCATGACGTGTAGCACAATTGGCATTAGTGAGAGTTTGAACGTTCAAGAACATAAGGTTGGCTGCTGCTGTTCCTGGATGTGCGGTTTGACCCCATCCTGATACAACGGCATTAACACCTCCTCCAACTGTGGTTGATCCTAAACCAATTGGTTGAACGGCAGCAGTGAATGCAATAACTGTTGAGGTTTGTACAACTGAAATATCGTTGGCAATGGTGTTGGCATTGTAATTGGGATGGTTAACAATACGTGCTGAGGCGTGATTAACACCTCCGGTAATACGATTGAGGGCACCAACAACAACACGTGTGTTTGCTAATGTACGTCCAACTGTGCAATGGGCAGCCGATAGCACCCATCGGTTGTTAACAATTGAGCCACCACAGAAATGGGCATTGCCCGACGAACGTAGGGAAACTTGATGTGGGAATTGGTTGGTTCCAGCAGTTGATCCACCAACGATTCGGCCAGACCATTCGTCGTCGAGTTGAAGTTTTGGTGTAGCTATATCGAATAAAATTAATTAATGATATTTGTTTAAAATTTTAAATCAATTATAGTTTACATACCTGCACCGAGAGCGAGTGCCACGAGGGCAGACAACAAGAATAATTCACGCAACATACTGAATAGTTATTAAGGTATTGATGACAATTATGAGTTAAACGCGCTTTTTATACCCAAATGTTTATCGCATATTAATACACTTTTTGATCAGCCACTTTTAAATTTTAACTAAAACCCAATCAATAACTAGTAAATAGTATCTATGAATAGTATCGATTTATAATTGTATTTTTTTGTATATAGTTTTATCAATACTATCACTATTTGTAAAACGTAATTTAAAAAAACAGTCTAGCTATTACATATATGAAAACGATAAACTAAACTTTAAATATATGTATGCCATCTTTGTCTTATTTCAAAATCATCACTTACCTGCGTGTATATAAGAGATTTTTATGCCTTGAGATAATTTTCCAAAGAAACCGATCTGATCCGATTGACGATTAATTTATTTAACCGACCAAATAATGCAGTGGTTGAAACAGCGACAGTTGCACTCTTCTATTACATTCGAGGTCGAGCTTACTCCTTCAAAGTTAAACGGTAAACGGCTGGAAGCTGTCACTTCGTGTAGTTCCAATTTGAGTGAGGAGTAAAAAATCAGGTCAAATTCAACGAGAAAAAAACACAAATATGCACGTTCTCGTATAAAAGAAGTAGCAACGAATACCATTTTGTGGTAAATGATCACGTTCTCGTGTGTTGTGACCCAATACGTCTGCTTGGTGTTCAGATTAGCAATAATTTAAAATGGAATAAACACATTATCGCATTGACCAAATCAGCTTCACGTAAACTCGGGTTCCTCAATTGATGCAGACGGTTTTTTAAATCGCATCCGGTTCTCCAGATATATAAAACCTTTATTAGACCGCGTGTATAGAATATTGCTGTCTGGTTTGGGGTGGTGGATATGGCATTGCTCTCCAGTTGCTGGATAGAGTTCAGCGGCGTGCCATCCGAATAAAACGAAACTCCAGACTTACGAAAAATCTAGACAGCCTACAACACCGCAGAGATGTTGTAGAACTCTGCGGTTTCAATAGGGAATGTGGAGTGAGAAAAATCGTAATATTCTTGAACTGTATTGTACGCAGTCTTATACAACCTACAATCTTATATTTAAGCTTTTACAACAACAAAGTGTAAAATAATTATTATTGGCCAAGAAGATTAATAGATTAAATTTTACTGATTCGAAACTGTAACCAGATCTAAACATCAGATTATTGAGTTACAACGTGCATCGGTGGTACTGTTAAACAATAAAATGTATCATGGCTATGGTATGGCAATATGGTGCGCCTATTGCGGTTTATATAGATTTGGCTATTTATAATTTAAATTGAGATGCTAGCAAGACAGTCTATGAATTATCTTGCAATACTGCTTCTATTTATACATTTTATAGCTGAATTTAATCACCACCCCAAAATTTTACCAGTATGTAAATGACCCAGTTACGGAATGATGAAACACGAGCATTTACATCGGCCCCGCAATAACGTTACCTTCAGTCATGAGTAGACCACCTGAATCCCCCGTACATGTTCGTTTTCCGTTAACATCGCGAGCACAAAGAGATGGTCTGCTCTTTGTACTGGTGGTGTTAGCGCCAAAACCGGATGAGCTGTGTGACCCCATCCTGGTTGTTCCTTAATCAATTGGTTGAGTGATTTCGAAACAATATACTTTATAATACATACTCATATTTTTACAACACGGTTCGTGCATAAACGATGTGGGCTTACATCAAACAACCAGATATACTTTTAATTAATTGTCAATTAACTACTTACAATGCAAATTGAAAAACAATTATTTTTAAAACAAAATTTTCATAATTACTCGTCCTAAATCCATTTTTAATTATATTGAATGATTTCACGTTAATCTGTTAATCACGTTAATCTGTCTTATAAAGCAGTATTCTAACAACATTATCTATTAATTAAAAAAAATCGATTAATACAAGCCAGTGTTATATTAATATATGACATCTTAAAGAGTTTTATGGGTGTTCTTCATCGTGCTGTTAGATAACAATATTAATTATTTTGTCATGTGGGAACACAACCTTTCATTGTGAATACATAATTATCAGAAGCTTAAAATTACTCTGAAGATTAATTTAAAATACAATAACAAGGAAGATGGAAAACTAAGATACTCGAAAGACACTAACTAACATCAAAAAAATAATTAAACATACATAAAGTTGGGTATTAGATCTAAGGTTGGGTATATTACTGTTTCTATTCTTGTAATCTATTTTGGGGCTCAAGGCTCTTTCTCCTCTTTCGCGTTTCGCTTATTAACGTCCTACTTTACGCGATTACATAGCCAAATCTAGGACTTACTGCTATATGTACGAATTACGTAGAACCATCTGCAAATTGCATAGAATTTCGCTCCATGAATTCTGCACTCCAACAGGGGGTCATAGATGTGTTCATTCACACCACAAATCGTAATCAGATGGTGAAAAATCTCTTTTGCATGCTGCCCCTATCGGGATACGAACCTGGTACCGCAACTTTAACCACTGCACCATTTGGTCGGTTAGGTATTATATCTTGTACTGTATTGGTCCTTATAGTTTTATTCTCGTATTACAGAAAATATTGGTTTGGTACTCGTATACAAAGAGAAACGAATCGAAATTTGTTATGCTGGCGAATCGAAATAATTTATCGATTTCGTATACTTTTCTTATTTATTTATATTATTTATGTTCACCGTTATATTATTTGCAAAATACAATTTTTTGAAATAATTTTTATGTGATTTCTATTATTTTTCTAAAACCAAAAATATATAACAGAAAATTTATGAGATTTTTGTACACGTTTTCCGGAGCATGGAGTGAGAAGGTAATAATCATAAATTTCTTATACCTTAAATTGATTTCTTAAATTATAGCAGATTTTAAATGTGATTAAACATTTTGACTCTGTTGTTCTGCTTATATACTTGTACCTATGTATATAGTGAATGTGTCAAACGTATAGCAGATATTTGGTAGCGGTTAATTTTCATTATTAATGGTTACTTTACTCCGCGTTTTGCACTCCATCAATAGTTGCAAATGGTTTTACAATACATAATGATTTGTGTCAATTTATAAATCATATTACAAACCTTAGTGAGTCCTATATTCATTTTTAAGTATTTAATTAAAATGTAAAGTGTTTAGCTAGCTACCATTTTGTACTTTGTTACTGTAGTAATTTAAAAGTGAACATATCAACGATCTTAAACTACTGAATACCGAAAAGTTTAACTGCCTAAATGTCATCACTCCCGAAGTAAAATTTCCTCAATTCAAACCATTCTTGCGTCAAAAGGGTGGATAAAGCTACACGCAAATTTAGACGACTCTGGTCAAACAGTATAGTGTCGAATTGGTTCATTGGATTCTCTCACCACAAAATCCATTGGAACTTTAAATGATATGAAAGAAGGCGATCTTTTGGTAATGGGACATGGGGTTTTCTGAATCACAACAGTGTAGCTCTAAAAGTTGGTGGTATTGTTCTAAAGTGGTTGACATTTGGTAATTTACGCTCCCTTGTTATAAAGCGTTGCGTTGGGCTACTTAATAAATTCTCCAGTTTTCGGCGATCTTATCTTCTCCCATAAGTCTCATTTGTACTATCTCCTCTATCTCCAACATCTTATTGTCTTATATAAATCTATATATATTGCAAATTCGGGATCAAAATGCAGTTAATTTGTTGGAATTATTTAAGGATATTTATTAATGCTTAAGATTATCATCAAAGATTAACCGCTTGCAACTATGGAGCCATCCTGGATCCATCTTTCGGTTTCATTACTGCATTGCATTTTCTTATAAACACAAGTAAAGGTTATCTTTAAACTTTATACAGCAGATTAATAACGGACTGATAAGCAGTTGAAGCGCAACTTCTTCTCTGGTACTACTTGGTTTCGATATGTAATTGCTAACTATTAAAGTTAGATATGTGATAAATTCTTTAATATGCTTCTCATTTAAATTTGATTATAGGACTATTGCCAAAAAGATGTTGACTCAAGGATAACATGGTATACTGGCCGTTTGGGCATTACTGGTGTATCTACTACCAAAGCCATATATACTGGACGGTCTTAGGCTGCATGTCTTTAGATCACTTCTTTGCCTAACACATCCTTAAGGTAAGTTAAAATAAAAGATTTTATTCGAGTTAATAATATGTTCATACATTAACAAAGATATAAGGGTAAAGGTACAGAGTTGAATTAGCCTACAGAATGTAAAAAAAAACTCCCGAATGTAAATAACACGACTTTTACATGTTAACGGTGCCCAACTCTGAATCAAACGCAAATGTTACTAAGATTTAAAAACAATGCAATTATCAGATTTTGACAATCAACGTACATTTGTTTGCAATTATTTACAAACGCTTAGTTTTTTAGTTCCAACCGATATCACCCGCTAGTAAAGCGCTATTACTTCGGTTTTTATCTTTGCTAAATAAACCATAGTAAATTTAGCAAAGATAAGAACCTAACTACTAGCGGTTCACTAACGGGTTCTAGCGGTTGGTCGACTATTTTTAACATTATTTGAGGTTTTAGATTATTAATATTAATAATAATAAATAACTAATCAAATCATTTAAAGTATTTTTACTAGCTATAATTTCGTTTATTATAGGTTCCAATCAAATAACTTATAATATTAGAAGAACAATTTTCATAATAAAACTTCATCTCATCGTGATTTCCGTAAACAGCAGTAATGGTTAAGATTCATAGATAGCGCACAACGTTTACAGTAAAAATTCCATCAAAGGAACCTATCGTATTTTATGTAGCTAAATGTAGGAATACGCCCAGCTCTATCCAGGAGTCTTGCCTAGCACAGTCCAATCAATCTATTTTGATATATCATAATTCGTTAAAACCCAGATTTTATTTTCAACTTACTTGTCGTTTGTGGTGTCCCTTCTAGTATTATAAGTTAATTGGTTCTCATGCAAAATACCCTAGAGACAAATTCCGAATTATTTTCATCCTGGTGATACTAAAGATACCTGTTTTCAACTTTTCCAGTATAATAATGGAACTACCGAGCATAAAGATAGTCTATCTGAATTTAAAATTGCCCTTTGCAGAGGAAATTTATGAGTAACAATCGAAATAAATCTAATGATTTAGTGTTGGAATTGTATTGTTTGGAAAGTATTTCAAACTTGTGCCATTTAACACGCGTCATTAATTACAACTATTTGTTGTTGTACGCAAGATTTATTGATATACCACTTATAGGAAAAAAAATAAACAAAACAAAAAGCTATAGGAGGGAAGTCAATGTCAACACTTTAAAAATTGCCACAAAATTATAGATTAAATTATTTGGGAATTTCCAATTATATAAACCAACTTTATACATATTTGTACAACAAATTTAATACAAGATTATATTTTAAAAACGATAAGATATTTAAAAAGCACTCAAAATGAAGTATGTATATTTGAACAAAATTAGCTTTTAGAATAAATCACAACATTGTGTTTACTATCACAGCCCAAATTGAAAATCACGAACTATTCGTATCATCCAGATTTTGTCTAAATATAATTCCAAATATTGAACCGGCTTGTTGTATAACCAGGTGCAAGTGTCATTATCATTTAATACCTCATATTTGTTAGCGAAACTAGTCTACGAATGGCAGATATATGACATTTTTAAATATAGAATTTTTGAACTTCTCAATAAATGTAACTGCTTTTAAAAAAAATTAAATTGACACTAGTCTGGAAACCTTTAGATAAAAATGTACACAAATATGGTTTTATTATCGTAGCAATTAATCGAAGTAATGTCAACTATGGCTTATTACTGGTGAAATGATTTAAATTAATATTGTTATCAAGTTTTAGTATTTGGAAATTCTATAAAATTTATAATCGATTTACAAATACGGTTATGTTCTCGTTTCATCATGTAAAATGTATTTTTTTGTTGAAAAAAATTTATGAAAAACCACATTTATCAAACAGACTTGTCAGATAACGAATATATAAGTGGCTAACAATTTTTTACAGACACAGCGAACTATCTATAAAAAGGAACAAAGCTCTTCTAATTTATTCATTTTCTACTCGAACATGTTCCGTTTAACGTTTCTACTGTTGGTTGCCGTTGTCGGTTTAGCGTTGAGCGAAAGTATGCTCATATTATTCATTTGCATTAGAAGTTAATAATAAATAAAAAATTTATTTTTATTTTTACAGGCCTACCAAAAATACCAGCCCAGTTTTCTGCCTGGCAAGGTCGTATTGTTGGTGGACAGACTGCTAATATTGGACAATTCCCACATCAATGTTCACTCCGTAACACAGGCAATTTCCATTTCTGTGGTTGCAGTATCGTTAACAGTCGTTGGGTTGTTTCGGCCGCTCATTGTACTATTGGGTCGACACCAGCTGGTATTCGAGTAGTTGTTGGCGCACACAATCGTGTTACCGGTGGTGTACAACACGTTGGTTCACAAGTTATTAACCATCCTCAATATAATCAAAACACGCTACAAAATGATGTGTCTGTTGTTCAAACCGTCACTGTTATGGCTTTTGGATCAACTGTAGCAGCTATTCCATTAGGGTCTAATCTCGTTACATCAGGAACAGCTCAAGTTTCAGGCTGGGGACAAACCGCGGTAAATATAACATAGTAATCGATAGTATATTTATAAATAATACAAGTATATTTTATTAAATAGAATCCAGGACTAGCAGCTGAAAATCTTCAATTTTTAAGTAAAACTGTTATAACAAACGAAGCATGCCGCGCCCAACACTCCATTATTAACCGTCTATTAGTATTCGATACCACCTTGTGTACATTCACTCCAGCAGGTCAAGGAACATGTATGGGTGACTCTGGTGGTCCATTGATTCAAGGAGGTCAATTGATTGGTATTGTCTCATGGGGTATTCCATGCGGTACAGTAGCACCTGATGCATATGCTCGTGTTTCATCATTCAGAAGTTGGATTCTTCAACTAACTGGATAATTTAATTATATTTTGTGCTTGATTTTTATTATGATATTATAATTTAAAATAAAGTTTTAAAATATTTAAATACATTGTTTGTTTTTATCAGTTTACCGTTTATTGATTGGAAATATAAAAAAGTCATGTAAAGGAATCCAAACTATAATAACTATGTTATGGATTTAGTAAGGCATACACTCGCTGAGTGCTGAACATTTTCTTAAGTTGACTTAAAAAATTATCAGATATACTAAAATTATACTGTGGATCACTCCTTACATTCCATCCACCGTATTATTCAGATTTATCTTGATGAGTCTATTTTATAGGATAGAAGAAATTTATTTTGCTCTAACGAGAAATTGTACTTAAGTCATATTGATGATCGAGGGTAGGTACCTTTCAGAAAAACCAACTCTCAATTTTTTTATTATAAACATTTAGAAAATGTCAGATCGTTATCAAAGTCGTAGAATTTTACAGTGATTTCTTCGCATATCAAATTGTTGAAAACGATTGAATCTTCGCTAAAATATTAGACGCCATCCATCAAGGTAAAGCCCTCACATCCATAGATCGAACTCCATTGACATAAAAGTTTCCATACAGGGAATCTATTTTAAAATATATCCAAATCGGATTGTTCCGGACGAATACAAGACAAAATCCAATTGCTTTTTAGCTGACGCATTTTCTTTTCGATTAATCGTATTTTGACGTTTCATTGTATTAACCAAAAAGTAATCGCAATTTTAAGAATTTATATTTCTGTTAAACGAAAAACCCGAGTCGTATATAATTCATAATAGCCCGCCAGGTTTTGAGTAACATTTGATTTAGATCTTAATTAGATGGTGCAATTTGGTAACTCCTCTGACATACAATAATTAAGTCGAATCATTACGAAGATTGTTACAGTTACTTACCTAATTCATTAGGCTGACTTCGTACCAAGACCAGCATTATTTTCCATTATGATTCAGCTGGGATTCAGTGTATGATTGATGGTATCCGAATTATTTTATGGTCGACATTTATAAGAGTTGAATCTTTTGCATGATATAAATTGTACATTTTACATGTCATGATAGTAATTTTATAAATGTATACAATATGTACTTACCTTATAGAAAACCTGACATTATCTGTGTCCCGTTGAAATAATAAATATTAAAATTTTAATTTTCTTATCAATAGCATGTCAAACTTTTGTCATGATTTATTTAATGTTTTGATAAAATTTCTAAATTGATAAAACTAATACAATGGATAAAATGATGTGGCAGAAATTCATTTAATAAAAACTTCATATAGTAGATTTCTTAATAAATAATCTGGTTTTTCGTAGTTATAGTATCTTTTTATAAACAATTTAATTAGTGGGAACAAAATAACTCATTTTGAATTAATCATAATGATTTGAACATTTTGTCCCGAAATATTCACTGTGACGTCGATGCCTGTTCTAGGAAGATATCATTTTGATCTATATCCATATATGAACTTCTCAGTCCTCCAAACGACAGTTTCAATTAAAACTGTACTGACATTATGCAGTCCAGTTATGTCAAAAAAAAATGAAGAAAGAGTTAGACTATTGCAGTTCCAAAACTGCGTATTACATTTACCTATCGTTTGTATAATAAATAATTATATATTATATAAATTGATTTACGTCAGAAATTTAATCGTACCACTGTGATATCAACATAAACAAAGGTGTTTGATTTGTTATTTTTGATGATATGACAATCATTTACAAATTTACAATTGAAAACACTTGTGTGTATTGATTTATCTCAAACTTAAAATTCTTATTGATGAAACGTTAAAATTTAATAAACGATTTTTTAGGGGTGAACAAACATAATATTGAAGTTTTTTCATATGATTCAAAACTAACATTATGCATCCAACAGAAGATAATAGTATTATTTTGGCAAACGTCTTATGACGTATTTTAAAGTACAATGAACAAACAAACTGGTGAATATGATTTTCTAAAAGGGTAATTCTAATATAGAAACAGGATGCAAAACGGATTTAGCACCATCTGATAACGATCGATGGTGTGAATGAATGCATCATTGCCCCCTGGGTGCAGATCTCATGGGTCAAACGCATCTTCCATATCAGTACTAAACGCTGGAGATATGCAATGTAAAGACGGTTCTTCGTAAATCGGAATATAACGTAACGTACAGAACGTAAATAAGCGAAACGCGAAATAGTTGGGAGAGCCTTGAGCCCCAAAACAGATTGTAAACATAGAAACAGACTGACAGACAGACATAGAATATGATTTTGTATATTTCCAATTACTTACGTTACTAATTATGGATTGAATTTAACCCTAGTAACTTTCAATCTTGGGTTTACAATCTTGAGGCAGGACATATAAATGATCATCTTCATTCCGAATTGGTAAACTCTTGGCGTCATGATTAACCTAACGTAACTTAAACATCCAATGAACCGATCAAAAACATAAAGCAGCCTGTCTAGGTTTCCTATTACAAACAAATCCTTTTTCAACGCATCGGAGATCTTCAAAAATTTATAGCAATTGACTGCACTCAACAAACGAGCTGAGACAAGCATGCACACTATTTACTTTAAATATTTCCATAAAAATGTTCTGTCGAAATTTATGATCTGATTATGAACTGCTTTATCTGGGTCAACAAGAATATTAAGACAATCTTCAATCAATAAATTTCACGATTCTAATCTTGATTCCTTCATTTCCTTATAGTTGTACTGTGTGCTCGTTGCACATGCTCGAGAATTTAAATGAATTTTTCAAAGTGCAATTAAATAGTTTATCAAATGTACAACTAATATTTTTGACATCCTCGCATTTTCGGGTAGAGCAACACCACACTAACCATCCCAAAATTCTAATACTGATAGTTTCATCACCCGTAAGTTGAAAAGTTGACCACTAATTTTTTTCAGTGCCTATTCCAAACCTAACTCCCCAAAAAATCTTTAAAACGTCATGCAATACAAAACATTCAAAATGACATGATTTTATCTAACATGAAACAAAAACACTCGAACAATCACAAATTAATTATCATTTGCAATTTTATGGCAAATTTTATGCAATCTGTTGATAACAAGAAAAAAATTGTATATAAAAAGGGCAAAATTTGAAAACTAGGTTATTACTAAATTGACGACACAAAAATGTTTAAGATAATTTTCATTCTTGGGTGTGCTTTTGCAGTTGCATTGGCAGCAGGTAAATATCCATATCTAATAAATAAATATATTCGTTGGTGGCATTGTACTAATTTCTATTATAAACATTTCAGAATTACCTGCTGTTCCAACTACTGAGTGGGATGGTCGTATTGTCGGTGGCAACACCGCTGGTGCCAATCAATTCCCCCATAAAGCATCTCTTCGTTCAACTGCAAACGCTCACTTCTGTGGCGGTTCAATCATTAGCAACCGATGGATTTTATCAGCCGCCCATTGCACAATTGGACGTTCCGCTGCGGCAACAATTGTCGTTGTTGGTGCAACTAGCCGAACAGCTGGAGGTATTCGCCATAACGTGTCACGCATCACAAATCATCCCAACTACAATGCCAACACAATCGCTAACGATGTCTGTGTCGTACAAACCGCAACCACAATTGCCTGGGCATCAAACGTTGGCTCAATTCCAATTGGATCTGCCACAATCGGAGGTGGTGTTAATGGTGTGATCGCCGGTTGGGGACAAACCGCTCATCCTGGATCAGCTGCTGCCAATTTGATGTTCTTGAATAAACAAACTTTAACCAATGCCAATTGCCAATCCCGTCACACAGTCAATAATCGTCCATTGATCTTTGCATCGACCCTCTGCGCCGGTGGCACTAACGGACAAGGTATTTGCATGGGTGATTCCGGTGGTGGTCTTATCATTAGTGGAGCAGTTCATGGTATTGCTTCTTGGGTTATCCCATGTGGTCGTGGTTTCCCAGATTCATATGCCCGAGTTAGTTCATTCAATGCCTGGATTATTAACAATGCCCAATAAGTTATAAGCCATGTTCATTTCTAATAAATAAAAGTTTTGCTTCTAAAATTTAGTATTTTGCATTGTTTGTTTCTAACAAATGTATCTTTATGGAAACTACCTCCCACTATTACTATAAAATGGCAAATAAATCGAAATCATCATGTTTATTGGAAAGATAGTTTTATGACCTGTTGCCGCGGTGGCCGGCGTAATCTTGATCTCCTAGTTTCACACACTTTTCGAAACAATTGTGGCTAATGACTCACCGAATGTTGGGTTCTTAGTATGTTCAATCGCCTCTCGTTTATCGGCGTAGACAAGTGAATATAATCCCCAAAGAAAATAATCTAACAGAGATAGATCACACGATCTCGGTGGTCAATTTATAGGACCATTACGTGTAATAAGTCTTCCAAGCAGTTTTTTTGCCAGCCAATTGGGATACCATTGACCGTCGACTGTAACATTCCACCTATCATCGTTTTTGAAGACATATATAGATCAATGATTTCGCCGGCATATAAAGCGCACCAAACAGAGAATTTATCTAGGTGTAATGGTGTTTGGGCAAAGACTGGTAGTTGAAGATTATCTACACTTAAAATTCGACAATTCTGTTTATTAACGTACCTATTTAACCAAAAGTGAACTTCTTCGCTGAATAAAATTTTGTTTGGAAAACCAACATGAATATCAGTTTGTTATAATCCATTGGCTGAATTGACGACGTGTGTGATGGTCGGAAGTTTAATTTTGTAAGCACGTAAACCAAGATCCTTAGACAAAATCTTCCATAAAGATGTATCCACCCACTTTATAAGGGAAAATAACGTTCTACCCCTTATAAATAACGTTCTACAGTGTTTAGTGCTTGTTCGGTACGCATTGTTTGACGTAGCTTTCCAATCGACCACTGGGCAAATAATTTTAAGTATTTAAAATATGCCTCGGCTGAAATGAGCGATTTCAAATAAAACAAAAATATGAAGAAGTATATAAGTGCAAGTGAGTGAAGTTATCACAGGATCTCATCCCAGAAAAAATTAAATGTTTATCAGGTAATACTAATTTCATCCCAACCCAGGATTTTTCAAAATCATCCCAGAAAATCGTGTATTTGTTCAAAATCGGGAAATAAGTACTCAAGATAGAACAAGTTTCTACCTTCTATAAAAAAAAAATTGAAAAATCATAATCAATGAGATTTTCAATCCAGATCAAAGTTTGTGTGGAAACAAATTTAATATATCCAAATTATAATTGTTTTTAATCTTTCCCAAAAATAATTAGAGTAAAAAACGGTATCATGTGAAATCGAATTAATATAATGTCCACTAACTACCAGCAAAACGATAACACCAGCCGTATGTTGAGATTTGCGCTATTGGCCAATATGTACATGGCCCAACTTGTTTTTTTTATATAATAAAGATTTATATTGATGGTTCCTAAGGCCATGTACATATTGGCCAATAGCGCAAATTTCAACATACGGCTGATCTTGTCGGTTGGCTCTTAATTAGTGGACATGATATCAATTCGATTTCACATTAGACGATTTTGAACAAATACACAATTTTCCGGGATGATTTTGAAAAATCCTGGGATGGGATGAAATAAGCATTACCTGATGAACATTTTATTTTTTTCTGGGATGAGATCCTGGGATAACTTCACACACTTTATAAGTTCTACACTTACCCATCAAGCTCACAGATTTTATTTATAGTTACTTACATATATATATATATATATACTCATAATAAAAAGGTAGAACAGCTCTGTATATAGTTTAGGCTAACAGACCTAAAAAGCAATGCGGTGGTCGGTTAGAAAGCCACTATTATCAGGATATATATGATCAATTCTAACTTATCTAAATCACTTTAAATTTGTTATTAAGACATATCATGATCGATTTTTTCTAACTTTTAATTTAAATTTTTAATTAAATATAAACTAAAAGATTTATCTTTATCATTATCGCGGCATCGAGCAAAACTCTTTAGTAATTAACCCTTAATCAAAAAAATGAAATGAAACAGAACAAATCCTTCAACTATCTTGAAATTAAACTTTTTTATCATCGGATTGATGCCGCTTGTCTGTGAAACTAAATGTAACGGATTCGAATTCAAAAAGAGACAACATGAGAAAACAATTATTTTCAGACACCGCCACCAGTAAAGGTGGAAATAAGGTGCTCCTGTAAGGACTTACTATATCTATATACACCTATTTTATGAACGAAGCCATAAACCGAATGAAGTATCATATCAGTAAGTAACACTACCTTATTTATAGATCATCAGACAGCTGTTATAATTTAACAATCAGGCTTAATCACGTCGACCGTAGTCTAAGCAGTTTTTCTGTGACGATCGCTGATCAGCTTAAAATTCAAAGGAAGTAAGCTTGCATGCAGACTTCGTGTTGCATCACTTCATTAAATTCTAAGCTGCAAAGTCAATTAAAATAAGTCAAATATACTTCATTTCCTATTCACCTGTATTAGTTTGACTCAAAACAAACTGACGTTTTTAGACCTTTGTGAAGTTGACCCAAAACTATATTCCAAAAACACACGATTTTTAATGCTGACAACACCAACATTTAAAATGGAAACTTTCATGATAGAGATGTATGAATATAATATATGAACATAAAATAATAAAATTTAATGTGTATAACACTTCTAACTTGTATTGTATCTACACTTGTATTTGTATATTTAATACAATATTTAATTTCATTCATAATTAAAATCAAAACTGATCAGATTGGTACGTGTAAATCGAAACAAATAATAAAAGCGATATCAAAATGAAAGATTATATTTATTTAATATAATATTTTTAGTCATTGGTTAGGTAAGGTTCTTTTATAGAATTCTAAAAATATACAGATAATTATTATGAAGATATCACAGCCATAATGGCCCATATATAGCCATATTCTACAAAAAATATTTCTATCATATTTAAGTGTAACCAAAAAAATTATATCACGACATTTTATTGATGTCAGCCCAAACAACTATATCTATCGTAATACATAAACACTGTCAGCCCTAAAAAATAGTATCACGATTACAAAGTCGAAATTTACAAATTTATACTCGTACAAATTTATGTATTGATTTCGGAATGAATTTTTGATAGTTCTGGTCTTAATCATCACATAGTTGATTAAGATGTGATAATTAAGACCAAAATTATCAAAAAATCATAGCGAGATCGATGACCAAAACTTAAAAAGTTCACTTACATTGAAATGAAGTGAACATTTTTAGAATTACTATATATGGGCCATTATGGCTATGATATCCCCACTGTAACCGTCTAATACTTTGTACTGGTAATGATTAAGACCAGCACTATCAAAAAATTATTTCTAAATCAATATGCACGATGTATACTTTTATTAATTTTGTTCAGACTGTTTGACTGTAAATTTTTACTGCCATGATACAATTTTTTTGGGCTTACAGTTTTTATATATCACGATAGAAATAGTTTTTTGGGCTGACATCAATAATATGTCGTAATGTAATTTTATTTGAGCTGATACTAAAATATGGTAGAAATGTCATTTTAAGTGTTGCCATAGCATTTTTTGGGTTGATTTTTGGGCCAACTTCACATACCTGTTTTTAGAAGCAAATCATGGTAGCTCAGTACGATGGTTATAGAAGATCTTCATAAAAACCACATAGTAGTTCAAATGTTATCAAAACATTCTATATATGGTTAAAATTAAATGCGTTGAGAAATTATAACTTAGCTAAAATTATTTATACTAAATCTCAAAATTTAAGTAAGGACCAATCCACAGCATCCTGATGATATAAAAAAAGGAAAAATTTCCGAACTATAATCACATGCCGTAATGTTTTTACGTAAAATAAGGCCTTGTTAATTTTTATCAGGCCTATTCAAGTATGTAATGTACTTGTATAGCCACTTTAAAAAGCACAACTTCATTTTTATTTTTTATTCAAACTATCAAATTCATAGTAAATAATTTTATCTCTAAGAGAAATCAATAAAATCACTTTTATATATAAACAACTTCAAATTTGCAAAATTCATTATTGTTTAATAACCAGGTACAAAATGTTTAAGATAATTTTCATTCTTGGGTGTGCTTTTGCCGTTGTATTGGCAGCAGGTAAATATCCATATCTAATAAATAAATATATTCGTTGGTGGCATTGTACTAATTTCTATTATAAAAATTTCAGAATTACCTGCTGTTCCAACTACTGAATGGGATGGTCGTATTGTCGGTGGCAGCACCGCTGGTGCTAATCAATTCCCTCATAAAGCATCTCTTCGTTCAACTGCAAACGCTCACTTCTGTGGCGGTTCAATCATTAGCAACCGATGGATTTTATCAGCCGCCCATTGCACAATTGGACGTTCCGCTGCGGCAACAATTGTCGTTGTTGGTGCAACTAGCCGAACAGCTGGAGGTATTCGCCATAACGTATCACGCATCACAAATCATCCCAACTACAATGCCAACACAATCGCTAACGATGTCTGTGTCGTACAAACCGCAACCACAATTGCCTGGGCATCAAACGTTGGCTCAATTCCAATTGGATCAGCCTCAATCGGAGGTGGTGTTAATGGTGTGATCGCCGGTTGGGGACAAACCGCTCATCCTGGATCAGCTGCTGCCAATTTGATGTTCTTGAATCAACAAACTTTAACAAATGCCAATTGCCAATCCCGTCACACAGTCAATAATCGTCCATTGATCTTTGCATCGACCCTCTGCGCCGGTGGCACAAACGGACAAGGTATTTGCATGGGTGATTCCGGCGGTGGTCTTATCATTGGTGGAGCAGTTCATGGTATTGCTTCATGGGTTATCCCATGTGGTCGTGGTTTCCCAGATTCATATGCCCGAGTTAGTTCATTCAATGCCTGGATTATTAACAATGCCCAATAAAAAATTTATAATTAATAATAAAAATAAACTTGAATAGATTTCAAATATGAATCGTTATTGTTTTTGTTTATAAATTATAATTTATATTATTTATTGGTTTTTATATTCGAATTAATGAAAAGCATCCTACTCCTAGATCACTCTAAAAAATAGAAATTGATAGTCGTAAAATTAATATTAAAATAAATGTAATTTTTTGTCCATTTTTGCTTAGATTTACGATAAATATGAAAATTTACTCCAAAAAGATGCACCAAAATTATTTTTCATAGAAATATGTAGAATTAAGCCTAATGTTCTTTCTTTACAACTGAATAGTGTAAAATTACAATGGATGTAATATATTCCACTGCGTAGTGTAATGAATTCACACAGGTACGTATATTTACAACTTGTTACGTAAAAAGAATGTAGTTTCACATATATGAGAAGTAAAAATGTATATAACAAGAAAACTTAGAAAAATCTAGAAAACATTTCGATTCACAAATATCTGTAATTCGCTAGTACTGTTACAACAAGGACTTACAATATATATACAAAACAGAATGCCACACATAAAGTTCTATCGCATATGCCTAATGAAATGGATTTGATCTTGTCAATAAATCATCTTATCAATGACGTCATTACATCCGAACCCGGACTTTAGCGCGAACCACAACATTACAGAATGAATATACAATCAAAGATGCCATACAATTCAAAAACGAGACGTCGTCCAACGGCAGGTTAATTGGTGCCCCCCCTATAGCTTTAGTCGTCAATCAAGCAAGCCACATCATAGTTCTTTACACTACACAATCGTATTTTTGCAAGTCAAGTTTTCGAATTAATTTGTAAATTCACACACGAAATATTAATTTTCCAACAATTTATTTACGACTCTGGGTGAAATTTGCACAGTTTTCGTAGTATTTTTACAAATTCTAGTGTATTTATGATTTACAACAAAGGACGTAAATATTATTTTTAAGACTTGAACGTAAATTTACCCTTATTATAAATGGCATCAAGTTGCCATTTATTATAAACGTAAAATTACATCAATTTTTTTTTAGAGTGATATAATACGAGTACAATCGGTTATTGATTGAAAACAAATCTAAATGGCCAATAAAACATTCAATATCCATATATAGCTTTTTACTATACATAGGTAAAGAAAGTATTTAATACTGATCGTGTATCCAGAATGGCTTACCTAAATTTTACCTGTAATTAATGAAAGCTCAAATTGAAATAAAAATTGAAAATCACAAAGAAAAAACTTTCATGACACTTGTCAATAGATTTGAGGCGTATAAATTTGTTATCTTTAGCTGCCAATATAATGTTATTAATTTTACGTGGCTAACAATGTTTATTAATTAATACAAGGTGATATAATTTTGGCTGCAATCCAAAATGTACAAAAGTCCTCAAGTAATTTGAACGATAATTAAACATTAATTAAAAATACTTGTTTGCTCCAAAAGCAAGCCAAATACTTTTAAATCACTACTTGTTAATCATACCATCAAACACTTAAACTTTAATTACTTACAAAATATTTATCTAATCGTAAATTAAAGTCCGTGTATTTATTTGGAAATCCCAGAGCCGAATTGGAATTAGTCTATATTTAGACATTGTCCATGTCAATCTATATACTTAATTTGTCAATTGATAATAAAGAGCGATAGATAGCGATTAAATAAAAGATTTCCACCAAACTAAAAACATCCATGCATGATAAGAATTTATATTATTTTGATCCGGAATAGTTGAACAATAACTTGAACATTTAATTAAAAAATAGTGAAAATAATTTATAAGCGAATCGCATTATAATCTTATCTTATTGCGATAATTATACAAAATCAAAAAGTGAACGCATATATAAAGCACATATTTTCAATTAAGCTCATTATATCACCATGTTTCGTTTCATTATAGTTATTTTAGCCTTATTTGGCGTTGTGTTTGGAGCAGGTAGATATTTTAATTTAAATTATTTATTATTTTAATTATGCCATACTTTTATATTTTAAATTCGTTATATATAAGGCATTGCACCACGCCCAACATCAAACTGGAGTGGACGTATTGTAGGTGGTCAGTTAGCGGGTGAATCCCAATTTCCATACCAGGTGTCGTTACGTACTGCAGCCAATTTCCATTTCTGTGGTGGTGCCCTCCTTACAGACAGATGGGTATTATCAGCTGCCCATTGCACAATTAATCGGCTGGCCTCAGGCGTTGGTGCTATTGTTGGAACTCTTAACCGTATTACTGGTGGAACTCGTTATCAAATTTTAAGAATCATCAACCATGAACACTACAACGCCAATTGGATTTCCAACGATGTCTGTGTCCTACAAACAACAATCCCTGTTGTACAAACACCCCAAGTTGGTTTCATTGCTCTTGGAACAGGTATTATTGGTGGTAACTTACCTGCTGTTATAACTGGTTGGGGACAAACCGCCAATCCCGGACCTGCTGCAAACAATCTATTATACTTGCGAAAAAATACACTCACAAATGAAGATTGTCGCTCCTCACATTCAACAAACAATGCTCAATTTGTTTTCGAATCAACACTCTGCGCTGGTGGTACCAGAGGAGAAGGTATTTGCATGGGTGATTCAGGTGGTGCACTTGTAGTTGATAATGCTGTACATGGTATTGCTTCATGGGTTATTCCATGTGGACAAGGATTTCCAGATGCATATGCCCGTGTAGGATATTTCCATGCATGGATCGTCAAATCAATGAACTCATAAGATGGTCACTCATTTTAACTATTGTAATAAAAAAAATGTTTTTGTTGATAAAAACTGTAAATTTATTTTGACATTCAACGATTTAGAGTGAAAACAAACATTCAACATGTTTAACCAAATTGATCGATTTTATTTAAAATACAATAATCAATATGAAGATAAAGTGCATGTCTCTATAACTAAATGTTCGGACTAAATATCGATCTGGTTTTAAAATTACTATCTGTGACAAAAATTAAAAACTAGTTAAATAATTGTATTCAGTTAAATATACTGACACGTGACTGGTGATGTTAAACCCGTTGCAAATCAAGTTCCACCACTGTAACGCTATTCTTTTCAGAGCTTCTAACTACAAATACAACATCTCACATGCCAATGTAACATCTTGAGAATACATGCTCATATATATAATCCTATAGGGCCAAAAAAATCGAGCCACCAATTCATATATGGTATATCCAAATGCTTTTAATGAAGCTATAGATAAATTTTAGTCCTCATTTCACCGAAGGGTCATCCATTATGGTCAAAAGTCGAAACGATTCGATCGGAATATAAGAGGCTTTAAAAAACCACAGAAAAGCAAGTGCTCCTATTCCTCTTCTTCTCTATCAAATTTGTACGTACAACACAACATGGTGGCTTTCCTTCTTTGAAATTTGGTAATAGACCAAAGTATATGTTGTTAAAATGTTGATTGGTTACGAATGATGTTCCTATATGAATTATAAACTTGACCTTTGAATGGAGTAGGTTCAAAGGTCATACAATAGGTGAATTTATATGGTCCCATTATAAACAGCAATCTAAACTGAAAACCTAATATTTTATAAAAGTTAGAAATGCTTCGATACTGTTCTAAAAATCTAAAGGCTAGAACCTCATTTAGTTTACTGGTTTTATAATTCAGGTATATTTTTATAATCTATAGTATATAGTAGCTAACTTAAAGTATAATAGTAAACCAAAACTTGTAATAACAGCCTTATATGTTATACTATAAAGCACTGAAGATTCGAAACGTTCAAACAGATGAACTCGCTGAGTAATCAAATTGTTCCTCTTGTGATATAACTATAGACTGATCTAACAAATAATGAACTTCTCACTATAGTAAGAATGCGGATATAGGCTTGGCGTATATTCTCATGTTTACTGTCAAAGAAGAGGAGACACCTGTACTCTAGTTACTTTCCACTGCCTCAGCCTGGATTGTTTTATAAGATATTATAGAAAATCTTGTTTATAATGTATTGGGATGTTTTCACGAGAATTGGTTTAATTCGTGAAGAAGATCTGTTTATAAAGTGAATGGTATAGAAAAAGTGTATTGTTGAATATTTTACAAAAACGATTAAGATTTAGATTAGCTATTAAATAGCTTTTGTTAGTAAGTATAGTTTTGTTTTATTGTGTTATGATACAAAGCTCTCCCTTTGATTTAGGTATTTAAGGGAACGTTATGCATTAATTCCCTGAGCTTTGTTATCTTTTAATATATTATAATACTTACCAATTATTGTTGAATCTCTTTTACGATATAAAGATTTTGTTTTCGTTGAATTTCAAATTTTATATTTAGGTAGACTCTGGATTCTTCTTGGATTACAACTGATTTCAATATACAACTGCTAATACAACTGACTGTGATACCAACTCTTTTCTTATATCTAAATTTTGTCTTATATACTAAATTTTATGTTTTGTCTTTTTCTTTTTGATTTACCAACAGTGTTATAAAAATATTATTATCAGCTATTGATGGTGTAAAATAATGAGTGTGTTACTCGTAAACACTAATGTTTGTTTACTTTTCTTTTAAGTTAAAATAAGGGTTAAAAAATGTGTGAAACAATTTAACATAAGGAGTTGTAAAAGTGTCAACTCGTTTGTTTATATCTTTTATTTTTAAAATAGGATTCTTAGTGTAAGTGTTTATTACTATGTTATAATAACTATAAAAAGAATAAAAAATGTCTGGTTAATTTTAAGAAACAAATTTAGAAATGTCAATGCATTTGTTTATGATAAAGTTTAGATATGTATTTGTGTTTATAACTATATTATGATACTCGTAAATATAAAATTATTGAGGAAGGTGGCGATATGTTTATTAATATATTCTTTTTGCCAGATGTTTTGGTTTCTTTTGGAGAAACACAACAGGATGAATACAGACAAGCTGATTTTTTATGGGGACTGATTCTAAGACTGATTTCAGTTAAAATTCATCCAAAATTTAAATTATTTATTTATTGTAATTGTTATACAACCTCCAAAGATATTGTATCTTATAAATGTAACGGGTATAAAGTGATTTTTATCTCTGGAAACTCATATATGGAACTGTTGTTTTTTCTTTACATTGAACGTTAAATAAAATATATATACAATAATAAATATCTACATTAATAAATTTGACTGCATTCGGACATTAAAAGCTTCAATGATGTTTAACAAATAAAAAGCAAAAGACGTTGTGCCAATTGATAAAAACGAGGGCTTGGTGGTAATCCACAAACTTTAACATTTCCCAACTAACAATTTAGGTAGTTTATTCTATCGCTTGGTGTAATATGTGCTATTTCGGTTGAAATAACGTAAAATTTTGGTTAATTTTCTACTTTCAAGAAGTATTTGCTAATTGGTAAGAATTTAAGGAAAATTTACGAAAATTTTCTGGCGTTTTTCTACCTTTAGGTGACTTTTACTTTTTAGTCTAATATTAAGAAAGTTTGGCCTTATTTGCACCAGCGAATCGTGTTTAAATTAGAAAAGAGTTGGTAGTAGAAAATTGGTTTTAAAATAAGTACAATTTTTCTTCTTTTCCTACTTATTGTCAACTTTAAAGTTACTTTAACTTTTAAGTCGAAAGAATAACAAATTTTAATAGATTTCGTCAATTATATTTCACCAATTTTCAACCTTGGAAACGATTGTACTTTGACAAAGAAAAATAAGGATTTTTTTCTATATTTTTCCATTTTTTTCTACCTTAAGGTTAAAATTTCTTTATAGAAATATTATAGTAGAAATTTAATTTTACCGATCGTCTATAAGACCGTAAATCATCTACAAAATTCACTTTAAAAGAAATAAGCAATTTTTACCTACTTCTAGTTATTTTAGAAAAGTGAAGTGTTATACAGATAGAAATAAAAACAAATATTTTAAATTCTCTCAGCCCTTTAAATTGTTCAACATCTGTTAATTTCGATATCGCATCATCGATCGGAGCACCTACAGAACCAGTGACACATGAAAACTCGAACGGCTTAGCAAACATTTCTACAAATCAGTTATCATCTTCATCTTAAATTTCACTAATATTCACCATCAGTTAAAGAGTCATCAGATTCAGAATCTGCACTTGGCCGTGCCAGTGACACAGAAAACATTTTTTTTTATGGATGAAATTGACGAGCATATTTTTGATGAAGATATTTATAGCAAATTGGAAGAAGAATCCATTTCTGAAATATAACAAACAAAAATATAACAAAAATTGTAAATTTATTATATGTGTCGAAATTATAGATGGTAAAATATCGTTACAAAATTTTGACATATCTCGCGCCAGCATGGTGAACAAAACAATCGTAAAGGCAGAGCTGTACTTTTAGATTCCTTGTTTGCGTTGTTCGTTTCTGATGTTCTTTCGAACATTTACGACAATTAGTAAATTGATTAATTTTATTCGAATCAACTCAATTTTAAAATTCCGTATTTTTTATGCTTTTCTGAAACATAAATTAAATTTGTTTATAAATTTGCCTAGTTCGTGCTATAAATAGATGGTCACTCATTTTCCATAGGCGTCGTTGATTTTCTTATTATATAATAGATTTATTATTTTTTTGGTTACTTCACTGGAAGTTGCGCAAAACGATGTAAAAATGAGTTCCAGTACGATAATTTTTTACCTATAAGTCGATTAACACCCTATTACGTACATATTTTTTCTGACTTGTTTAGTAAAATTTTTCCTAAACAAGTAGAAATAGAATTCGAAAACGCAATTTGAAATTGACCTTAAAGTAGAAATTACTTAAACAAGAATTTTCGACTTAAAATAAGTAATTTCGTTTTAAACCGATGGATATTTCGTCGCTAAGGTCGAATAATTTAGTAATTATGGAAAATAAAGACGATTTTTAAAAATCCGCCATATGTATTTTGCTTAATAATGACCGTGAACCGAAATTTGATGTTACCGAAATGACAAAAAAAATTATTTCTGTATTAATTATATAAAAACAAAATTAAAATATAAATTATTTATAGATGGCATTTCAATATTTTGAGGCAGAAAGTGCGTTTTCATCGAAAAAATTTCAACGGCATTATGTTTTATATTGACTTAATTTCGCACATATTAAAAATGTAATGTATTATTTTTCTCATAATATTATTCATTTGTATTTTCCATTTCAAAATTAATAAAATAACTTGTTTCGTTTTTCTGAGAAGTTATATTAAAACTGGGTAACATATTATTGTCGTAGTAGAAAATTAGGAGAAAATAACTTATTTTTTCCGTCGAATCGACGTAAAACTAACCAAAAATAGGTTAAAGGAGCAAGTGAAAATGTACCTAAATTACACTTTCTAAGTATAATTTTACGTCGAATCGACGTTCGAAAAATTCTCCAATTAGGTTGATTCGACGTCGATTCGATGTAACCTTACACCTATTTGGTTAGTGTTTTTCGTTTTCAAAGACTATTTTTAAGTAAAAATCTACCTATAATCGACATAATTTGTTAGTTGGGTTCGTAACACACATAATAATCACCGAAGCATAAATCTATCGCATTAAAAATATTCTATAACCATCGTTTCGAAATGGTTAACAACAATGTAAAACTAGATGGCCATTACAAAATTATTCGTTATTGCCACTTTGTTTGTTGTTCTAAGACCAAAATGTGAAGAGTTGTTGTTAAAGCAAAACCGCAAAATGGTATAACCGCAATTCAATTTTATTCTCATTAAAATAGAAATAAATAAGAATTTATATTTTGTTTTCATGTTAAACATTTCTTATCAAATTTGAATATATATGTTGTTGAAACTATTTATAGTAAATAAACAATGTAAAAGGAAATTACTTGAAAGTGTAGGATAAAAAGAAAGCTCATACGTAAAAAAGCAATAACAGATCGAAAACCCAGAAACTCAGTTCGAATCATCCACTGCTTTGTCCGAAATTTGTTATCGTTGTAATTTTATATATTCAAAGTTTCACTAAGGACTGGTTTTAAAACATCAACTTTGGATATTTCTACTAAATAAGATGATACTGGTTATACATTCAAAGAAAGCCAAGTAAGCAGGGCCGGCGTGGTATAGGTGCGAAAAATGCAATTGCGTCATTATATTTTTACTATAATTTTACTTAAATTGTCCTGCTTAACTCAAAGATTTAAAAGATTCAAAGAATTGGATCGGTCAAAGTATAACGAATAATTACTATACAACAGCAAATTAAAGAATATTTTCAGCGAAGAATATTTTCAGCGATAACTAATTTATTCCAAAACTTCGGATAAAATTTGGTATTTTCCGTGTAAATTGTTTTTTGAGGTTGAACCAATCTAATACTTTTATATCCACAGTCTCGCAAATATCGCACATGACCTCAGGACCACACGCAGAGCCTACAAGTAAGTGCACAATCCATTGCTTGCTTATACGATACGTGTGATTAGGCGATGATAGCTTTAAAGCTGCTTCTATGTTACAATTAGGGGTGGTTTGATAAAGATTGAAAACAGCCAACTAAACATTTTTCTTCAAACAATGGAAGCTGACCTGTACAGAGTAATATAGATAATCATACAAAAAGGAATCAATAGACGATCATTAAACCAAAACAGTTACAGCTTAAACTAATGGCGAACCAATTAAAATGATAATAGTTCTACGTCTTATAACTGTTAATCAAATTAAAACAGACACGTATATAGGGTAAATTATCGAATCTAAGATTGTGCTATCTTCGTGTGCAAGATAAAAGTAAATTCAGTATCAACACACAAAGTGAAGTTAATGAAATTACGTATCATTGACTGTGAAAGCGTTGTTCTCTATGACAAAGAAGTTTACTACAAATTATTTAGGTATATTTACATACAAAAACATCGGAACATTGTCAATTTGATTATTAAAATACTGTTGAAACAAAACTTTCTTATAATCAGGTGTAGAGATCGAGCTCGAGCAGGATTATCAAAACCGCAGGTTTGCCACTTGAAATATTTGCCACTTGAAGGATTTGATACATCGAATTCAAATTGAAAGAATAATTATTACTTTTATTAAATAGTTCTACGTTCTACACATTGAAAGTAGTCTTGACTTCTGCTCCTCTCAAACTGCCGCCATTTTATAGTACAAACAACGAGCGGTGATTGTGGTATTTTTAACGGCACGACACATCTTGTTGATAGCGAATTCGTCGAATCACTCTGTTTATAGGGCAGAATAAAATTAAGAAAGTTCATCCTTACTATTATTTTTGAAAGAAGAAAAACAAAAATAAAATTGAAGATATTTTCTTTTGTATTTAAAAATTTTCGAAACTTAAAACCTTAACCTCGAGGCGAAATCGAGACCGAATCCGTTTATGTTTGTATAAATGTAATATGTATATAAATATATATATATGAAATGAAAATTGGAAAATACCACAACAACAATATCTTTATTATAACCATATTTGTATATATTTATTTATTTAGATTTAGAAATGATGAAAGTATAACAAATAAAAGTTCAAAAAAGTTCATCTGTTTCTCTCGAGTTTGTAAGAAAAAATAGTAAAGTTCAATTTCAATATATGATTTGATATTATATGTCTTCAGGATAAATAAAATGAAAGCATAATCCTGCTTGACTTCTTTAGAAAGAATCATGAATATATTTTGGGTATATGAAAACAGATTTAGTTATGGTTTTATTTGCTTTATTTATGAAAACAATGGTTTGTGTCCAAAAATAAAATGTATGAATACTTAAGGAGACCATAAGTGCTTTAGTAATATGGTGAATATAGGTAAAAAATAATATATAGGTAAGATCCTTTCCTAGATGTTTTATAAGTATATTCATAATGTTTTTATTGCATACAAAATAGTTTATATATCGGTGATAAAAATGATTTAGTGTTAGAGTTTCTTTCCATCAATTATTTTCTACTAAATTATTACTAATCTTAGGTCTTTATAGTTACTACAAAAACCAACGCCCTTATCATATTTTTGGCCTTCCTATAGCGTTTATATTTTAATTATTTATAGCGTTTATCATTCAACTCGTTCATACACATATGTAGCTCGGCTCTTTGACACACTAACTACAATGTGCTCACATGAATGAAGCAGAACTAAACTAACACATCACCGGAAGAAGACATCGTTGGTTCGAGGTACAGAAGTTTGAATAATTTATTTAATTATGTACACTTAGTCAAGAAAAATTAATTGTATGGAGACAATTTTGTTACGTTAAAAAACTGAAAAATAACAAGAAAGGAATTATAACCATATAGTAAGACAACACACACACACACACACATACAAGAGAGCTTTAATTAACTTTTTTACTCTCCCGCTTTCTTTTTTCCTGTCTATATATATATAGTACTTTTTTATATAAAAAAACTTTAATCTTTTTCTCTTAAAACAAACTTTTCCGATTTAATTTCGTAATAAAAGCACAAAACAAAACTAAATAAATTTTTATTCGCTCGTCTCAAGCGTTTTTTGTTTCATGAAATTTAGCTGAACTTTGTTTAAAAACTTAAAAGCTTCGGTATTAGGTTATGACAGTAGATAACCGTTACTTTTATACACATATATAAAGAGAGTTAAAACAATATATATATACACACATACGGATATAAATTGCGATGACAATTTACTTGTTTGTTTTTGCCAATGTCATGTCGAAGGAAAGTTCGTGGTAAAGTATAAGAAGGTATAATTGAAAACTTGTTTGTGGTTTAAAAACTTTAAAAAACTATTTATTTAATTAATTAAAAAAATTGGTAACATTTAATTTACAATGGTCCAGTATTCGCTTCGATCCAATTGACGAACGTTGACACTCTTGTATAAGCATCTGGATATCCAAACGCACAGTTTATAGCCCATGAAACAATACCAATTACTTCATTTTCACCATTTGAGTTTTTGACTGCTAATGGACCGCCCGAATCTCCACTACAAAATCCTTGATTGTTTAATGCTCTTGTACATAGAACAGTATCGAATATATAATTTTGATGACCAAGTGGTACATAAGCCGTTTTACATTCATCATTTGTTAATGTTGTTTTGGCTAAATATTGTAAAAAATCTGGAGCAGGGCCACCGTTAGAGGTTGCCCCCCAACCGGAAATAGTTGCAGCGACATTACCACCCGTAAGTACACGACTTATTTTAATCGGTTGAATGTAACTATTGTATATCATTGGGCTGGACAGTCGAATGAGTGAAATATCATTTTCAAGTGAGTCATCATCGTAATTAGCATGGTTAATAATTTGTGATACCTCAAATCTTCCACCATCGTTTTGTATATGATGTGCTCCAACGGCAACTAAAGTGTCAGAAATTGGTTGACCAAATGTGCAATGCGCTGCAGTTAATATCCATAAGGTATTTAAAATTGAACCACCACAGAAATGAACATTGGCGGCAGATCTTATCGATGCTTGATACGGAAATTGGCCAGGTCGTGCCGTATTGCCGTTAACAATGCGAGGTGAAAAACTTCTTCGTTGTAATGGTGTACTTTGCACAACCGTTAGTAACACACAAATCACTATTAACTTGAACATTTTTAATCAGACACTGAATGTCTAATAGTCATATTATATGTTTTTTATAAAAATTATTTATCTGGCACATCTGGTGACCACTCTGGTCATCGTATCAAGTTGCCAGTAATAAAATTAATTAATTGTGGAAAGACATTATTTTGATTTAATTTATACTGATCGTCAGTGTCGGTGTCTTAATTGATTGTTATCTAAAACATTGAAGTGGTTTTGAGAAATTTGATAACCACTGAAGGTTATAAAACTTATATGAAATTTTATTTTTTTAATGTATCTTATCAAAAGATAATATGGAATTTTTTCATTATGACATTAACAATATGAATTCGATTAAATGCATTTCACAATATATACATGCTAAAGATGACTAACCCTCCAAAACAAATAATGGCAACTTTATCCGGTACATTTAATAAATTTAATAAATTACTGATCAAAAAGGCCACAGAATGCTATATTTAATATAAAACAAGGTAACCAGAAGGCAATATCACTGGGCGGACGCTTTGCATGATGCATACTAGCGACCGCTTTGTCATTCAAATAAGGCCATCATTTCAAAACTTTAGATGTTAAAATTACAATGATAAGTTACAAAATGGCTTTCGTTAATTTGTCTCAATATAACAGGTCTTCGACCAAACTATATCACCCAAGCGATCATGCAACACGACGGTTTGATTTAATACTTATCTAATTCTTCTATAGTTTCTGAGTTTATAAAAAATTTCCTCTATTACTGCAAGTACTCATGTATGATGCCTCAATGTAATGATGTGTACATAACAAATCTTAAATCGATTGTAATCAGACCAAATATATCTCCCAACAATGTTTATCTCCCAAAAGCTGCCTGAACTATATTTACATGTCTCGCCTATAGGACTGTGACATAATTTTATGTGGTGGTGTATATTTTTGCTAAGTGGTGCATGATTATGCAGTACTCTGTATCAACATACTCGTATCTTGCAAAATAACTGCAAATTGACAACAATGTACAGTACAATTACGGTGATGTCAGCACATAAAAAAGTTTATCATCGTTGTAGTTACTCCTAATATCCTTTAAATGGTGGATAAATGCTTGCTGTAGATCGAAACCTTACACACTTTTTAACTTAATTTTACATATTTATAAAGATATATACATATTTACTAATGAAACGAAACCTTAGAAATACTTTTTCGACGATACTGTTAATTTTCTATTTGTAAATTAATTTTTATTATCTTATTATCAAAAAGAAAATTAATTATTAGAAATTTTATTCTATAGAAAAGTTGTAAAATTTATAATGTTTCATCAAATTTATAATGGCTCTTAAATTGCCAATAATTGCATGTGAAGTCCTCAAATGGATATAATCCAATATAAATTTTATAATTTTTATGTTTATTGGATTTTATTTTCAAAACATGTCTTATTTTGAAAATCATCAAACGATATAGCAGCGACTATAATGAGGTCAAATAGATGCTCTTAAAGTACTGCACTGAAGTAATGTATATAAAATAGAAGACTACAGCATATACGACAATACTATGCTGTAATACTAGTAATGTTAAGCAGTACAACAACAAAATACACTTAAGTAGTGATGATGGTTTATCTTTTGCTTTGTGTTTTCCTGATTGAATTTTTACCGTATACCTTCTTATTCAGTAGACAATTTTTCTGCAGAATTATTTAAAATAATATTCAAGTTTTATTTAAAATATACAAAAAATGATATAACCGAACAGAAACAATATATAGGTTTGAAAGTCTAAAAATGTATTGCATAGATCTATCCTATCAGGAATGTAAAATAATCATCGATTTATCAAAATAAAGTGACAAAAAATATAGGAGTTTAAATGAATTTTCTCTCGACTGCATCATAACCTCGTCACTGTATATAAATAATATATAAATATTGTATATAATTTTATTTCTGTTTTTAAAGCTTTTGAAAGGTTAGTTCTGCTTCGTTTGTTTCTATATTTACAATCTGTTTTGACCCAAACACATCTACGCATTGCTTATCTTGTTGTTAGTTTAGAGTACTGACTTAGATGATTTTCATTCACATTAACAATCAAAACCCCCTATTGTATATTTTCCCTATCAGAGCTAGAACACAGAGCGCCATTTGGTGGGATATCCTGTACCTTTTCATATTAATTGAAGTGTTGATAAATTAGAATAACAAGTCAATCAAAGAAGGCTAAAGAAATAACTTTTTCAAAGAGAAAAAGACTGAAAGTCTATTATTTGTAACTAAACAGTATAGTTCTAACACAGGTTCGAACATTACAAATTTATGAGAAAGAAGTTTTTCCTATGTCTTCCTAAACTTACAACAACAATTTATTTTTGTTTATATGTATTTGTATAACTTCATATTAACGAATAAAACATATTTACGAATAAAACATTGATTCGAACCATAAGTACATTCCTAGAGTTTTCAGGAAACCGGGACCGACCGAAATTCTCGATTGTTTTAACATTACTATGGATCTAATCTAACAGAAAAACATCTTCATTAGAAATCTAATGGTCCTCTGGGTGATTAGTATTCGAAAATTTCATAATAAGTAATCAATTGGCATCATAGGTACTTTCCTAGAGTTTTCTCGTCCTTCAGGAATACCGGGACCAAAATCCTAGATTGTTTTTACATTGCTATGGATCGAGGATTCTGGTCCTTGTTTTCCTGAAGTACGGGAAAACTCTAAGGAAAGAACCTATGATGCCAATTGATTACTTATTATGGAATTTTCGAATACTAATCACCAAGAGGACCATTAGAATTTCTAGTGATTAGAATAAATTGAATTGTATCTTAAATACAATTACAATCATCATATACTGTTTTATTTAGAAAGAATACTTTATTTCATTTATTCATTAATCCGTAGTTTTACTAATACATTCAAACACATCAATAGAATTTTTTTGTAATAATGAAATTAGGAAATACTTCATTTTACACTACGCACGTGTGAAGTTCTTCCTAAAAAAAATCCTAGTTTTTGTTGTTGTCTTTTTAGGATAGTTAAGGAAGAAGTTCACGTATTTTTAATAATTTAAGAGACAGACGAAAACCTAAAAAACTATTGAAGACACTATACAAAACTGCAAAAACACTGGCCGCTCTTCTAATAAATAAATAGTATTGAAAATCTTTCACATTAGTGTGAGAAGAATCGAAAGTGTAAGATTTAGACAAATATAAAATGGTCATTCAACCTTATGATAACATTGACTTCTTCTAAAGAACCAATTAAAATGTTGATCATTTATATCGGAATTAACTGTACTGCATCATACAATGTGATCAAGTATAATATAGTTGATCGGTATCGTCTCAAATGGATTAGTACGTATAACTAAAATAGGAATATCCATTCCAACGATCTACCAAGTAACGATCACAACGCAATTACAATATTAATTTTTAAAAGTTTTAATTTCTTTGAAATTTGCTTATACCTTTGCTGATTTTTCTCGATATGAGTTGGAATAACCCAAAATTTAACTATCAAACATTAACACTAAAATATTTCGAATAAATCAATTATGCTTTATTATTAGCCAAGATTTTGCGATTAAGCTTATTGTCTGTAAGTTATATATAGGGTCCGATTTGCGTGACAGCTTAAAGTACTGACATATAAAATGAGTCAGCCTGAGTTTTGTATACTACAACAGAAGGTCATAGATGTTTACCTCCACATTACTGAGTGTAATTAATTGATTCAAAAGCTTAGCAGCCGCCGAACCTCTAATCGATGCGAAATTTGGAAGCTTGTAAACTATTGTTATCTGGTTTGTTATGTGTAATGCCATAAAAATTGCTCTACTGAAACTTGTGCTTATAACAAGACCAATCAAAACAGTACACAAACAGAATTTTGTTCTAATTTAAAATTAAATTATAAAAATATATTAACAATTAACAATAACAATTACCAAAAAAAAGATGATGATTATTAGTTAGTAAGTTGAAACAAACAAAAATGCATTTGTGTTAAAACCTTAAAACATAAATATAAAAAAGCTTTCTGTGAATTGTTTATATATTTTTATTGTTATTATTTTGTTTTTCATTTTTTTGTTTGTTTACATTTTTCTATATACAACAATAAACACTTTATGGACAAAGTTCTATTTTTGTATTGTTTTTTCATAACTATAATGCAAAAGTTTTTTTTTAGTGTAGCATTTTTTTATAATACCACCACCAGTGGAAAAACAAGCTTTTCCATGTTATGCAATGAAAAAAAAGTTCAAAACAAAACTATAAAACATTAAAATAAAAAAATTACGAATATAGCTGGCAAAACCTATTAAATGCTTGTAATAATATTATCACAAATATTATTGCTATTTTTAAACATTTTATTTTATTTTTGCTGTATTGGAAGTTGAATAAAATCAGTAAAACTTTTTAGAACAGGAATTTTCACCATTTCGTTTTTTTTTTTGCATTTTTTATATTTATAGAAACAACATATTTAATTCAATGTTGCGAATTCATTAAATGTTACTAAACTATAATGTATATTACTAAAACTTTATATGTAGTAAATTTAATTACTACAAAATTAAAATAGAATATTACATTTTCTGGTGTATATTTTTGGTAGCATGACTTAAACATAAGTCCCAAATTTTAGATATTTTTGTATTCGCTTTCTTAGAATAAATTTGTTAACTTATTCAATCATCTGAATATATCAAGAATTGTATTTAGAAAATAATTGTGCCATAGCTAATAAATTTCAACTGTTAATATGCTAAAAAAAGGTTAATGTTACCGAACATATTTAATAAGATGTCAATTTCATATATGTAAAGATATATATATATATATATATATATATATATATATATATATATATATATATATATATATATACGAGTCTTCAAATAACATTTCCACCCAAGATTTGTATATACCGCATATCTATATAACATATATCAAACATCATTCAAATACATCAAATCGATTGCTGTTTAAAAACCAACTTCTCGTAATTATCCTGTCAAATTGTCGTATATTTTATACATGCCAACATATTACTTTAAATTTAACATACCTTTCGTTGGTATAGGTACATATATCGTTCATTTATATTAATTCTTGGAAAAAAATTCAATTTCCAGGAAAACAATTTATGAATTAAATTTTGAATTAATCTCAAATATTGACATCATTAAATATTAAATGATTAAGTCAAATGACATCTATATATATATATATATATATATATATATATATATATATATATATATATATATATATATATATATGTATATTATGTCTCCTGTACATATACATATGTTGTAAACCTCCACCTTTGGAACTTTGGAAAATTTACTAACCGTTCAATTACTTTTTCTCCTGTTACATCCAATACCACAATATAAGTAGCCGGAATATATTATAATAACACTATGATTGCGCCGACCTGAGAGAATTATGATGAAACAGGATTGGAATAAGACTCATTAACATAATCAGCTACATAAAGATGACAAATATAATTGGCAACGCCCTTGTTGTCATAACCCAAAGACAATTTTTCTTGTCTTACTGACGTCAGAATTAGACTTCGAAGATTACTATTATAATACATCGAAGATTTCTATTTTCAAATTTATCAAGAATCACTTAAACCCAGTAACTTTAACTCGTTAAAAATTAAATGATATTTAATTGGTTGGTTCTTCAAAGCCATATACTTAAACAGCCATAACGAGTCATTTTCATATTTTATAGAAAGAACATATTTTGATGTTTTTATAATTTCTAGACTTTGTATGTACAAAACAGCATACAATATTATGTAATGCCATAGTTTGAATTTATTTGTCTTAATTAAAAAACTTATGCATACTGAACAAAAACCACTTTACTGTGCATTCAATTATGTTGCTTGTTCCTGAAAATTTACTTGTACATTTTAAGACCAAACCCGAATTTTTTTTTTTTTTGTTAAAGCTTCAAACCACTTTATAGTCTCATTGTGCTTGCTAGAATAAGAAAGTATATGCGATAAATTGTTTGTATATTTAATTTTAGGTTTTTAATTTTTTATCTTTAAATTTCAAAATTAATTTATTTGCATAAATTATGCATATGTATGTGCTTTTATACTGTACAAGTAGTTGAATATACGAACAAAAATACTAGGCAACATATTTTTTACCATATCTATATATTCTTCAAAGTCTAAAGCATAATATAATTTTTTGTTAAATAGTCTTTTGTGTGCTAGTTGTATTAAGCCTGTTGTTATTATTTGAAAGAAGCATAAATATAAAAATTTAACGAAAACTATATGATGCATAAACAACTAAGAAATTAAAAATATTTATTTGGTACATGACTTAGTGGAAACATTTCAAATTACTGGTATGCAAATGATGATTCGATTTATTTTTCGAAAAAGTTCAAAGCACAACACAGAGATGAAAAACGTTTATTTCATACTGAATATCGTCGTACTGTGCAAAGCGATGTATATACATACAGAGAATCACATGGGTAATGAATTAAGTTGAAAAACTACACATGGTTATGATTTATAACAAAACATATATTTCAAATACATATATACATACATGAAAAAAATATTTTTTATAACATTTAATTTTCAACATCTAACTCTGCACTATACATTCACAATACACAATCTCATCCCTCGATGATTATGTTCGTTTAACTTTATTTTCTGCTATGTAAGAATATTTATAAATGGGAGCTTTTAGAATTGATTAAATTAAATGTTAATCAAATTACAAAAACATCAAATAAACAAAAACCACAATAACTATAATACACAATACAATACAATAAATAATTCCATTAAATTAATTTAATCTTTATGTGTGTGTGTGTGTGTTTAAAGCTTGTTCCACCCACACCTCATACAACAAATGAATTATGTTGAAAAGAGTTTTTCGAAATGAGCGAAAAATATTGTTTTTGTCTTATATTTGTTGAGAATGGAATAATTATGTTGAATGCAGTCTCTTGATATAGAACAGTAGCATAAGCAAATCTAGACACAAAATTTTAAATTATCCCACAAAATACAACGTATATGAACATTAATTTAATTGCATAATTGTAATTTTAAAATTATAATAAACTATACGAGTATTTACGTACCGAAGAATATTGCATTCCTAAACAGATGTTTAGTGGTTTTATGGAAGTTCCATGTAACTTCTGTACGTTTAGCATTGGAAAAGTGATGAAAATCGATATTGCTTCTTTTATATAAAAGCACCATTTTGAATATATATTAATTCAGTATTCGTGTTTATCACCTACAATAAAATCAAAGCTTCATACACGCAAATCAGGTTTTAAAAATTAAATTCGATTTTGTTTACAAAAAACCAAATTAATGTGTATTTAATTGAACTATATCTAAGGAAATATTCCTTAAAATAATCGAATAATATATTCGACGTAAATAATACTTAGTGATATTTTAGAAAATTATGATATTCAAAGTTTATGGTTACTTCATGGTAACTTACTCAAATTGAAATTTTTCAAATTGCTTTATCAGAACCCTCGGTATCTTATCTTATCTTTTATATTTGCTGTGAAATACTACATAGTTTTCCATTGTAAACGCTTGCTTAAATGGGGCTCCAAATAGGATGCTCCCATTGGATATGTTAGTACAAACCAATATTTGTCTTGTTCGGTGAGTTATTGTAAATTAAGCTATACTCTATTTTAAATTTAAAAAAAAATCTATGACTTAGAGGCCGTAAACGGCTCTTACCGCGTCTCGCTGACACCTTATCAACCAGTTTTTTTAACGATTGGTGCACATTTTAGGTGGTCAGCCCAACGAATATTTTTGTACACAAACGCGTTTTTATGTCATCCGGTTGTGCATGTTAATTTTTTGGTCAACGGCGGGAATCAAACTCGAGACCGCGGCGTGATGAAAAACCACCTTAATATAAAATAATTATTCTAGAAAAGATAATAAAAGTCTAGTGTTTTTCCCGCAACGACAATTTTCAAACTTTCGTTGTTCAATTCCAATTTCACACAAAATTATAAATGGTTTTTCATATAACTCCATATAGAGTTCATAATAAGCTATATTATGTTATATTTTTTCTAATACACTCATCAATGGTAATATCTAAGTGTAACAATTTGATAATGTTGTTTTAAATTATTCATTCGACGGATGGTTTCTCTGAGTGGTATCAATTTGTGTTTTAGGGAGATACATTTTATGACGAATTAAATCCAATTTACAATACTGTTGGTTGATCATTTTAAATAAGTTTCCAATGAGTCACTCAACGATTTCGGATGTAACTAATTTTGTTTATTTCAACTATACGCAAAAATTCTCCCAGACATATATGTGCCGCTACTCATGCACTTGTAAAAACCAATTATTTCAGAAAAATCCTTAAAAATAAAAAATATTGTTTGATAGTTGTATTAATTGGGTCAACATATCACTAAGCTTGCAAAGATATCAAATATATTTTATAAACCAATAACTAAATTGGTAGTTGTATAAACCAACAAACTTTTATTAAACCTTGCATGTGTACATCAACAATGATGAATACCAAATAAGACTTTGAATTATACCGTGCATGATGAACTTTTAAAAGAACTTTGTATTATTTACAGTATCAAAATACATACCAAAAAATTGTTTGTTTCCGAATGCAAACGGTGTAAAATCTAAAAAATAAATGCTAGCCAAATGAATAATGTATTAAAAACTAGTTTTAATAATAAATAAACAAACAATTAAATGTACAAAAAAATATATTTTTTAAAAGCTCTTTTCCTATATATTATGTATATAGATACTCTAAAGTTTCCTCTTTGCACATAAAAACTACTTTCATGAGTTTTGTTTTACTCGAAAAAACCAAAAATTCATATTTTAATGGATTTTTGCGTTAGATTACGATTATTTCATCTCATTTATTATTAGACTATTATTGTTACTAGATACATTCGTGCTTGGATTTCTAGGTTTGTTTGGAACTAAAGAAAGCTCAAACTAAAATGAAATGTGTTTTAGAACTATTAAAAAAATATATTATATTTGAAAGCTCTAAACAAAAAATTCAGATGAGCTTTTTCATATTTTTTTTTCTTTTGCGTTACCATCCATATGTAAATGTTTATGTGTTTGTGTTATAATATTTGCAAAGAGTTATAGCTAACACGAAGGATGAAAGGTTTTTTTTATGTTCCATTATTAGGTAGATACATTTATTCATATTATACGAGCATGTATGGTATGGAAAACAGGAAAAATGGTGTGCTTTGTGTTTATTTATTTTGTGTATTTTAATGCTCAGATGAGATATAATGGAATAGGTCATGGAATAGATTTTTTATTTTACATTGTATGGTTGATTTTTGTTGTTTCTAAAGATAAATGAGAAAGATAACGAAGAAAACAGAGCAGCAAAAAATTATTTATTTAGTTTCCTATAGCTGCTGAAGAGTTTCAGTTATTCAGCTTTTTCCAGTTTATTTTGATTGCATGAATTTGCTTTGTTATTATTTTTGTGTTCTAAAGTATTTAGGTTACAGGAAAGTGGAAAAATAACTAGAAATGTAAAATACAAAAACCTGTATAAAAAAAAAAGATTAAAATGTATTCAGAGATTACACGATTGTAATACAAAAAGGTGTTGCAATGATTGAAAAATCGTTATCGATGACTAAAGAATTTATTTTTCAAAGGATTTTAACCTCCAATCATACTAGAACGATCACTCAATTTTTCAATTCTGACCGAGTAAATACGATCACCTAAAATAAGTCAACAACTTCACCATATCATTGTTATAGCATATAGCAATATAATAATAATAAATGGTATTTCGACAAAAAACCAATTTAATTTTTTCACTCACTATCAAAAAATATCTAAATACTAATTTAAAATTTTCAATATTCAATGAAATTTTCCATCTCCAGCTCCTATATATGGGTTTTTACAGTTTATTTAAAAAAATTTAAAACATGAAAAATTCAAATCGATATTCCATAAAAATAGAAGATTCAAAATATACCAACAACAACGACATCCAAATATAAAAATATTAGAAAAAAAATTGTTATTTCAAATACAAAACGAAAAGTTTAGCGAGCTTTTACTTCTTTTTGGTGTCCCGTATTGCATGCAAAAATACCAAAAATAATAGCAGTATAGTAATAATAATAATAACCCAGCCAAATAAAACCGATACGAAAAATATTTTTTTTTGCTGGGGCAACAACAGAAAAGAAAATAGAAAATAAATTGAAGAAAAGTTTTCAAATTGAACAAAAAGCTTATATATAGAAAGCTTTATAAAAAAAAATAAAAAGTGTGAATATACGACACAATAAAATCTAAAATGTTGTCTAACTATTTTCAAAACAACAGTCTGTTGTCATAACAATCTAACAAGTATGTGTCATTAGATATTTTTCTATCGCATCATCGTAACCGACAGGATGTATTTTGATAGTTTCAAATTTAGGTCAACAATACAATGTCATTTTATATATATGGAAAAAACCTGACTGTCTTTAAATAGTTTTCGAAATCTTTTATAAATTCAATTTTATATATTTTAAGGACGTGCAAAATGTACTTAAACTGATTTGCAGTATTACATGAATGCTAAGACGTAACAAACTTAAAACCAGAGGAATCTTCTGGTAGATACTATAACTCAAAATGAAAAAGCTCGATTCATCTGAACGATATAGTGTACGTCATGAACATAATGTACAACAAATGGTTAAATGAATTACAAGACATTAATTGTTTTCACAGGTGTTGCAAGTAAATAGTTGTAACATTATGTGTTATACTACACTCCAACATATCCTCAAATACCGGGACCATATACTTATATACTTAGAAACAAAATATTTCGATTGAATTGATTCATAACATGTACAACAATAGAATAATAAAAGCAATAAATCCATCAAGATTATAATCATGTTCTTAAAGGAATTCTCACAATATTGACAAGTTTGTTCGAATACGTAAATACCATTCCAGTATCAAAAACCTATACATACAAACAAGTAGCCAACAATGAATTTTATTTTATTTTTATATTTTTAGAATTTTAAGTATTGTATCGATAACTTATTTCTCATTTCTATTTATATGTAGATATATGGTATATCTGTATATGTTTTCTCGTAAATCTTTATGAACACAAAAATACGAATTATTAAGAAATCAAACTAAATCAGATTTTAAGTATTGTATATCGACATGCATATACATGTATAATATATACAAACACTCATAACAAAAAGCATCCAAATTAATGAAAGCACAAATCTAAACAACAAAATAAAATAAAAGGTCCAGTCATAATGTTTATATGACTTTTTTATTCTTATATTCAAAGCTTTTTTTATATTGATGTTTATTCTGTTGTAAATGATCTATTAAAATGTTCTTGTGTTGCTTCTGTATTTGCTATTTATTTGATTTGATATTTACTGTGTACTCTGTTTTCGTCGTTGGCGTATGTAAGCCGAAAACAACATGTCTTATATATTTTGTGTCTTTGTCGCTAAAATTCTGAGTACAAATGTTGTATAAATAACCTTCCCAAATGATAAGAATGTTGCGATTTTAACGAGCTCAATATGCGGATATGATACGATTTATAATATATTATATATATTGATTTGTTAACCACCGTTTTGCTATAATGTAGCACAATTCTAGCATTCTTAGTATCAATTAATACTGGACACATATTGGAATGAAGAAAAAGCTCGATCCAACATTGTGATAACTTTAAGCATAATACGTCGAGGTATGCTTGTCGACGCTTTATATATGACGACAATTTTTAATAGCACAACAATTTGTAATGAGGAAGTAATTTTTGCCAATTATATGACCCATAAATTTTCTCATTGTTCGCATATTTATTGACCAATAAGTCAACGAAAATTACATTAAATCAAAAAAATCCATTTACATTTTGTATTTAAAAAAATAAAAATGTTTCCATCATTTCCTCTCGTCATCATTCGGAACGGGAAATTTTTTATTTTCTGTTATTACTATTATTGTTTTTGTATGTATATATATATATATGTATTCATTTTTCATCCGGCAATCAAACAATTAGAGCAGCAGTATACAAAACGATCGAAAAATACGGGAAAAGCGAGCGCAATACAAAATAATTTTCAATCAACTATGGAGTTATATAAAAATACCATTTTGCTCTTCATAACCTCATAAGGTTCGTTAATGTAGGTATACGAGGCATGTACGTAGGCCAATTGAAAATCAAACATTGTCTACTCTATATATAAACGAAAAGGTTGCAACAGCCAAAAAACGGTAACATGAAAAACAATAAAAATTATGACTTTTCAGGATGATTTCTAGAAATTTTTTTGGTTTTCTGTTGTTTTGCCGCGCCGCGATGTTATAAATTGTGTGCGATGTGTAGGTACATTTGGTGTATGAATTATTATCATTATTTTTTTGGTTTGTGTACAAGTTAACAACCCCGCACTATATACGAGTATATATAATACTTTGCTGTTGCAGTTGAATAGTGGTGGCATTTTTATTATTGTTATTATTATTATTATTATTGTTACTACTGTTATAATATATTTTTGTATATGAATGATAAGAGTAACAATATTACATTTAAGCCGTGTAGAGTAGAATTTTTGTTTGTACACATTAGGAACAACAAGAGACACGCGAAAAAATGATTTATTTTTTATTTACAAAATATTTATGCCACGGAGCGGTGGGAGGTGAAACTATGTAGAAAGATATGGATTATATATTTTTGTACTTTTTTCAGCTGGGGATTTTGAGTTTTTTTGTTGATTTTTTTTAACGAAAGGATTGAAAAATGTTTATGCTTTACCGGGTATAGCATTATGTAAAAGTCATAAGATAGTGGAATTAAAAACTGTAAAATAAGTTCAACGTATGGGCCACGATTAATTAAAATGTTTTAGTTGGAAATAGTCTGGAAGTTACGTGAATTTAGCATTTTTGAATACTAACCTCAAAGAGTATACATATTTCCAAAAATAACTGTGGATTTCAACTGGAAAACTCCACGTCCATATATGATAAGTACTAATAATAGCTTTTATCTCGTTATTTATTTGATTAGATTATATTTAAATTACCTTGGGCCATCAAAGCAGCTGACCGAATAAACTTATCTTGTATCCGTAAATCCCTTATCTTCTTGCAAATAATCGAGTGTGTACATTAACTTTTAGTAGAAGATTCCGGGATCCCTTATATCTGACTTTGAAAATACCGTGAATTTGTTCAATGAATCTTGCCCCACGGCAACAACATACAAATCTATTTTTTATATTAAATTTGTTGTTTGTATTTTGGCGTGTAGGAAAATATTAGAGAAATAGCCAAAAAGTTATGAACATATACAAATTTGTTTCGTAACATTTTAATAATATTTTTAATTTCAACGGATAAGAATTTTTTATACATTTTTACATAATTTTCCATGGCTTAAATTACACCAACATAAAATAAAAAAACATAAAAACGTTTTGAGTACATAATTTTATATCTTATGCATAAGCAGCTGGTGTAAACATAAAAACGTACTAGTTGGTACCCCAAAACTACCCATTATCAGTTTATGTTACATAATGGTTTGATTTAAAAATGTATGTTAAACATGAAAAGATAGTGTCAACGTGATATAGTGTGGTAGGTGCATAAAATATTTTTACAACAAAAGTCATAAACAACAAAATAAAGTTTACTATACCAGATGTAAAACGGAAACACCTATCATTTTAAGCTCCTATAAGTACATATATAGTCTCGTATACGTGTACATATTTATATGTTCATATATGTGGGGTATGAAATCGATCAAATTTTCGCCCACTTAATATTCTTATCTGCACAAAAATTTAATTGGCTTTCATCGAATATGTTTAAAGGAGATTTAATATGATTGAAATACTCGGAAAAGCTTTTAAGTTTTATAACATATAAATATAATCGATATATGATGAAAGGATCGGTTTTTGAGCATTTACTTTTTTCGAACTACAATATATAAAAATAAGATGAATAATCTATAATATTATAAAAATACTCATCCTACCACCTATTCAAATTTCTGAAATTATATTTAGAGAAACATCTAATCATAAATTGGTACTCACACACAGGTTGAAATAAAACCTTAATTGATTAAACAACACTGCAGTAAAAAAAATTATATACTTCATTCCAAAAATAAATTAATTGAACCAAAACAAAGTAAATATTAAAATATATTTTTTTTTTATTATCTACTGTACATATTTTACATAGTAGTACATTATGTATCTTGTATAAACATAAAATCATAAAACCAAAAATAAATAAATAAATTTATTAAAAACAAGACTTAAACTCGGAGCTTAACTACTTTTCTCCGTAAGTTTTTAAAACAGAACAAAAACTAAAATCGTATGTATATAAGGGAAGAAACATATAATTTTTATAGTGCTTTTGTTGGAAGGTTACGATAATAACAATTATAATCCCATCATCCTTTTAAGATTTACAAATTTTTAATTTAATTGAAAAAATATTTTGAGTAAAATTTATACCTGTACATACGAGTACATATACCTGTATGTATAGTTTATATAGTTTTCTATCATAATAAACCAAGAAGATAGAAAATTGTATGTATCCTTACTTTGAAGTACTTACCTATTTTCTACTATACGATATGACGTTGTGACATGACATTTCGTCAACTTAAGTCGGCACACGAAATTGCATAGTGCTTTTACTTTCGAACTGAAAGATTTTTATGTTTGTAACAACTTGCGAGGCATGAGTGAACAACAAGGCGTGGTCATGTTATAGCCGGCTAAAGCTCGAGGATTGGGGTGGGGTTAGCCAAAGTTAAATAGTAGCTTGCTAGACTACATTACATTTTGGACGAAAACTTGACGAATGTTAACATTAAAAAGTTCACCGACGCTGGGAGACGTTACCTACCTTCAACTCCTCATAATTTATTTAATCCATCATATTTAACTAGTAATATGTACGATAAATACAAAAAATAGTAAATGTTATTTTAAAATATGAAAATAATTATTAAAGCACCACAAAAAACATGTTCAAAAGATTCATTAGATGTAACTATATTTATAATTTTAATATAACTAGTTAAACTGAACTAAACAAAAATAAAAAAAAACCCTAAATAATTTTACGTTGGGCGCGATTGATGCGAAGTACGTAGCTTACAACGATATATGGTCCCATAGACGAGTAATTATTATTTCGAAGAATGTTGATTATAATTTTGGTTATAATTTTAGTTAAATATTAGCGTATAATTTTATTTATTAGGATTAGTATTTTAGTTAAGTTTAGTTGAGTAGTTTTATGAGAGTCTTTTTATCCATTTCATTTAAGTATAGTTTTAAAGGTTCAAAGCACATGTGTAAAAGTCTTTTTGACATTTTTTTCTCTTTTAAACACTCTTTAACAGTATTAATCACTTTAATTATTAATTTAATTTTATTATTTTCGTATATTTATTTAGACTAATTTGTCATCTAGTTTTAACACGCTCCAAAACTCAACTGACTAATATTTTTCTTAACCCCACCCATAAATGAGCTTGTGAAAATTTTTAAACAAATAAAAATTGGAACGAACGGGAAGCCAGTCGTTACAGTTTCCTAGTTAAAATTCACTTTAACAATTTATATAACTAGCAGGTATATAATTCTGCGAAATATTTCATTGTTTCTTGAACTTTTACAATTTGGGACCAGTTTGATTTGTAATCGCAGTAACTGGAAGTTTTATGATATACGCACCCGCTTGTACACCTTAGAAAATCGCGAACAATCAATCAATTGATATACACAAAATAGAAAACAATGTATCTGAAAGAAGAGGTTTTCAAATCTGTTACTCAGTTTGAGTGTCGTTCTTATTCGTCGCCTAATCATAAATATATTTTTCATTTAATTTAAGATTTTGCAGCAATAATTGTTCCAAAAATTATAGATGATGTCCATCATCATTTAGTTTAATATAAATAATACTTATACCAATCTATTAAAATCACAATATTTTCTTCATTATATATGGAAAGTGACATAAATCGGGCAGTAACGATATTTATCAGCGTATATGTTTAGCTAAGGTATTAAAATAAAAGTTCGTTTATTTATTCAGATTTCGGGTTGAAATGTTTTCCCAATATATTAAATAATCATAAAGGATATAATTTCCCAAATAAACCCAAAACAATAGTAAAATTCAACCAAAACTTTTTAATAATGTTTTTATTTAAATAATATTTTGAATAAAACGTTTTAATATAAGAGCCCAGGGTTAGGTGAATCACTATCATTAAATACACATATCACCAGCAATACAACAAAAACGAACTAATATTTGCCACAACCAAAAAGTATCATAAACGAATTAGTATAGTTTCGTTTTGGGGAGTGTATGTGACACCACAACATATTTAAGGCTTATGTTAACCTTTTCGGTTTATGCTACGGTGAGATGATAATTTATTACAAACAATTAGAAAGTTATATTTAAATCTTAGTATATATATATATATATATATATATATATATATATATATATATATATATATATATATATATATATATATATCCAGATTTTAAATCAAGCTACGTATTATACTAATAAGTGTTCCTGTTATTCGGATACGATTTCCTTTAATTACTCAACTATTTTATAATATATATAACGAACCTACTTGTTAGTGATTTCTATATATTTCGAAATAAATATAAAAATTCAACCGGTATTTCCTTTAAAAGTCTATTCGATTTAATTATTTCCGGATTCGTTTTTGCAAAATTGTTATTTACGTCTTACCTCCGAAAAGGCAATGATGGTCGCATAAATTACGCTTTAAAAAAAGAATTTCATATAATAGTAATAATAATAATAGTCATTAATAGACATCCGACTGGTATAGAAAATTATTGTTACTATACTCGTACATATTATATAATATGTACATACGTATGATACATACGTTCCCTTATATTCATATGAATGGTTTACTTATATACTGGGATACAACTACCTGTCGTTAATAAAATAAGAAAAACAAATTAAGATTGTTATCTCTCGTCTATATTATGGTATATAAGCTGTTTTCCACACAACATAATATAAATACGATAAAATCGGAAAATTTGTGGCATTTTTAATTGCAAATTATAATGAATATTGTATTGTTTTAATATATTTAAGCGAGAATATGGTGATAATGTGTGTAATTAAATGCAAGTAGATTAAACGTGTATCTACTTACATGATCTGATTGGAATTTAATCAAGTTATTAGATGACCAAGTTAAATTGTAATATATTATCTCCACAACCAAAAACTGTTGTTGGATTAAATTTAAATCTTCTAAGATATATATTTATATGGTGACAAAGTGTTTATTATTTTCCTGTTGTCCTTTTCACCTTCAGTTAAATAGCAAAAAACTTGTTAAAACATTTCCTTGGTGTATACGAGACGACTGATGATGAGATTAATGGATGAAAAACTACATAAACTTATAGGCACTCGATCAAATACACGAGCAATTTACACTCCGTTTATACATACTCGTAAATATGGTATATACAGACTGTATACCTAGATAATCGATTTTCCAAGCACAATACAAAGAGAAAGTTCATCGACAATCATCTGTACGAGTAAATATTGTACTCCTTATAATTTTGATTTTTTCTCACTTAAATAATTGTGTCTCCTTGTGATAAAAAAGTAGAATATGGAACGTTTCGGAAGATGAAAAAAAATATAATTTAAGGTATTATTTTGTGTTATACAAAAGCACTGGCACAAAATGTGAAGTGGATATATTGAAAGTCCACTTCAGAGCACAATTATAATGAATGTCACTTCATTGACAAAACTGTCAACTGCTGCTTTTGAATATAAAACTGAAATCTTTTTTTATTTATTTTTAGTTTGCTTGTGTGCGATAAAGTTTTTTTGCTTTTTGTTTAAATTTGAATGAGAAACAAAAATCTATTGTTGATTTGGTTAACATAGATAAAGAACACTAAAAATCATCTTTGAAAACAAGAGTACCAAAGAGGAAGTACTATAGTCAGTAACGTTACGAAACAAAAATTATAAAATTGTATATGCGGATGTTTACAACAGAAATTTACTCCTAATAAACTTAACACTTTTTCGAAAATCTAACTTTTAGAGTTTAAGTTGTTTTATAATTTATTGCCACTTAGGTATACATGTATAACAATATCAAGTATAAATATGAATTTTTTAACATTTTTGTAGCAAAATTAACTGGTCAAATTAGATTCGTAGTAGTAGATGGTAATAGTTAATTTGTCTTGAGTAATAGAAATGTTCGCAAATATAAAATAACAAACTTGATGGTCTACTTGAAATCTTCAGAATACCACCAATAATTTTGAATTAAGAAATAAATTTTTTATTATAGTATAATAACGAACATAATTACATTTAAAAACATTATGAGTTTTCATAAAACAAAGTGGTGCTGATTTCAAAGGCATGTCACTAAAATAAAAAACAAATATCGATCAATTTCTAACACAAAACTAATTATATAATTCACTAAATAATAATTGTTAGGATAATAATTAATTTAATTATTTATACATAATAAATATCCTCCATTTAATCTAATAATATGTTTAATCGAATAATAACTATAGCTAGTTTTGTATAAACATATTAATTTATACATATAAGATATATATATATATATATATATATATATATATATATATATATATATATATATATATATATATATATATATATATATACAGTACTGTGCAAAAAGACAGCTAACATTTTTTAATTAATCTAATTTTTTCCCGAACTCAATTGTTGTAACACCAACAAGTATTTTTTTCTTATTATTTAACTCATTATTTATTAAAAATGTTATTTGGTTTTAAATTTCCTGATCTTAGTAAAATAATGTGAGCGAATTTGCGAAAGTAGAAAAAAATTGATATATAATTCTTTTTTAAACGAATTAATTTTAATAAATTCAAAAAAAATATATTAATTTCGTAATAAGGCATATTTCAAAATTTTAAATGTATAAATTATCCACTAAACTATAAAATAATATTTGGTATGACCGCCATTTTTCTTAATTACCGCTGCACATCTGTTGCTCATGGAGTGAATTAAATTTTGAATCACGTCAGTGCTTTTTTCAATTGGGATCATATCTGGGCTATAAGGGGACCATTCCATTGTGGAGATGAAATTATCAACCAAGTACTTTTTCACCTTCAAATACAAATACAATTTTATGTAACAAATTTGTTTATTACTTTTTACCTGAAATGTATACATAAATTTTCAATAAAGAAAAAAAAGTGCATAGTCAATTGTTATGATCTGTAGGCTGGCGCGTTGTCTTGTTGAAAGATGAAGCTCTCAGTTTCACTAAACAGCTCCAAAACTGATGCTTTCCAAGGCCTTTCCAGAATGTTCAGGTACACATTACCGGTTATCCCTGCTTTGAGGCCAAGTGACCAACACTAGCATTACTAAAACAGCCCAAAACCATTACACCCTCAGTTTTATAAGGCACTTGTTGAATGCAGATATCGCTGAGGCGTTCTCTTGGTTTTCTACGCACAATTAGCCGTCCATCTCTCACGTACAGTTTAAATTTGCTTTCGTCAGAGAACACCACGTTACTCCACAACTCCCTAGTCCAGTTAGAGTGCTCTCTGGCCAACTGAAGCCGACAAATTTTTGAAGATATCTTTAGAAAAGGTTTCTGCAGCGAGCGGCGTGCCCTAAGATTTGCGTTCAGTAACCTTCTCCGAACAGTTCAACTGGAAATTTTAATACCTGTTGCTGTAGGAAGGTCGGCTTGCAATTTCGGTTAAGTTTTAAATCTGTTCCGCTTAGAACGAAGAACCAGATATTTATCTTGCACTGTTGTGGGTTTCCTAGGTTCGCCTGACCCTTGAGACCGCTTTGTGTTCCCCGTAGTCTAATGTTTTTTATAAGATCGGCAATTGATGATTTCCCACGTCCTATACGCACGGACAGCCCTTCCTTCCATAACACGATAACAACACCTTTTTCTTGGTCGTTTAGTTTAGACATTTTTAGTTCTTTGTCGGCATTTTATACATAAAAAGCTCTTTCTTCATAAACATAACTTAAACGACTTATACTATCAGAGTTCTAGTGAATTACAAAATGCAATCTAAAAATTGAAATCTAAAAAAATGTTAAAACACTAGGCAATATTTAACGTTTTTCAAGGAATTCAAACTGTCCGGATTTTTTTGCACAGCACTGTATATATATATATATATATATATATATATATATATATATATATATATATATATATATATATATATATATATATATATATATATATATATATATATATATATATATATATATATATATATATATGGCCCAATGACGCCGCCGGCATGTAATCCGCACCAAACAGTGACTTTTTCGGAATGCAACAGTGCCTCATGAATCACGTGTGGGTTGTTTCTTGCCCAGTAACGCATATTTTGCTTGTTGATTGACAAATCCAGTTAGCCAAAAGTGAGCCTCATCAATGAAGATGATTTTTCGGTGAAAATCTGCATCATTTTCGATTTGCTCTTGAGCCCAATTCACGAATCGGCGTTGCTTCAAATGGCTAAACGGCTTTAGTTGTTGTGTCAGCTTGATGTTATACGGATGTAGGCCAAGATCTTTACGTAAAATTCGCCACAATGATGTCACAAAAAAACCCAATTGTTGCGAAGGTTGTGTGAGCGACACATTCGCGCCTTCTTGAACTGAAGCCCTGGCGGCTGCGATGTTTTCAACACTTCGAGCACTTCTTGCTCTCGAGGGCACCGGAACATTATGTAGCGGAAACGTAGACTCAAGTTTTGCCACTATACGGTCGATTGTCGAACGGGCTGGCTTGTTAAATGGACTGTAAAATGGCCTTGATGCTCTTAAAGTAGCAGCAACAGAACAATTATTTTGATAAAAAATTTGCAGGATTTGCAATCGCTGTTCACGTGTGTAGCGTTCCATGATGAAATGTATACTAATGAAGTTTCTAAATGACAAAAGAACAATTAAAAATATGGCGTCGTTCGCCGTCCCTATCGGAAAAAAATTGAAGCGCACCTGTTGAAACACCCGTTATATTTATATATAAATATATATATAAATCTATATATATATATATATATATATATATATATATATATATATATATATATATATATATATATATATATATATATATATATATAGACGTATCCATTTAACCAAAAATGCGCCTCATCACTGAAGAGAATTTTACGGTAAAAAAATGGATCTTCGTTCAATTGATTTAACGACCAATCACTGAATTCACGGCGCAAACGATGGTCGTGTGGCTTTAATTCTTGCACCAATTGAATTTTGTACGGCACCAAACCCAAATCTTTACGTAAAATTTTCCATAAAGTCCATGGACAAAGTCCAATTTGCTGAGCACGACGACGAATCGATAAATTGTCGTTTTCTTCGACACTGGCCTCAACGACAGCAATATTTTCTTCTGTACGAACTCTTCTCATTCTTGTCGGTGGCTTGGCATCCAAAAGAGTGAATGTAGACCGAAATTTGGTAATTACGTTCTTTATGGTGGTCTCTGACGGACGATTATGTGCACCATAAAATTCACGAAGTGCTCTATAAACATTTTTAATTGAACACTGATTTTGAAAATAAATTTCCACGATTTGAAAACGTTGTTCTGGAGTTAACCTATTCATAATGATTTGCCAAACAATACTGAGTAGAAATGCCACTTTGAGCTGTCAAAACAACTGTCATAAAATAAAACGACATCTATCGGAAAAACAAACCTCCTAAAAAAACATACCATGTATATAAACATATATATATATATATATATATATATATATATATATATATATATATATATATATATATATATATATATATATATATATATATATATATATATATATATATATATATATATATATATATATATATATATATATATATATATATATATATATATATATATATACTTCTGACATTTAGTAAAATGGACCAGCTTAATCGATCATGTCTGCAAGATAACCCATATTGATGGGTTCATTTGAGATGGGTTTAGCTGACTCATTAATTGTTAGGATAAAACTATAATACTCCTACCACTAGCAGTTCATGGGTTCCAATATATGGAATGAAAAATTAGTAGAACGGGATTTTTCAAGGACATGTCTTCCCTTATATTTTTAAGGACTGCTTGTTGGTTGTTTCGAAAATTAACACTGAAGTGTAAATCTATACAAGAAGAATATATGTTATATTATAGTAAAAATGCGTCAGTGGATGATGAAGTATAAAAAACAGCGTCAGTAAACCAAATAAACATTTTTTATCAATTTATTAAAACCTAAACCAAAACCTTATTTTTATAAATTTCAGACCAATATACCTTTGAATTTCGATTAAGATTAATGATTGGTAAACTAATTATATTATGAGATATTTTTTTAAAATTTAGACGTCTGTGGAGTTAATACTCGCCCGTTTATCACATTTTAAACCTGACATTTCATCTATATAAATACAAATTCACCGACATAATATTCAATACATTTAATGCGATATATGAAAAGATTCAAACTCTAAAAAAACCAAATTGAATATCGTTGTAGTTCATATATACAGTAAAAAAAATTGAGAAAATTTATTGAAATAAATCTTTGAAAGTAGGAAACTGCACCTACAATTTTCCCGATTTTTATGGCCATTAATTTTAAAATGACACAAACTGAATTTATATCTGTACTACTATACATCAACATTATACAAGCTGCGTATTGTTGTTGGTTTTTCAGTTACAACAGCGAGGTTGTTGGATTTTATGAATTTCCCGCGAATTAATTTTTTCGTTTTCTGTTCGGTTCACTTTTTATTTATTTTTATGAATTTCCCATTTTTGTATATATAAATATATATGTGTGAGTGTAATTTTTAGAATCGGTTGGTGTCATTTCAATAGATGATACATTGCTTACCATCTTTTATATTTTAATATATTAAAAAAAACAAATTATTTTTCACGTAAGAATGGTTTGGCACATATATTGGTGGAAAATATAACAAAGATAATTTGTTTTCGCTATATAGGAATTAAATTTTCCATATTTTCAATTTTAAATTAGCTAAATAGCTAACACACCGATAAATTTATATTTAATAACGCTTAAAAGTTATTAAATTTAATTAAATATTGGTAATATATTTATACCAGCTGGTATAGTCCGAAGACATTATAGAATTATAAACATGCCTGCTTAATTACAAACTAAATTGTTTCGAACGAAACAGGTAATCTATATATATATATAAATATATAATATATATATATATATATATATATATATATATATATATATATATATATATATATATATATATATATATATATATTATATATATATATAGGTCTCTGCATACCTCTAGTTACATGGATATACTCACATGGAGATAAACAAAAAAAAAGCAATATACCAAATATCCTAAAACAATTTCTTTTTATCTCCTCAACGTACGAGAATAATTTTACAATCATTTCTTTTCGAAATAAAATTCCTTTCAATCAAATGTATTCTTAAACATTTTCGATTTATTTGTAGAAAAAAATAAAACTGATAATAATAACGATAATATTGAAAAACATAAAATAAAATTATACAATAAGCATTAAACATTAACCTTTACATTACAAGAATTCCAATGAGCTTCGACTATTCTTGGGTGTACTGTATTTTATGTATTTACAAATTAGTTACTTTATATTCGTCTTGAGCATCAAATTTCATGATTTATAAGATATTTTATTTCGTTTTTTTATTTGATTTTAACGAAGTGAAGCATAATATGTAGTACGACTTGAACAATTCGAAGTACAAATTCACAACAATCAAAAAAAAAAAATTTAACTACACAGTAAACACTTCTCGAATGCGAATGTAAAAAACTGCAAGAATCCGTTCACGTTACTTCTCGCTGGGATACTATCGGACTTATTTTCAATCAAATTCAGATCGTAATTATTTAGGAAAATGTAATTTACACATTGCTCCATGCCATTAAAATCTCTAAATAGACATTGGACATGAAACGATAATAATTGGCCTAATATAATATAATGAATACAAGAAAAACATTAATTTTATCTATAACAGTAACTAACTCTCACTATAAGTAAGCCACTTTGACTAAATATAAAATAACTCATTCATATAAATACAAAACAATAGTTTGAATTACAAAAACAAAGGTCAACGACATACTATCATTAAAAATAGCACGATAACCTAATAAAATAAACTATTTTGAAAGTTAAACTAAAAGCCAGAAATTCAAGTAAATCAAGCCAATTAAAACCCGTTAAACCATAAAAACAACAAATCTAAAATTATGTATATGTATGTACATTGTAACTAGTCAATTAAAAGCAAAACTACATAGTAAAATTATTTATAATTAGTTCATATATTTTATTATGATTTAGTTATTAAATTAAAAATAAAATACGAGTAAACTAATTCAATTTTTGAAAATTGCCATTGGATATAAAACAAAAACATAACCAAAAAATAAATAATTAATTCATTGATTCACATAATTTGATTAGTTTATTTATTCCATAAATTATTCAAATAAAAATGTTTAATTATTTTAATGTTCTACTTCAGTTTATCTATTAATTATTATTTTTAATTAATACTATATTTATTTATTTATTTTGCAATAAAAGAATAAAATACATTTTATTGTTTTAATATTGTTATATAATTACCTTTGTATGGAGATGTATGTATAGATTTTGTATTACAAAGATGTAATGATGCTATGAGTGATTTTTGAACTTGATTGTTTACTATATAAAGACAAATTTTCCGATTCAATGATTATGTTGAAATCATACATAAATATTGTTATTGTAATAGTTTGTAAAATAAGATACTCCTAAATTTTAAAAATTAATATTTTAATCATCTCCATATATGATTATTACATATAATACATCGCATACTTTATGTACATTCCGTTGTATATAATACTCGTATTCTTACAACAGACATATGACTACATCAAAATAATAAAACTTATTAAATAAAAAAATAAATTATTTTTTTTATAAATCTATAAATCATAATTTTATGATGTACCAGTATAAAACATCAACTAACTATGAAAGCAAGTTGCGTTCATAAAAGTTATAATAATTCGCAGCATAAAAATCGTTCCGACACAAAATAAATTTAAATTTAATTTCCAAAAAAACAACATTAACAAAATATTATGTATATATGATGATACAAAATCAACATTTATCTTTCTTACAACAATAAATAAACAAATATAAAAATTATGATTATACTACTAAAATAAAAAATTTAAAATAAATACTCGTAACAATAAATTATATTGTGTAATAACAAAATGGTTTTACAAAACAATCGAAAGTATAAATACAGGGTGTTCAGGCGTGAAAATCCATTAGTGTGTCCTTGTATTATTCGAGTTCCATGATTTGAGTATTGAACAACTAACTTAGACTTAATCAAAAAGCATAGTCATATTATGTCACTATAATTTTAGCCATAGATTTATTTGTTGGTGCCTCAAATATTAATTTCAGTTTGATAAAATAAAATTTAAGAAAAAAATAAACAGTGTACGTTAAAAAATACTACAAATTGATCCAAGTTTTATTGAATAAAGTAGGCGTTGTTTATTCATTCGTAAATGTTTATGCTTTAATACATAGTAAGCTAAAAAAAAAATCCCTATACTTTGAAAGTATACTTTTGCATTCGCCTATCAAAATATCAATTTTTTTCAATTCTCATTTCAACATTAAATCTTGATGGACTCGTAAAATATTTTTTTTAAAATAAAACTTCTTAAAACTAGCGAAAAAAAGCAATGAATAAATACAGAAATGGAGTTAACTTCACTCTAACTATTCGGAGCTAAAGTGAAAAGTTAGTAATCTTTTTCTTTAATACATTTATTATCATAGGTATTAAATTGTATTTCTATATTTCTTATTTTACAGAGGGTAGCTGCTTATGTGTGCGAATAATCAACCTTATGACCAAATGTGTTAAGTTAAATTCACAATCATATCAACCAGAACGTGAATTTTGGTCGCAATTTGATCCATGAGAATTGTATATACGTCTATACATAGTATAATATATTCAATCAAATAAAAATTTGATATTTTTAATTCAATATATTCCTTATAGTGGATTTTATTTTTTAAATATCATAAATATATTTCGGCAATGAAGTTGCCATCTTCAGTATTTCTTATGAACTCATAGAGTTCATAATAAATACTGAAGATGGCAACTTGAACTTTATGATATTTAGAAAATAAAATTCCACTATAAGGAATATTTTGAATTAAAAATATCAAATTTTTATTTGATTGAATTTAAAAGTGGAATAAGTTACACATACGAGGAATTCTTAATATGAATTTCAACAGAATTTAATATACATTTTGTGATTGTATAGTATCGTATATTTTTACTGTGTTAGTATATTTGTTTGAAAAGTAAGCATCAAATCCATAGCGAAAAAAAGAATCAATAACAAGTGTTGATGCTAATGTTCTCGAATGATAAATGTTAACCTTGCTGCTAAGCAGGTAGGCAATTTGTCAACTTATTGTTATTTAATTTCTTGTGCGGAGGAAAATAAAATTTTACTGATAAAAAATGGTTATTATTGGCTGGAATGATGTTAATAAGTATGTAGTCAATAAGACGCTAACCAAATATCTCAATTACGCTAAACAACAAAAATTAAACGTAATTCTAAAACAAAATTGAACATCGCACACAGACTTACACACTTCTTACTATAATAAAAAACTTTCCGGTAAATTTTGTCTCATTAGTCAAATTGCGACCAAAATTCACGCCCAGAACATTTAGTCAATCTAATACACAAACTTTAGATTCATCAAAAGCAATACACATTTCAATGGAAAAATATTTGAATAAACCATATCAAGTATGTATAAGTTATCGAGACTTTATGATTATCTTGCAGCTTTTAATAAACTTTGATTAAGTCTTTCGATTCTGAGTTTTAATTAATTTTATTATTTTATTTAGTCGCCGGTTGTAGCTTAATGGTTAAGAGAGTTTCCCATCACACTGCGGTCTTGAGTTCGATTCTCGCCGTTAACCAAAAATTAAACATGCACCGAATGACATAAAAACGATTGTGCTAAAGCATTTGTTGGGCTTGACCACCTACAATGTGTACTAATACGTTAAAATGGTTCGTCTCATGTTGACTTCACGTTGTTAGGGCCGTTTACGACCCTTTAAAAAGCCATAGATTATTATTTTATTTATTAATTTTCGTAAACCAAACCAATTTTATCTAAATTTATTAATTTTATCTGAATTAGTTAATTAATTTTATCTGACATTTTAAAATGTCACTTTATCGGAATCACTTTTAAAACTCAGTTAAATTATTACTACAAAGTTACGAAAAAGTTCATTTATCATTTGGTCAAAATATATATCACGACTTATTTCGGAACAAACAGAAAATCAAGAAAATACACAAATTTAAGCCTACCAAAGAGAATAAATATAAAGAGGAACATCTTATATGAACTGCGTTTGCAAACTAAAAATATTTATGAGTTATTTGGTCATGGCAAACAAAAAAGGATAAACATATATTTTTTATTTCGTTTTCTCTTTCGAACAACAACAAAAAAAATATTTGACTATTTAAAAACTTCGCTTACTATTTCATATTATAATTCGATTGTAATGGAATCGATATATTTTCATATAAGAATCTATTTCATTTTACAATTATATAAGATGTTCCTCTTTATATTTATTCACTTTGCCTGTACTGCAATAAGATACAATGTATCGTCTCGATCTAAATTATTCGTTCGCAAATACATATCTCTACAACTGATTATCTTTTTAATTTGACAGATGTCTTGTTTTGCTCTATAAACATCGATTGTATTTTATTAACGAATTAACATTTTTTATAAACTTATAAACCATGATCAATAAAAGATTAAAACATTGGGCGTATCCAGCACGTTGAGATCTACTGATATTCTACAATGTAGAACAGTCTCAATTGTAGACATACATCTAGTGAGCTGGATGTACAATCTATATTGTATGTTGGGTTTAGGTCTTAACTAAGCTGTCAGTTAGAGCTGTCATATAAAACACATTATATTCTATTATAGGTATTATTTTCGCATTTATTTGTGTCCATTGCGAATTATCGATTGATTTTCGTTCTTTATATTTAAATTGATGAATTATTTCTTCTGTACTTCACCAATATAGCTGTTTAAAACTACCAGAGACTCAAACCATAAAATATCTACAAAATGTAGATATAAATTTCTTATCTCACCAAATAGTGAGATTTTCAACATTTTTTTAGTAAGATATTTTGCAACCAGTAATGTGATGAACCAATGAAACCATTGAAATGTGAGATATCTACTTTTTTAGTGAGATCTCGACGTGCTGGATACGCCCATTGCTAAAACCTATCTACTTTATTCAATTTTCAGTTCTTCTTTGAAATGTCTTTCTGTTGACAATAAAATTCAAGTTTTATTTATGACAATAGTCATTGTATATGTTACTCATATGTTATTCCGAAAAATTATTAATATAAGCCATTTTAAACCATTTGCTTCAAATCGTAATGGAGTATGTACTATTGACAAACGAATCATACAAGACATCCGCAGGTTTAAGTCACATCATCTACTATCGCAAAACAAAACAATTGCTTTTGCAAATCCATAAAATCATAAATATTCGTATCCTCTCGACGCCCGTTCAATAAATGTCAAATTAAATATTTGGGTCAGTTTGAACATAAATACGAATATTTTTTGAAATATTTGAAAGCTCATTCATTTATGCTCAACCACATCGTGCATATCTATTCTAATATGTATGTGTTAATGCATATTGGGAATTAAAATATTGAATATGTTACTAAATGTTTGATTTTTGAGTCTATTACGTACACATTTCCAAAAAAAATTTTACCAATTTAATTTTGATTGATTGTTATTTTAATGTAAAAATCAAATTAAAAACTGTGTTAAATGTATATATATTCATATATATAATTTTCACTGACGATAATGCCAAAGGAATCAACTAAAAAAAATTACTCAACATATAAATACAAATATATTGTCCTATACATGTACATAATTGTTCATATTATGTATTTATGTATATGCATGAAAACATCTAGAACAACTTTTTTAATAAATGAAGCAATTTACCGAAAACTGTGTTATATATTACATTGGTAGAAACAGCATTCGATTTGTTCGTAATAATAATTTGTGGTATCTCTAGTCGACCCTAATATGAATATCTAGTTATGGTGTATATATTCCATTTGATTCATTGATTTCTACCACTTAAAACAATAACAAAAAAATCTAAACTACTTGTATCCTCGTATAGTAAATTTATAACCAAAATTACTTACTTTATATAATAGAGAATAGTCCCTACAATAACGATAAACTTTACTTGTAAAATACAATTTGGTAAGATATTACAACAATGGTCCCAAGTATTCGTATATACATGTATATATAGAAAGTATATATACAGAGTGCTATAAGTTATTACCAATAACATAGATGTTGATTACTAAATCCATTGATTACATTCATACATATACCATTATAATACACCGAGTTCGTTTCCATATATATACATAAAACCATCTTGTTGGCCAACATTCTATAGTTTTTACTCATATAATGATTCTATCAGATAACATTAACAATCAAATTGTTATATTACAATACGAGTATTATATTTGGGGTTTGGTTCTAAAGCAATCAAGAAATTTTACTTACCTCTTCGCAAACACAACTAAATATTTTCGAAAATTTTCCGTTTACCATCTATTTTCTCGTCGATGTTAAAAATGTTTCTAAAATCATAAACAAAATAACGTATATAAAGAAAAAACCCTAAAAACCCCCAAAAATGGGAAAATTATTTTTCACAAAATATAAACAACATAATGATAATGTAATGATAATTTGTTTCTAACATCCTTTTTTACGAATTTGTTCTTTTACATATACATATATGTATTATATAAACACATAAACAACGGGCACACATTCTTACATACTTTCTTTTATACGTATGTCTCTATTTGCCTAAAACGGATATGTAGATATTCAGTGTTTCGAACCGAAATATAGAAAATAAATTGAAAATTACAAAAATATTGTTAACAACCCCCTTTAACAATTCGTACATACAACATAATATGCGTATCATCAACGATTGTGAATGAATTTTGATGTAATTGTCCGATTATTATATAATGTTTTTCACTGTAAAGAAATGCGCTGGTAAAGTAACAAAATTGTGGTGTCCATAACAGGGGACAAAAACGGTATAATCATTGTATACCTTATTTTCTTAATTCCAATAGTTCTTTGTTAAAATTTCAATTTTAAAGAAGGACTTAATTGCCTACAATTCGTTTGAAAAGCACATTCGGAACAGCTATGGTGCAAACTCTCGTTGTATTTGCTATATGAAGTCTGCTAGAAAAACATCAATGAACCGTAACAACGTGTACCTCTCAACGTGTTTTATCTAAATTATGGTATTTTGGTTAAACAAACCGCGTGGCTTTCCTCAATTTTTTTATTTATCTGAGTTGGATAAAATATACACATTATAAAGACGAATAAATATTTATAGATGGATAAGTTTTTGTTTTTTAATCAAAAAGGAGGAGTACAGAGGCTGTGATTTACCAGGCGTGTAATCACGTCGTTCTTTTCTAACTAAAATACCTTTCTATCCCTACTTATTGTGTATGGTAAACAGCTTTAGGAATATACCCGGCGTTATCCGGAAATCTTGCCTACTGCACTTAGTCGTACAGTCCAACCAATCAATAGATGGATAAGTTATTGTTATTATAGTTGATCAAAATGTTGAGTAATAATATCCACTATATGAACATTTTGACCACTTTTCTCATCGCCAATTAAAAATTTGTCTCGTAGAACAATAGGTTGTTTAATAATACTAAGTATTTCAGTAAGCCAACTAATTTAAGATTTCTTCTTTCGATAATTATTTGTTGAACAGACTCCGGTAAATTTAGGTATCAACGAACGTTTAAACAATTTATATTAATATTTTTGCTAAAAATTATAATTCAAAATATGTCGTTCAAACGATATCTTTAATCAGGCTTACTTTGAGATGAAAATAACTTTCTTGATTATCCTTCTAAGAAAATGAGTTATGGGAGAAAAGCTTCTAGATTTATTAAATTGAAAGTCTTGACAATCAAGCAAATGAATGTACATAGAATACCGATCTCGGATTTGACCTACCATTACCTAAAATGTTTATAATTCCGAATGATAAGTATATCTATGTTAGGAAAATTAATAGGTATAGTCGTCAATTCAAATGGCTGATTGAGAAATTGGAGGGAATTAAAATCCATTTCGAGTAGCCTTTAACCTAATCAACCTCCACAATAAACCTCAAATTTTCACACGTCATAACATAGTTTGACATAAAACGTTTACGTAATATGGCCTTTTAAAAGTATAACTTTCTATAAAGTTCGTAACCCTGTCTTCTATAACAAAAAAAAAAAGAAAATCTCTAATATAAAATTAAAAATGTATCTCAACTCTCATTTTCACCAAACTAAGGGAAAACACAAAACAAAATCACATATAACAACATAAAAAGAAAATTTTATGTTTTATTTCGTTTTTAGGTTTTGATTGATGATAAAAATTTTATCTCCACACAGTTTTTTGTGCTCCTCAAATGTACAATTGACTCTGTTATCATTCCGTTACTTAATTAAGAACCATATTGTATATACATACATAATGTATGTTGTGTAATGCTTAGAGCCGAATCTGTCGTAGAGAAGAAGAAAATTTTGAATTATTTTATTTTAATTTGATTAATTATATTTTGAATAAATTTCCCAACATACATTTTCGTTTTGTTTTTTTTTTTTGTTTCTTGTCAATTTGAATATTTTTTTTATGATTATATGACAAAAGGTTTTTTTATTTAAATGTGGCAACACAAAAAACAACAATTTCCACCAGAACCTCGGTATATATGCGTCTCTTAGGAATTTCTTGTAATTGAACTTTCGTTTTGTGCTTTAGCAACTTTTAGCTATACAGAATGTTATTTTAGCCGTAGGTTTCGGGATTGGGAAAAGGAACATTTTTTTTAATGTCCATGACCTTTGTATGTTTGATTTTTTTATTTGTATATATGTATACTGTGTGCTGTATAGTTTGTTATTATTGTTTAAATACGACCGTATAACAAAGTAAAAGTGTTGTTTAAGGAAGTGTTTTTTTGTATACAATATAATAATATATTGAAATGGTTAACTTTATAAAAAAGTTTCGTAAGTTTTGCTCTTCGTTTAAATTGATCTGTTGGAAAATTTATAAGTTTTCCGTTGGGAGAAATCAGTTAATATACACATCCAGCTATACATATACCATGAATATTTACATATTTTTGTTGGATAGCATTTTGGGGATCGGATGGTATGGAAACGGATTTTTTGATTATCTTATTCGATTTTGACATTGAATAACAAATTTGCCTAATGTTATATGAACTTAACTCGTATAAACACGTATAGATTTTATAAAATTTTGATATCGTGTGAAATAATCCTGAAGGCGTTTCGTTTATTTTACTACTTTAACGTTATGTGTTTATTTTAGCAATAATGATTAATAATTCTACCGAAAGTTATGAATGGGATTACGATAAACCACCCAATTCATTACATGAGGTGATATTTGTATCCACACTCTTTAAGAGCGATACCTCATGGGATGTAGATTAATTGTAGAGATTGTTGTATTTGAATACCTTTAAAAAATCTAGGACCTATGCCACTCCTAGACACTACTATAGTGACACTAAATCAACAGTAAAAAATAATGTTATTATTTGGTATCTAACCTGCCAAACTATAAGATCACCTACTAAAGTAGTCTAGCGTTATGGTTGACCAAATTTAAATATTTTTTATTTCAAGGATAGCTGAACATAACTAATCAAATCATTAATTCGGTGAAATGAAACATTGTTTTGCAACAAGTCGTTGCAATACATCATTCCTAATGCCAGGAAAATAATGATAATTTCTGAGGTGATCTTATAAAATATATGATCAACCAAATAATTCGCGATTTCTACTGTAAATATGGTTTATTACCTCATCAGGAGACTTTCTAACTAATTAATATTTGAATGAGCTTTGAAGCTGTTATAAATCTCGATTCCATTCTCAATCATTTATGATAATTTTATTAAAACTAACAACATCCAAGTTTCACCTGGCCTTTTGCTTTTCAATTTGATCACTATAATCGCGCTCACACATAGAATATGTATATCTTTAATTTGTGAATGAAATTGTATCAAACTCTTCAATCGCTCACTATACAAAACTCAATATCTCAATCAATCGATTTGGATTATCGATCTGAGTCTTACTTTCATCTACTATTTACATGTTTGTGGTGGTTCAACTCTTGAACCTACACACATTCATAATATGTAATAATATTGTACAAGAAATAAAATAAATAATTTTATTGTATTTCTATTTAATTTCTACTTATAATTTTGTTTATATTATGATTATGTTCTATGTACATATCTTATGTGAAATATAGCTTCGAACTCGTTCCAATGTATGCAATCTTGAGTACATATGTGTACATACCGCGTATCATCACAACATCTATATGTTGTATTGTAATATATGTATGTATGTATATGTATAGAAGTATCACTCTCAGCATCATCATTATCTTATCTCGTATCTATGTACATCGCTCGTATAATGTTGAGTGAAAATGATGGAAGGGAAATTGTTGAATTGAAACCCCGTTTTGTACGGCTGCCAAAATACGGATATATATGTTGGTATTTTTTTTTTACTCGAAAAATATTGTTACGAGTTGTTTATTTAGCGTTGTATTGATACTTGAATCGGGGGTGGTTATTTTTTCTATTTTGATATCGAAAATTTGAAGGGTTTATTATTATGTATACGGAGAAAGAATATAGTAGAACGATACATAAGCTATAATTGATGGTAATTTATTGAACAAGTGGAGTCTATTATTATTTGGGTGCGCGGTATGTCGTGGGTGGATAGTGGTGAAGGCGTGCATATGCGGTATAACCAATTTTCGTAATTAATCCAGAATGACAGTGGAGAATATTTTGTTTCGAGATTTTTCGTGATTGATTATAAAATTTGATTGATGACGCAAAGTATTTTTTGTGTTTGCGTTAAGTTGGTTTAATTACTTACGTATACAACATAATATAATATCTAAAATATGTATTGTTTTGCTTTTGCTTTTAAATTGGGCCAGAATAACTCAGTTAAACATATACGTATAAATTTCGGTGAGCTGTAATAAGATAGTACTGTACTCCACTGTGCACACAACCCGCGAAACAATTCAAATAGTAAATAACTGTATAAGTATGTGGCTTATAAATTTCCTTATCAGCAGCACTTTCATTAATGAATAATAAATTACGACTGGTAAGCAAATTACCATAATTACAAGTGGTATTGTTCAATAGATAACATAAAAAGGTTGATGTTTATAAAATTTCGTACTAGTTCTAGTTTTAATTTTAAACTACAAAAATGTTAATTTTAATTATATTTGGTAAGCACTTTAATTTAATTTGTAAATATATTTTCTAATTTTAACAAACTTTTCGTCGTATAGCTGGCTTAATCGGATTATCGTTCGGGCAGTTTTCTGGATGTGATTTTTTTCAAATGTTACAGCCGGGCACTAGCTACCCAATTTTTTCACCAGGCTATCCAAATTTTTATCGTCCTGGAACTGCTTGCCGTTGGTCGGCGACTGCACCAGCTGGTTCAACCATCTTTTTGAATTGTACCGTTATTAAAATACCATCAACATCAAATGGTTGTACAATTGATCGCTTATCTCTATCGTTAAGTGGTAGTCCTACGTTTCAAGACGAGCGCGTATTTTGTGGAACTGGCACATTAACACGATATTCCAATTCAAATAATTTAGTTGTTGGTTTGTTTGCCAATCAAATATCACCAGGTGGACAACTTTACTGTACGTTATCTGTTCAAACGCCATGCCAATGTGGACGTAAAAAACAAACAAAAATTGTTGGTGGAATGGAATCGAGCATCAACGAATATCCGTTTCACGCTGGCTTAGTCAGTAACGAAACTAATTCAATTGAATGTGGTGCCACGATCAGTAAGTTCTATATATAATAAAAGTGTGTAAATGTGACAATCAATATTAATTCTTTTTTACTATGTAGTTTCCTTTAGATGGGCCTTGACAGCAGCCCATTGTTTACCAAGATCAGCAGGCTATGGAATAATTACCGGAGAACATGATACGTCAACGGGAAGCGAAACACCATACACTCGGGCATATTTGATCACAACCATAAAAAAGCACGAAAATTATAATACAGTAACTGGAGATTTCGATATTGCATTAATTAAAACTGCAACTGATATCCAGTTCAATGTAGCTGTTGGCCCAATCTGTTTGCCATTCCGTTATGTGGGCATCACCTTGCAAGGTGCTAAGGTTGAGGCTATTGGTTGGGGAACCTTAGAGTTTGGAGGTCCTGTACCAAATAAATTGCAAGAAGTTCAACTTGATGTTATATCAAATGGCGTCTGCCAAGCCACATTCCCTGAAGTAACATTCCGCCAAATTTGTACTTTTACCCCAAACAAAGACACGTGCCAATTCGATTCGGGTGGTGGTCTTTTTTATACAGAACCAACCAACACACTTGCATATATTGTCGGTATTACAAGCTTTGGTAGAGCATGCGCATCCAACTCGCCTAGTGTAAGTAGCCGAGTTTCAGAATTTTTAATATGGATTCAAAACAATACTCCTGGTGTTGCTTACTGTAACATATAAATAAAATTCACATTTTAACAATTAGTTTATCCACTGTAATTAGTATTTTTATTTTCATTTTGAATGTGACCATTTTCATATGATCGTCAAAATTCTAAAATTAGACCAAATTCGATCGAATAAAAGAAAATCTACGAATTTTTTTTTAGTCTGTGTTCGCTGGTTAAATTTTCTTTGAACGTCTTAATAAAAATTGTGTTGACCGGTTTAGAGAAAAACAAAAAAAATAATTGGGTGCTAATCCATCTCGCATATATAATATTATAATTAATATTAATTAATGAAAATAAATTAATTCGCGTTAAAGTGGAAAAATGTCAAAAGCTGGATGGGTATTAGATGAAAATGATGAAGGTAATGGATTAACTGCCATAAAAAACAAAATATTTTGTAAATATATAGTTGAGGTTTTTGTGTAGAAAAAAATTAAGTAATTAATTATGAAATTTTATGTGAAAATTAAAAATAAAACATTAAAGTAATGTTTGTATGTGTAAAGTATGTGCTCATGCTCATACTTAATATTGTATATGTGAAAATGTGCAGTGATTTTTCTCGTCGTTCTCTGTTTTTATTTATATTTTGAATGGCTGTGTCGCGGATTTATCAAACCGAACGCATAAAAGAAGGGCACTATAAAATTTATGTGTTCATATAATTTAAGCAGAAACAATTATCGATGTTAATCCAATTAATGTGTTTTACTGTTTTTTTGTTGCATACAACCAATAATTAAAGCTCTAAAGCTTTTATGTACACATTTTTTATAAATGATATTTAAAATCAAACATATATAACGCAAAGTTGAATTTTTTATTTTTTGTGTATTCCCGAGATTTCATCCAGAAAATTGAATGAATATTTTACTGTACTCGTGTATGGTATGTTGCGCTGTGTGAATTACATGTAATTGAGTGATAGATTAAATAGCAATTTTGATATTTGTCAGGATTATATTGTGTGAGGATGAAATCGTCCTCAAATAATTGTGTGATTTTATCTTCTATGTATATATGATATAAAGTGGATGTACGCGTATTTCAGTATATTGACCTCGGGATAGTTGCTAATTTTACAGTCAATAATATTTATGTCACAATAACAAATTTTGTTTTGACAAGTGGATCAAACATATTATTCAATAGAATTTAATCAGTCATTGACCACTAAATCCTGGTTTTTATATATGTCGATTGAAATGAATATGTCGATTAAAATTGTGATTCGTTGTCCTGTGTCCAGAAGTTTTTGGACTATGTGATCCCGTTTGATGTCCGCAATTGGCGAACACCCCAGGACATGAGACCGTTCAAAAATGCAATTAATTTCATGATAAATAAGTGTTTATGTAGAGCTCCTACAACGAACATATTCAAGATGGATAAAGTGGTTATGAAATATAAAAAATGAATACACATTCGAATCGAGGTGAAATTTCGAAACATTGTACAACTTAATTAATGTTAGAACTTTGAAACTCCTAAAGGATGTCAATAATTTTAATTTCAGACTATAGAATACTATAGAATAACAGAAATTTCGTGTAGGCAGTCTCGTGACTAGGAACAATTCTACGTGATTTTGACATTGACAAACGACAATATAATGAATAACGTTATGTTTTATTATATATGTACACTATAACTTAGAGTCACTGTAGGTGAAGCAAATATGCGTCATTAGTGGTCAGCCACACTAGTTAAAAATTCTTAAACTACAGTTAAAGAGAAAATTAAGATAACAAATAACGGAAATATCTGTCGATGTAAATACCATTACAGTATCGATGGGAAAAACCACTACATTGATTAGATCGTGATCAAAGGACGATCAAATTTTCTGAACACTGTGTTAACCGTAATATGAAACTACTCAGTATATTTTATTTATTTTCATTATAATAAAAACATTTTTAACATAAATATGTATATTATAATATCTGTATTTACATATAACGCACCATTAAAAATTGTATTTATATTAATTGGCGACAAATTTTTTTTATTATTTTGATTAAATATTTTCGTGTATTTTTTTGCAATTTCGATATGATGTCGTCGTATATGATATATAAATAATGAGAGCATATAATACATACATATTTTAATTAAAATTGAACTATTAATTTTAATAAATATAATTAATATTATTTTTAATAATTTCCAGCTTGCTATATCGACATCGTCGATGACGAGAATGATCCAAATCATGAATATTCACAATGGAATAATTTACCCGATTTGCTGTTGGAAGAAATTTTTTCATATTTAAGTATAAAACATCGTTACTATGCTAGTTTGGTATGTTGATGTATAATTCAATGTATTACCAATTAATATTAATATATTTAATTTTATTCATGTATAGGTTTGTCGTAATTGGTATCGAGCCTTTCATATACGCGGAATATGGGCCAATTTTTTAGTCGAAGATAATACATTGACGCGAGCCAAGTTTAACTACTACTCTGGTTGGCAATACGTATTGGACCATATGAGAACACAAAATTGTTTTACAGCTGTTGGTCACTATATAAAAGGACTTGATTTTCGGCCGACACACAGCTTTTATAATTTATATCAGTTTATGACGTTAATCACATGGCACATACTCGAAGGACGTAAATCAAAATGTGCAAAAGAGTTGCGAGGAATTGGTGAAAACATTAAGAGACTAAATTATATATTCCCGTGCAATATGGCATCGACTCAAGATCCAGAAAGTATAAAATTGTTCGGTACTGGAGGTCAACTTTTAGCTGGCCTTAAACAATTACTTTCAGTTTTATCTAAATTAGAAATGTTAAAATTAGTCGATTTACTGCTGGAACGGTACGAGGCTAAACATTTACTAGATGAGGTATTGGAATCGTGTGCACTTAAATTGAAAGTACTGCATTTGATAAACGTAACATCTGTACATTGTCCCATCATGCATGTAGGGCTATTTTTAAATTTAAAAGTTTTAGTTATTGCACCTCAAAATATCGACGATGATGTATTAATACTTCTGGCCGATTCACAAGTTACCCACCTCCATTTGTTGCAAAACCGGCATGCACCTAAATCAATTGCAATATCATCATGTTCAAAAAAAGCATGGCGCATCGTGAAACGTGATAATCCTAAACTTAAAGTACATATACGAGTTGAATCCGCATCCCACGAAGAGATCGTATTCCAACCAGAAGCGCCTGTACGAAGCATAGTATATCAAACACCGAAGACTAATATAAAATCAGAATTAATGGTACGGATTTGTGATAACTATCAAACAACGTTACAAATATATGGTCACGAGATGCTACCAAAATTTCAAAACTCTAAATCATTTAATAGCCGAGTTGATAGTCTTCTGTTATTAATGACGCGACAGTGCTGCCACTTAAAAACACTCATAGTACGAGAAAAAATATCGACATCAACGGTGCTATTAATTGCAAAGACTGCTAAAAATTTACAATTTTTCTACGTGCGACAAAATGCAGTTATACTACGATGTGATTGGCCAAAAAATCCCGATTGGAGCGACGAGTTTTATCAATGGTTAAAACTCAATTCGCAAAGTTATGTGGACACAGAGCGAGAGGTATCACAAATGTTAGGTTATACTTGGCATATGCTGAGTGATTATAATTTTAAAAAGATTGAAGTTCATGTACGGGAATAAATATTACAGCTTATAACAAATTGTGTTTGTAATGATAATTATTATTATTTTGACCCAAATTTGCAATCCTTCGCCACACGCCATAATTATATCTCGAATTAAACTTAACTTTAACAGCATTTGTATAGCAAAATTAAAATTAATTGAAAACTAAAAATACGAAAACAAAAGCAATCATATTTTCATTTCTAACGAAGGAAAACAAAACAACGTTTATTCATTTTCCCAACTTGCTTTTTCTGCACAAGTGCAATACTAGTGCTCTTGCTGGTGACACATTTTAAATTAGCAAAAAAAAACTATCCTTCGCTTGATTTTATATATGTTGTGGTATATACAAAATAATAATAAAATAATTTATTTAATATTAAAAACAAAAATCTACATAAATTACGAAAAATGAAATTCTAAAATACGAAGGAAAATTTCAAGACATATAAATATAAAAGCTCTGAAGATGAACAAAAACAATTGTTTTTAAATTAAAAATTCATTTTCGGTGAAAAATTCTTCTCTGTCAGAGTAACAATAAGAAAATATGCTTTTGTCATGTGCACATAGTACACCACATACACTCAACATGCAAAACAAATCATTCATCAATCATCGTACGACGGAAAGGCATAAAACAAAATAACATTCATCAAGCTTTTAATAACAAAGCATCTTTCTAATTTTTAAAAAGATTTGTGTTTTTATTTTAGACTATATAGATAGATAGTTTATCTATATAGATAGATAACTATTGTCTTTTGACTTAACATACACAAAATGAAAAACTTTAGCACGAAGCATACAATAATATAAGCAACTATTTTTAGTTGAACTACTTACAATCATATTCATTTTTGGAATTGCGGATCTGTCGGTTTTGGTGTCATCCAACACATAATGGAGGAAGATGTAATTTTAGATATGACTATATTGACTATATGGTCGTCACACTGTTTGACATTATGCATTACAACAATAATTAAAATTAAGACGGCGTTTTGTTTAGTGACGGTTCGCTGCAAAGATAGTAATTATGAGAAGCCAAAATGCAGCGTATGTATTTATTGATGAAAAAAGTAAAAAAGGAAGAGCGTTCATTATAACTGGGGTATAATTCGACAGGCAAATACATCTGATTCACCAAAATAGTCTTTGCAATCAATACTTGTAAGTTAGTTATTATTTATAAATCGACATAAAGCTTCAACTGATCAATGATTAGATCTTCAATGTATAAGGTGTTCCCCTTATACCGAGAAAATATGGAGATGAGTAAATTTTCATCAAATCAGCAATGGAGTATAATTTATATCGATTACCGATCATAAAGATTATAGGTCTCAACAACACTGAAGAACGTGAATTTAGATGTGAAAGCTAACAGTATCAACATCATTTGTATATCAACATCATTTGCGAATCAACTATATTCGACTACGATACAAAATAAGATAACTATAATTGAACTAGAAGGATTCAAACACAACGTATTGTCCATCAGGAATAATACGAGCAGAAGAAAATACATTTTTTCCCAGCAACACACATAACTAAGCAGATGTTTAATAAAAAGTTGATACTGGATTACATAATAATGGTTTTTTGATCAGCTAACAAAACATAACACTTCAGGCATAGGCAGCAATTGAAACAATATGCATCACCTCTTAATATATTTATTATATTTTCATCTGATTATTTCACACTAATTAGATCAACTGTCCTAATTTCTTAAATACATACTATAATTATTTCGTAAGTTTTAATGGTCTGTAGCTAATTAATATCTCATTAAATCTCTAAACACCATTTTCTCAAAACACAAAATTAGTTAATTAATTTAGAATTACATATCGATATTTTGGTGTTGCCTCCAATATATAAACCCAAAACTTATGGATAAATTAATTATCCAACATTTTTTCATTAAATTCGAATCGGCAAACCGAATATAGAAGACATGTGCTTGTGAATTTAAGATAGACATATATTGTAATTAGGGTAATCTCGTTTTAGTTTCATGATAATTAGATCTACGTATATTAAGCGTGCCATCATCTTATCACACCACACTAAAATTTTGTGATAAATCTTTCCTTATTTTTCTTTTTGGTTTTAATTTTATTACTACTTTAACTCCTTATACGCAATTTCATGATCAAACTTGTGTTGTGGTATTATAATGGGGTGCACCAAAAAAAATTGAGATAACATTAAAAAGAAAATTTTTAATACAACCAAACGAACCAAAATATAAATAAAAATTCTTTTGTAATTTTTAAGAATCTGTCTCAAGAGAAAACTCAACTACATAAGAATGATTTTATATGCCAGTACACAGTACCATCAGAATCAAAAAATAATTTGGTACAATGTTGTCACTTAATGTTGTTGGGTGTTTTTTTTTTCTCTCTCTTTAAAACATAATCAGACATGGTACACCGAAGAGACCCATATTATTTTGAGAGATGGTTCTATTTATAAAAATTTAACATGGTATTGATATGGATCGTACATACACATGTACATATACTACATATGTATGCCATTCATAATATATTTCCCTGATGAGGGCACTCGCTATACTGTTATAAAGGAGGATTAACCTTTTCGTGACGCAAATTATGGTTTGAGGCAACTTCACATACCTAAAACAAATTCTATAAATAATTCGCAACCCGATGCCAAAACATAAAACTTTACAATTAACTAATCGAACTATTTAGAAATTCTGATACATAACCGTAAAGCTATTTATATCTAAGTATATTGAACTGTATGACCTGGATTTAAGAACCCAAAAATACAATACCGAATACGAGTTATTTTCGTCTTCAAAACACAAAAAATTAATTATGTTAGATATTTTATGTACTTTGGTGATAAAAAAGCACAAAAAAAAATCTTAAAACTTTTTTTTAATTCTAAAAATTATTACTTAGAACACAACACAGGAACAATATATACAAGATGTTGTTGTTGTGTTGTTTATCATCTTTTGTAGAAGTTCAAGTAAAGAATAAACTTCTTCTCGTAAACTCTGTCTCTCTAATACAAAATTTAGTTCTTGTACTTTTATAGTACACATAGAGCACACCAAGATACTATTGCCTGATAATTAAAAAGTTTTGTTTCTTAGTTTTTGTTTTGATCAGTTGTTTATTTTTTTGTTTGGATACCCACTTTAATTGGGGAAAAGTGTGATAAATCTTGAGAAGATGTGTTTTTATGTTTTCTTTTGTGAATTTGTGTACATATACTTATATACACATATGTAATAGGTGTTTGGTTTATGTTCGTTGACTTAATTAAAAATTTAAATGTTATTCGAGTGTAATATTTTACTTTCGTAGGGGTTAAAATTTAATTAGTTTTTTCGTAAATAGATGAATTAACCATTGCTGTTATGAACCTCAAGATGAACTATGGTAAACGTAGGTTGATGAAAGTAGTTTATATTAGACTAGTGTCCTGTTATTAAATAATACGTATTTGTAGAAAACGTTAAGTGTCAAAAACAGTAAACCAACTGTTATCACTTACTTTACACTATATAGTCTTTTATTAATCCCTATTGAACTGTACCTATCGCAAAATCGATTATACTATATATAAACTCTTTAACTTACCTATTAATGGGACCTACAATTCAAAATAAATTATTTTGTTATTAAATATTGTTGACCAATTTAAGATTTTCCAACTTCGTTCAAAGTCATTTTTGATTAAGGGATGAATTTCACACGAAAAGTGATCTTTGAATAGTTTCAGTAGCCTAAAAATATAAAGTAAAGTTAACAAGCTAACGGCGTGTGGTACAACATTGATCATTTTTTCCAATTCAACGTTAAGTCAACAAAAATGTTTAACTACAGTTTCTTTTATACAATCATATAAGCTTTTTTTATACAACCGTTTTTTGTGAATAGAATATCTCTTCTTATTAAATTTTAAGACAATGTTGTGACTACGTATGTGGTTAAACTTTATAAGCTTAAATACGGTGAGCTTTCAAATTACGTTATAAACGTGTTTGAACTACTAAGATTAGCAAACTATAAGAGCTAAAACCGAACCTTAATCAATAAAAGATTTTTTTTGAACCTTAGGCTGGCTCCCAGCCGGAAATTTAAATAATATTTTCACTTTACATATAAGGTCTAAACTTAAAAAGAACAAATCCAAATAGAACATATTTATGTTGTATTCCATACCATCAATTCAACCACCATGACAGGTATTTTGTTTTTGCTAAAGTTTTCGTATGTGCCTAATACTCTCAATTCCATTAAACATGCGCTCTGAAAGGTAATATTATATGATTGTGAACATAAAATATATATATTTCGTACAGAAATGATTGATGATGAGATTTGATTTTGACAAATTATGTCGAATTTTATTTAGGACGCAATCATATACATTCATACACACCGGTCAGACCTAATCTTAGCTCTACACACAAACTGTTTCGTAGAAGGTGTCAATTATTTATATCACACAAACAGAAACGAGAACTAGAAGGAAAGCAATAAATTTCCACTCTCTATAATACATACTCGTATATACGAGTATATGATATTTTTTTCAAAGTAGAAAATATCCAAGTAAAAAACGAACTTCTTTAATGTAGGTCACACGGCATTCTATGAAGAACATTTCACTTTTTGTATTCTTTGTTATCTTCGTGTGGTTGAGAAAATAACAAATCGATGACAACATGAAAAATTGAAAATTGATGTTTGTTCATATAAAGATGTGATTTTTATTGTCTTCCTATAGTTAAGCACAACAAACAGGGTTAAAAATCTTTGTAATAACGACATTTTTGTTTTGTATAAATTGCTGCGCTATAACATATATGTTATACCAAATATGAAATTCAGAAAGTTCGAAAATATCTTATTTAACATATTTTTTAAAAAGCTCATCATCAAATTCTTTGATATAAAACGATGGCACGTTTATTGTTTATAGTATATATGAAAAAAATGTCAACATTGAGAAGATCAATTCTACGTTCGTTTGTGCTATATGTTTATCATTGCTATATAGATACAGTTGAGTGGAAAAATTTGAAAGGAAAATGTACAATTTTCATTGATGTTATGTTGTCTTTCTTCCGGCTAATTTTGTGTCAATCTAATTAAAGATGTTGTTTTGTAATTTTATACGGACACGTTTATTTTAAGTAGATAACAGAAAAATAATTACCTATAAGAACATTACATATAAAAGTTCATAATAATTAATTAAATTACTAACATAACCGTTGGTTGAGTATCACAATTTAGTTTTTACAATTGCGAACTAATGTCTTGTGCACTGCGGTTTAAGATCTATAATTTTTCCATATACTTTATTTAAGACCATAAAGATTTAGCGCAAAACTTACCAACTAATTTCATGTAAATAATCACTTTGAAATTTTTTGACAAATTAGCTCTAAGACATATCAATCAATTTTGTATTTAAATAATTAACATTAATAAAACCATAAGAACATAACCTGAAAAGTTTCACTACTTGCGTTTAAACTACACTTCCGGATAAAAATTATCCATTTCGTACCAAAACCGGATTATTCATTTTTGGGCTGTTTTCTATTCAGACGAACAATAAAATTATTCGAAACATTGTGACTAATTGGAATATTTGTCTATAGCAACAACTAGAAACTTTATTTAACGTTGCAAAGTCCATAGTTTAGGAAAATTACGGGAAATATTATTTGAAGTGGGCAAAAGGAATATTCCAGATTATTTCATATTATTTTATTCATGTACTTAAAATTTATGCTTAAATTCTATTTTTTAATTAAACCAATTGGGAATGATTTTCATGAATCTAGTTTGAAATCCCAAAATTTGAGAAGAGATGAATGAGGCCAGAATTTATTCGTTTTGTGATTGCCAAAATTATGAAGTTTGTTAAACAACTGCTATATGTTATCTTTAGCATTGTGTTAAATATCACATAAACCGGATGTTTCTTTTAAACTGAGACGATCAAATATCTCGAAAAATAGCCACTCTACGGAAAAAATTCAATAATCAAAATTTAATCATACCGCGAGGGAACTCCATGAGTGCAAATAAATAGTCCCCAACCCCTCCCCCTCTTTGTAGGTGGGGCGGAGGTAACTTTTAAACTAAGGTAGGAAGCCATATTTTATTGCAGATACGGATTCTACGACTAAAAGTACGTATTTTTTTTTTTTTTTTTTTTTAAATAACACCTTTATTGGTATGACTACTACAATCTTAAATATTATTACTTAATTCATTAGTAGGGTTGACATTAGTACTTATGAGATAAGCATAAAACTTGTTTGGGTCTGCTGAACCAGTGTCCAGTTCCCTTGTTATATAATATTCATACGGTTAACTCATGTGGTTTCATTCGTTGGAGCCGCCTTACTTCGTTTGTACTGTCCAGTAGTTGAACGGCCTCGACGTTGGTATGGGTAAGAAGTCTCTTCTCATGTCTTATGGCACATTCGCGGATGACGTCGTCAATCAATTGAATGTCTAGATCATTGTGTATTTCCCGGTTAGTCACGAATCGGTAAGCGTTGGTGATCATTCGAAGGAATTTATTTTGACTACGTTGTATAATGTCTCTATTAGACTTATGAGTACAACCCCATAGCTGCGCGCCATACATCCATATTGGTTTGAAGGTAGTTTGATAGACTAGTCTTTTGCAATACAGGTTCATTTTGGAATGATGCCCAATTAACCAGTACATTTGACGTTGTTTAAATCGTATCTGTTCAGCTTTTTGTCTTACGTGATGTTTCCAGTTGAGCCTTGAATCTAAATGCAGACCAAGGTATTTTGCCGAATCAGCCTGCGGCACTTGCGCTCCATTGAGGTATAAGCGTAGATTGTTATTTTTGTGTTGAAGTGTAAATGTCACATGGGTTGATTTAAACTCATTAAGCACAATTTTCCAGTCAATTGTCCATTTAATAACGTCGTTCAATGCTCGTTGCAGATTTTCCACTGCCCTTGATTGTGATTCGTCTACTGACATAATTACGGTGTCATCGGCAAACGTACCGATGAATGTTTTATTCGTTGTAGGTATGTCCGCAGTGTAGAGAAGGTAGAGGACAGGTCCCAAAACACTTCCCTGCGGAACTCCCGCTAACGTTGGATAAAAGTCAGAACATGTTTCTTCATGGATGACTCTGAATTGACGATCAGAGAGGTATGATTCAAGCAGCTGGCAATAGTTTTGTGGCAGCATTTTGCTCATTTTGAATATCAATCCCTCGTGCCAAACCCTATCAAAGGCCTGGGATACATCCAGAAATACGGCGGGGCAATATTTCTTTTCTTCTAACGCTTGCTCTATTACCGTAGTTATTCGATGGACTTGATCTATTGTAGAGTGGTTGTTCCTGAACCCAAATTGAAAATCAGGGACGTTTACCATGGGCTTTAGACGTTTCAGTAGTAGTTTTTCAAACAGTTTTGATAGGGTCGGAAGCAGTGAAATTGGTCTGTATGATGTTACTTCTTCATCTGGTTTACCAGGTTTCTTCAGCATAATTATTTGGGCCGTTTTGAAGCATTTGGGTACATACTTCAATCTCATACAGGCATTAAATAAGTATGTGATCATGATGATTGCTTTACGTGGAAGCTCCTTGAACAGACCCGGTGATATTTCATCAATTCCTGGTGCCTTCTTTTGGTTCAGACTTTTGTCGATTTCTTGAGCAATTTCCATTGGTGTGACCCTTTTAAAATCCTGATTTGGTTGATAAGCAGGTGTTGCGTCAATGTTGGATTGAATGTCATGGGGCTGAAACACTTTTGCAAGGTGTTGAGCAAAGAGTTCCGCTTTTTCTTTGTCTTGTCGAACCCAACTGCCTTGAGCATTTCTTATAGGTGGTATTCGAACTACAGGTCGTTTAAATTTTCTGGTTGCTTTCCATAACGAGTAATCCTTATTCATTTCAGGACCTAGCCCTCTTAGGTAGTTGTCGAAGCAATCCTGTTTGAAGCTTTTAATTAGTCTATTGACTTTGTTACTTACACGATTGAAAGTTGTCTTGTCAGCGGGATTTCTGGTCAGATGCCATATTCTCCTTGTCTTTCTTCTTTCTTTGATTTGTTCTCTGAAAAGTACGTATGATTTGAATGAAATATTTTGTTCTGTTCATGATAGATGGCATTACAAAATCGACGAAATTCAATTTTTTTCAATTTCTTCTTAGAATACACGAATTCAATTCTGCAATACGTTTGAAATAAGATTCGTCATCAAAACAATTTATTCGGTTTTGTAAATCACATTTAATGTTTGTGTTATTTCTTATCTTCATGTTGTTCGTAGTTGCAAAACAAACGATAAAATACTTTAGAATGGAGTGTTAAACTGTGGCAGAGAAAATTGAAATGGTTCTGGTGTATGGAGAAGCTGGCAGAAATCTTGAAAATGCTGTTACTATTTACGCTCAACGTTTTTCGGATAGGATTCGTTCACGAGCTTCATTTGGCCGTACTATCAAACAATTTAATTCTGATGGAAATGTTCAACCGAAAAAGAGAACCCGTAGAGCAATTTTAGAGAATTTTAAAACGACACAAGTATCATCTATATTATGTGTCTTTACACCAAGATCTTCATGGCGCTGATTTCTAAAATCGGGTAATTTTTTGTCAATGGGTACGTGATTTTTCTCTGACGAATCGTCTTTGACAAACCATGGAACGGTTAATTGACATAACATGCATTATTGGAGTGTTATACAAATCCGCACTGGCTTCGTCAAGTTGAACATCAGCGTCCTTGGACTGTCAACGTGTGGTGTGGAATAATTGGCAACAAACTCATAAGCCCCCACATTATTGAGGGCAACTTGAATGGTCAAATGTACCGAAACTTTTTGGAAAATGAACTGCCAATACTACTTGGAAATTTGAGCTTAGAAGTGAGACGGAACATGTGGTTTCAACATGATGGATGTCCTGCACACTATTCGAAGGAGGCACGTGAATGGTCGCTGGATCGGTAGAGCTGGTCCTATAAATTGGCCCGCCAGATCACCAGATCTTACTGCACCAGATATCTGTTTGTGGGGCTATTTCAAAGGCAGAGTTTACAAACAAGAACCAACAACGCATGAGAACATGATTGAGCGAATCAGAAATGCGTGTGCTGAAATTAAACCAAACACACTTCTCAGTTGTGTACAATCATTTGAAATGCGTATTAATAAGTGCACTGAAGTCAGGCCATCTTTTTGAACACTTATTTTATGCTAAACTTATTTTATTCACCTGCCATTTACATTAATAAATTGTTTTGATGACGAATTTCGAGTATTTCCAATGAAAACGTGATGTTTTTTATTTCAAACGTTTTGCAGAATCGAATGCGTGTGTTCTAAGAAGAATAAATTGAAAATATTTAATTTCGTCGATTACAACGCCATCTATCATGAACCGAACAAAATATTTCATCCAAATCATACGTACTTTTAGTCGTAGAATCCGTATCTGCAATAAAAAATATGGCTTCCAATCTTAGTTTAAAAGTTACCCCCGCTCCACTTACCAAGTGGGGGAGTTGGGGACTATTTTTTTTGCACTTATATATTTCCCCCGCGGTATGATTAAATTTTGATTATGGACATTTTCTTCCATAGAGCGGCTATTTTTCAAGATATTTGATCGTCGCAGTTTAAAAGAAACACCCGATATTTAAAGTCCATTTTTCAATATTATCGACATTAAACTGCTTTCAATATTTTGTAAAGTTCATTAAAAATTGAACTTTTACTCGGTTTCGGTTAATGAAAAACTAACACACACACATTACTGTACATACATGTATCCCATACTATCCGATAACATTTCTTTTTAGAAAGCTTTCAAACTATTACTAAGCTTTGTTTGTGTATATATAGCTTGTCATGAACATGCAAGTATACCTTTTATTTTTTATATATAGAAGCATGAGTAATTAAACGATAGTTGTATTTCCCGCTGTGAATTTTCATCATCTATTTGTTTAAATTGTGGATTATATTGTATTTTTGTACACATTGTGTATATGTATAGTTTGATTGTTCAAATAAAAAAATATACATTCTGGAAAATACAATATATATATGACGTATATCTTTTTATATAAAACATATTTTATAATTTGAGTTTTGATGAAAACTAAAATTGATTCCATTTCCTAACCGAGTATTCAACATTTCACTAATTTCAATTTTTATTTACTAAGTACAAAAAGAACTATTAAATTATATAAGTTTTACAAAATACCCATCCAAAACTGTCGAACAAGCAAATTCTTATAATTTACAAACCAATACGGAGTACAAAAAATTATAATCATTAAAATCTTACTGTTTTATATAATTCGGTAAACTTACAAAAAAATAACTATCTAATTTAAAAATAGTATAAAAAAACTATCGAAAAGCACCACAAAACTTTCAGAATTTCCAATTACATTTAAACGTATATATAAAAAATTATTTGCAACCTCAAAAATTCTATTCATTTTCGATCTAATATTTTCCACAAAATTTTCTACATACATATCCTTTTATGTCTGTTTGTCGAAATTCGAACAATTTACGAAACTTAAAAATAATTAAAATTATTATTTTTTTTTGTAAATACATGAACAGATCTACGAGTATAACAAAGAAATAGAAACCGTAACGAACACATACTTATTATTTTCATTAGTACGAAATGGCCATCACAAAATTAATTTTCTAATTTTCCCTACGTATATTGTTTTTCGGTTATAGGTGATATTGTTTTTCAACAAAAATTTACATTTTCTTCTCTTTCTTGAATTAAAAACCAAACAACCATCATCTGTTATTTTTCGTAAAAGTTTATTACAAAAGTTATTTATGATTTTATAATTTTCTCCCAATCCAATTGGTTATCAAAAGTTGCTTTCTAATTTTAACACACCAAACATTTTGTACTAAACGGCGCTGCAATCGGTTAAAATTTCTGTACGAACTAACATTTTGATGCAACTTCGATTACATTTACGTATACGTGGCGAATCTAATCGTTAAACACAAAACTACTTTTAGCTATCAAAAAAATTGCAAACAAAAGTTTGACATGCACGTTTGTGCAATTTATCATAGGAAAATGCATTTTTAAACATAAAATGTTATCTTTTCGGAAAATTATATTGTTTTCTATGTTTGTTTTACTTGCCTCTCTTTCTGTGTAGTTTCACTTCAATTTGTCATGTATCTCGGGTATAGAAGGATACATAAACTTTGAATTTAAATCTAAATAAATAGTCGGTGGTATGCTGGTGAATAAATAAATAAAAATTGTTGGTAGTTATAGGATTTCCGAAATTTACAAATTTTTCATCTCCTTTACTATAGACATGTAAAGGTATGTGACAAACACGACAGTGTATATTATCTCATTTTTAATAGTTATGGTATTGTCTGTGCTTTTGCTATATATGTTGCGAGAAAAAACTGATCACGTGCACATGTCGTGTTGTGGTAATAACTAAATGATACGAGTACATTTATTCGTACAATTTGAGTGATTCGACAGAGACAATTTTATACTATGTGTGGACAAGTTAATCCAAAAACGATATAATTTGAATTATTATAATTATTACAATCGATGAGAGTTAAGAAATTGTGTATACACATTCGCTTAGTAACAAAAAACTGGCTTATTTAAATTATGTTACACCTTCCGCTCAATATTAATTTCTTAATCCCTAATGTAGAAAACGATTCGAATCAATTTTATATACGATATATACAAATTATATTTATACACAAACTCCTTAATTCTTAGAATTTTAAACATGTAAATTATCAAGAATTTTGTTTAAGCTTAATGAATATGCTTTCAATAGTATAGTCGAGGTATGTCAATTTCGAAATAATCAATAAACATTATGTTTAATTTCACATTGGTGTAATTGTTAATCATATTTTCGGATCATTAATCGGGTTAGTTTCAGTAAAACTAAGCTAAAGAAAAATCTCGAATCTTAACACGTTATTATAAAGCACATCGCCAATTGTTTCTGCATATTTAACTACTCTCTATATACACGTGCGTGTACACACATAAATAATTTATAATAACCTCTAGTATATAGCTGCCTTGTGAAGTTAAACTTTCTGCTTGTTTAACAAATCATTATAAGTTTCAACATTTATGTATATATCCCTTTTAAGCGACATTGAATAAGTAAGGTTTTTGAATGTTAAAAGAACGAAAAGAATTATGTTGTGTAATCCTTTTTTCGGTATCCCAAATAAATGTTAACATTTAATTTCCATATATGTATCTTCACAAATCATGCCTGCCAAGGTTAAAAAGCTGAAAAACAATAACAAAAAAATTACAGAATTACAGAATCTTTTATATTCCCTAACCTATAGCCAAATTAAAAAAAAAACCATCACCATGATACGTATAGATACGTAATCATCTTATTCACACAATAGAATATGTTGTATTTGTATCCGTTGCTTTCGTATAAATATACATATTCATAATATATTTTAAAAAAATAATAATAATAACAATAAAAAAAATCTTCCTTTTTTAACAAGATGATAAGAAAACAAAAATTTGTTTTTTTTTTGCTCAAAATACCTCCAAAAAATCAGATTACAGAAATGTTAAAGTTCCCATGCGAGTTTTCTGAATGTTTATATTAACCGAGCTTTTTTCGGTTTTTGCTATTTTTACCCATCCACCATTCAATCCTCCATACACAGAAGGCACATAAAATAGCTGGAAAAGAAAATGAAGTTGTGTGATAGAAAAAAGACGAAATCTATATATGTTCCAAGTACATATATCCGTTCAAGAGATGATGAGAAACGAGCAGAAGAAAATACATTCAACTATACATACTCATATATAAGAAGCTTGAAAGGATTTTCATTGTGATTCCCTTATTGTTTTGTGTGAAGATTTGGAGCAAAGCACAAAAAAGGAGTCGCTATATATACGCTAAAACAATAACATGAAAAGTAAAATAGAACAAGCAACTAATAATAAAAAAAAGGCAAAAGGATTTTTGTATAGAATTTTATTAGATTTGAGCGCTCATTTTTCTGCCTCTGTCGTGTGATAAATAAAATATCATATACATATATGTTGAGGGCACATACATATAACCGAAAAATATTTCATAAAATTTTTACAAGTCATTCAAATTGACTTTTTCCCAGCTCTTGTATATATACATAATATACTTCTAATCATAAAGAGGCTGTTATAATCAAAACAACTTCACGGTTCATTCTATGCACATGATATATAGTGACGTACGTTTTTATACGAGGCACGTAAACAATTTTTGTATTATAATAAAAAAAATTCTATGCAAGTCAGTGCTGTTGATGTAGCACACATAACATATGCAGAATAATACGAGTAATTTTATTACCAAAAATGATTAAAATCGAAAAAAAATTTATTTCGTTTTCATATACAAAAGGATCTGTACATACAAATACATAATTTGTACAACAAAAATATTTCAAATCGTCACGACATGCATAGTACAGTATACATACACAATAATATACATATAGGAGTATGTTTATGAATAATAATATCGTCCCATCTCATATCAATATATTGTGGAATTTCCTTTGTTGGATATAAGATGCGAGGTACACATAATAAGGAAAACCAGATCATTATTGAAAATTAATTTAAGGTAGTACATACATATCCTGTTAGTAAAAGACGCAAAACATATATTGAACATCACACGATATGTACCTTATTCTTGATTGAAATAAATTTGAATAAACTTTTGTTCGTATAGTATGTTACACCAATCGATTTTATCTCCTTAGCACCACCTGTTCTAATCTTTAAAATTTTCCAAAGCAATATAATAAATTTATAAAATATTTGGCAAGAATGTTGTGGTGGCGTTATTATATTTGGTTATGTGGTTAAGAGATTAGATTATTTACCACAATTATATATCCACAGTTACTTGTGTAATCTATAAATTATATATAGAAAAAAACAGGTATCTTCCCAATCTTCATTGGTATCTTCATTGGTTACAAAAAAAAATTGTTATACAAGAGGGGTTTGTATAATAAGTTTCTACTCTATTAAGGTTTGCTGGCTGAGTCTGCTATTTGCCGATACGATAATACTTTACAGCCACTGTTATGAATTCATATCAGTGGTGGATCAAATCTCACATCGTATACACTTCAGTTGTGAGGCCTATTTTAATGTAGCGGGTTGCCGTGTGGAACTAAGTCTTAATAACCTAACAAAAACCACACTTGATTAAGGTTCCTAAGAAAGTCGTCTTATATATTAGAATGATATTTTGTGACACTCACCCAACCTGAGCAATTGTGAATGAACAATCATGTAACATCTATACTGTGGAGCTATTATAAAATAATACGATATCGGATTTTTTGCCGGATAGCTATTATGAAATAATTCGATATCGGTTTTTTCCCAAAATGAAATTGGACTTTTACATAGCAGACCGACGTTCGATTTTCGGATTTCGTTTTAGCTTCATAATAGCAAAATTCGCTTTCGGATCCGATATCGAATTTTTCATAATAGCTCCCTGGAGCTTATTTACGAACAGTGACGCTGGATTTCAAGTTCTACTCGGTGTGAAATCGGCTGGTTGGGCACTTTTTGCCATATATTTAATCCAAACAGGGTTGAAACAGAAATACACAGGTTTCATGTAAAATATAAGTATATATTTTGTCAATTAGACATAATTTAATAGAATAATCGAAAAACCACTGTAATGATTGTATGGCAGTTTTGGATTTATATCAATTGAATCAAATTTTGTTTTAATTTTGTATAAATTTTATATACGAGTACCTAAATGATGTATACAAATATGCAAAACCAATTCTCACTTTCATCCTACCTCGATTAAATATTGTATTAAGAATATACCAAAAAACTTGTAAAACATTATCACAAATTTATGTTTAGATTTGACATTGTGGAATATAAAGTATAAAATACCGCCAAAAGTTAAAATAACTGGGCGGAATACCATTCTTCAACCATAATGAAATTTGTATTATAAATATTTAAAATATAAATAAAAGAATTATATATAAATAAAATCACGAACCAACCAAAAAAGTTATAACACACAAACATTCGAGCGTTTCACCATTTGTGAAAAATACAATCGCGGTTTTATTTATTTGATTTTAATAACATTTTGCTTTTTTATCATAAAAAATGGAAAATTTTTTGTGTAATCCGATTTCTAATGATAAAAAAGTTGAACCAAATTTCCTCATTATACAACAGCAAAGTATAAATAAATAAAAATAAAAATTAAACAATTTTTGTTTTGTGTTGATAAACAATTGTATTACTTTTATATATTCATATAAAACACCAAAGCATCAAAGAAAATACAAGAAAAAACATCGACGAGGAAAATTAAATTTAATTTTCTCGTCGTCTTCTTCCCGCCATCCGTTAGTTAGATATAAGATAAATACGTTTTGTCGAGATGATGGGAAAACCAAAGAAAATTTTTTTCTTGTATTACATTTCGTCACTAAATAGATTTTTTTTATGATTTTAGTGGTTGTATTTATAGCATAAAGATAAATAAAGCAAAGTAAAATTTTGAGACTAGATTTTCACACACAAAACGACAGAAAATTGAGAGATGAGAAAAATTTTAAAAGAAATTAAAAATAATTGTATTTATTTTAACTCAATTAAAGGATTAAAAAACGGAAAATTGTGGAATATTTTAGTGTGTGTGTATATTAAAGTGTCTATGTGTTATGAGACTATAATGACGAAGTGATTTACTTATGATTCAAAAACTATTTAAGTGTACAAATTGCAATGGTCTGCTTTATTGGCCCAACTTAACTCAACCCTAGTTTCTACGTTTAAAATAAAAAGTATTTTTTAAAAGGAGTTTTTTAAGAAGCCGAGTTAAAAATTCGACGTTAGACCTAGCATTGAAATAATCATCTAATTGGATGGTTTGAAAACCAACGATATGTGGGTCAAACAGGATGGCCGTTCAAAGGCAACATAACGAATGGCACCCAGCAAATCCCGCTAGATCTGTGAGACAAAATCAACGAATTGTAAATCTCCCAAATACCTGCCACCAAACATATCTACGGCAAACATGTATATTCCATACTTAATTCCATAAAATCAGTGTTCCATGGCTCATATAAGTAGCTTATGCTAGTTTGATGAACAACACAGAGATGATAACGATTTAACATAAGCCGATCGCTTGTTTGCTGAACGACATACTAATATCTCAGTCATTAAAATAATTTTATTATCACATCTGTTCACCATTCATCAATGATAAAGTCGATACAATCGTCACTAACTAATCGACTTATTTATCATTTCAAACAACAAATAATTTATGATTCAATACCACCCTAAACGTTCTAAATACTAACACCCTGTATAACGATTTTTATACGAATTCAGTTTCAAATAAATTTAAGTTTTTGTTTTGAAAATTATAAATTCATCATAAATCTCATAAATGCAAAGCTGAATAATTTCTACAAATTAAAACTTTACAAAAGAAATTAATACTAAATATTTTCAAAGTATGTAGATTATATTTACTTTTGAATCTTATACAAAACTGTTCTGATTTCAATACAAAAAAAAATTATTTTTATTTTTATTGTTTAGACTTAATTATTTATTTTGTTAGAAAATAATTTCTTTTATTCATACTCAAGGTAAAATGTATTCCAATTAAGTTTTCAACTCTATTAATTTTAAGTTGATGCCTTAAAGGAATCAACATAATATAATGGTTATAGTGATTTATATTCTATTAAGCGTTTAACATGTATGCATATGTATGTATACATGTATAAAATAAATTATTTAAAACACTAACAAACAAACCGATATGCAAATTAAATAAAATGCATAAATTTATGTTATAAAATATTAGCATTATAAAAAAAAACCAACATACTTTGTGTGTAGTTTTGGTTTGATTATGAGCTAAGTATGAAGTATACTTAACAAATCATATGCTTGATTTCGGTGAAACTTTAAAGCTTTAACTTATAAAAATGTATATAAAGTTGAAGACTTTATGGAAGTTAAATATTATACCTACAAACATATAAACATTATGTACTTGCTTTGCATTCGGTGAAAAGCTTCATTTAATTTTAAGCTTAAATCCACGAATATATGTTACTCTGCAACGTAACACAAAACATCTTATACCAAAATAAATACATATTATCGTTCACCTTATAAAGTTTTTATTTAATTCACTCGTAATTCATTGACTTCTTTGACTGATAATGGTTGTGCCCTCGAATCCTCGAATTGAGAATTATATCGGCATTCGTTAATTAAAGAATCATTCGTTATATGTACATTAAATAAGAATAAAGGATTTAGTCTAGCATTATGGGTAAAAGACGATTAGCTTTGGTTAAATACTACATATTATATTGTCTTATGTTAATATATGATTGCCACCGATCTGATTGCTGAAATCCGACTTATGAAAAAAAATGAAGGTAAACAATTTGAATACGAAAAAATTCATAGATACAGCATATACAATTTATCTAAAGAGATAATATTTTCTGAGAAGTCATTAAAATGATACGCTCTTGCTCATATAAAGCTGCATTATAAACATTTCCCAGTAACAACCTACAGAAATATACCAAAAATAAGGATAAATAGTATGAACAAATCTATATGAAGGCAAAAGCGCTCTGTATATCTGCAAAATCACTGTATTATTTCTATAATAAATATCCCTACCTATTCCAGTTAAATCTCTAACTGGTACTTTATTCCAGTTTGCAGCCGATACTCAAAAACTTTTAAGCAAATTATATTTAAAACTTTTTCTATTAACCGCACAAATAACTTATAATACTATAAGGGAAATCGTGTCAATTTTCATAGTAAATGCCAACGAAAGCATGATTTCGTTAAATATAAGTTTCGGAGAAAATTTCTAGATGGCATACCAATACGTTTTAACGAGAACAATAGATGGCACGCGAAGTAATTTTTAAAGTATGAAATGACATAATTTAAAACAAAAACTATAATAATTTTTTTTATATTTTTATTATTATTTATAAATAAGCCTATTTACTTCAAAAATTGTCAATTTCGATTATAAAATTAAATTTTTTTTAGATTTTAAATGTTGGTTGCGTTAATAATTCGTTGAATACAAAAAACTGCAGTTAAAAAATGTAAATATTTCGTTCAACTACTACAAGTGCAATCTTTTTATCTTCACCGGAAATATATCATGTTGGCACATAATATCGACGCGATTTCCCTTATAGTTATTATAAGTTATTTGTAACCGCATTAAATTTGACATTTATGTAAACAAATTTTGCTACGATTGAAGAAAAATTTCTGCGGTTATTGTAAGGCTTTTTAAATAAATTTTTGTTATAAAAATAAATTAAGTTTACCTATAAATAGCGCGTTAACTTTCTTTGGATACTTTGCAACGAAAATTGTATCGTTAACGCGACTGTTACATTTACAGAAACAATAACATAACAAAAAAAACAAACGTGTACTCGTATAGAGCGCGAACTTCACGATGTGTAATGAAACAAAATATAAGTTCAAAGCCGTCTTGATTAAATTTAATTAATAGTAATATGAAATTATTATGTTGTGGAGTAGGCGGCTTTTGTGGAGTAACTATTAAGAAAATTTCCTAATAGATTTAAGCATTGTCTTTAACTATTCTGCCAAGTCAGGGAACTGGCTTATCTTACTTTAATAGATTTCCCTAAAGTTTTTAATTCTTTAAATCACAATATTCTTTATAACAAGCTTATTGCACAATTTTTGTCGCAAATTTTGCCTTTCGACTGCTAGATTAGTTATCAATTAGTTATCGGATCGTCCACAGACATTATTCGACACAAACATAATTTCTTCCAGTTACTTCAGGTGTTTCTCAAAATTCAGTACTTTGTCCTCTATAATTTTCTTTGTACATTAATGACATGAAACCCTCGTTTCATCATTATTCGTGACCGCCCAGGTGGCGCAGTGGTTAAAACTGCGGCAGTTGGTGCGGGAGGTACCGGGTTCGAATCCCGATAGGGGCAGGATGCAAAAGGTATTTTTCACCATGACATTACGATCTGTAGTGTGAATGAACACAACTATGACCTGTTGGAGTGAAGAACTCATGGACCGACCCATCTTCCATGTCAGCACTATAAGCTGGCTATCGGGCCTATAGCCGTACGTTCTCGAATTGGCTGTAATGGCGTAAAAGTAAGGACGTAAATAAGCGAACCGCGAACAAGTAGGGGGGAAAATCATTGTTCGTACATTATCGCTGATGATGTCCAAATTTATAGAAATAGTAAGTTCAAATTGACATTCTATTGTGTTGGGAAGAACCATACATAAAAATTAAACACATATTTTATTTTACACAACTTATTTCACAATATATTAAAAACTAAAATTATGTCATTACACTCAAATAAGAACTCCATTAGCATCTCACCAATTGTTTCTGAAATCAAACGTAAAGTTAATAAGAATAACTAAATAAATTTATAATTACTTACCTCTAATCAACTATAAATGCAGATTATTGATATCTGTAAACCAATTCATATTATGATTATTAGCATTAAGGTTTAATTAATTAATTATAATTGTATTATACTTACCTTGTATTAATTGTATTATACTTACACACAAATTGTTCACTTTGACGTTGATCGTATATAAAAAAATACTGTCAATCATACGGTCAACAAAACATAAATCAAATTGGAATAGATTTCACGTGTAATAGATTTACAACCGGTTAATTATTGCAAGATTAATAAGTTTACTATAACACCGGGAAATTTGAATGTCTTAAAAGCTTAAACTGCGTTTAACTATAAAAGCTTACCAAATTGATTTATGTACTATAAAGTTGACCATTTACTTAAATTTAGAATTTTTGCAAATCATTCAATTGTAATCTGGCAAAGTAACAAGAATAAAAATTTATTGTATAATCGAAGTTACATCAATTATCAAATACTGTGTTCAGTTAAAAGTTTGGATTCTACGATTCATTATAAGATCAATAGTTTATCTCGTTCAACACCACATTCATCGATCATCAAATCAATTCATCATTATTCATTAATATCATAATCATCATCTGGATTTTCATCATTTGGACCACCTTTCTTATTTATTTAGTTTTATTTCTTTGGTTAACCAGGATTTAGCTAGAATATTTAATTGGTTGATTACCAATGGGCTCACCTTAAATACTATACTAAAGCGCAAGCCATTATTATTTACAAAAAACGTAAGCTAAAGAACCCAATTATATATTCAAATAGTTATTATTTAGCAGGTCGCATTACGCTAATCTTAGAATATTCCTTGCTCGATTTCTGAGTCTTTAAATTCCTTTTTTTTTTTAATTGGGTGCAGGGCGGATTTTTAGACTGACCTAGCTCCTTGTAACTGTCAGAGCTCCTGCATCCTTTTAGAGCTATTTCTCTTCTGTTCCATGCAGTATTAGGAGTTTTAGTTCTGCCGGGACTAATCCAAATTTCTTGAATGACGCGCTAGAATGAAAATATAGGAAGTTTAAATTAATTGTAAAGACTTTTGTTAATATTCTCTGCTCCACCCCTCTTTAAATGAGCTTGTACTCAAAATGAGATTTGGGTTATTATTACTTCCATAATGTGTGCAGATTTTGTTGGTTTTTTCAGTAAACAAATTAAGAGGTTTTTATGCCTACTGGAAGTAATAATTTTTTCATGTTGTTTGAATATGTGCTTTTTCTTCTTTAAACAACTTATTAGCATTAAATAAATAGTTTAGAGATCCAAAAGAGATCCAAAATAGAGATCCAAAAGCCCCCAATCGAAAAGATTTTGTACAAACATGAACTGAATATATGCCAAATTCACATTTTTATAAATATCTCAACTCCGCATCTTCTATCCAACAGGTAATTGATATATAGCTTCTATTCGTGATAACGTTACCAAAATAAAATACCAGATATATACGAACCGGAACCAGTTCTTAAAATTTCATTTAAGCAGCGCTTTGAATGGGTATAATATTGCTCACGAGCAAGTGAGCTGTCAACATTCAGGAGTCATAAACATTCAGGAGTACCAAAAAGAAACTAGTAAATATTTGCTCTTCTTTTTCCAGTGAATCGTAAAAAACTAAAACTCATTTACTATTATGACTATGCACAATATAATACTCTATATAGTTTTCATTTACTTAATGTAGTATGTATTCCATTTTCAGAAAAATGTTGAAAATTAAAATTGTTTTCGTTATAAAGATGAGATTTTAATAACGTAAACTAATGTGTAATAGGGAGGGCTGTGAAAACATTAGAAAATTATTTAATTGGAACAAAACTACTTGTAGAAGCTGGCAAATATGTACGTACAGTCGTATATCGAAACTTTGTAATGATAACGTTGATTATAGCGATTATAACATTCTATGTAAATAATAGAGCAGCATGATACTAATCTACTATTTACATTAGTTTTTCGTGGATGGTATTAGAGGGAGGTTCGAAAATAGTTGTTAGAAAGCGGAGCAACAATTTTATTTATGGAAATATTATATTTCGAAATCACGCTTTATCTAAATTATTTTTAAATTGAAAAAATTATTTTCTTGTAGACAAATGTGGGAAATTGGTTTCATTTACGTGTTATGTATAAATACATTTCATGATCTTATCTTATTCGTACAATAAAACAACAAAATATTTTATGTTGTTAACATAACATGAATATTAAAAATGTTAAGAACCTGAAGTTATAAATCGACACTGAAAGTCGAAGAGACCTGTTAAAAAGACATAAGTTTCTGTCCCTATAATTTTGCAACACATTCAAGTTATTAAATTCCATGCAGGTGAAAAATTATATAAGGTTATGTTCAAATTTCCCACCCTCCAATAAAAATTTATTAAAATTGAGATAATACATAACAGTTATTCACAAGAAGTCTAGCAACAGCAACACTTTATAAGTGAAAGCATTTTCCAATAACGTACAAACACTATATATAATTATCCACCAAGAAAATGAAAAATCGTTGTACACATCAAATTTTCAATTTAAAATTTAATTATAAAACAGAAATTTATTTTTTGTTTTTAATTACATTTGGTGTAGGTCTACGTATTCATTATTTATTAGCCAACCAGAAACATTTTGTCGTATATATACAAACTGATGTATGTACGACAGTGGATAATTTGATTTTTAATAAAAGCTCAAAATACGGGAAAAATGATTAATCAACATATTTAGGTATTTGACGATGCCAGAAACATTTATATGTCATCAGTATTCTGTGTATGAAAAATTTGTACATTTATGAACGCATTACTTAAGACAATCATTTCTGTTATCTCCATATCATATAACGATATCAATGGTTTTATGTTGGGTTTTTAAGGCTTTTCGCTGATTCCACATATTGATCGGATTTTAGAATTAAATATGTATTATCGGAACACTGTCTATGCTTATACATTCCGAATATATGTATATGTACTGTAATAGGAAGAATCATATTATATGTAAACACATATAAGTTCTTTTGACTATTTATATTATCTCGAATCATAGATATGTATATATTTGATTTATGTTTTCTTCCTCATTGTGTCCAACGCCATAAGCATACCAACAATCAACATTTATGGTGGAATGGGGAGCTGGGATTAACAAAAAATTAAAACTTGGTTTTGTTTTAGATTTTCTTGTTTTTTTTCTGCTAACATAATAGCATAATAGGAAAGTAAATAACAAAAAATATATACGATGCTGGAATAGAGAAATGAATCGTTTGCCACTTTTGTTATCGAAATGAGATGTGATCATAACGAAGAGAGAAATTATCGATTAATTTTCAGTATCCATTATGAATTCATAAGACGATAGGATTATCAGTATTCAATGGATCAGACACTAAATTGATTTTGCTAAAACAATTTTGCGGCTTATATATTGTATAAAATTTAGGTCATGGAAATACTGGGTGTTTCATCCAAAATATTTTAGATACCATATACATAGTTCAAACATGAGTGACGCTAAAACAAATAGTTATGAAAAAGACGAACTAGACTAGAAAATGTTTTCGTGATAGTTTCATAGGACTCACCCTGTTTAGTGTATACGCAGTAAATTTAATGCTTATGAAAATCAAGCATATATTGATTCTTCCTTGAAGTGTAAAAATTAAAACTTAAACAACAAGATTAAAACTTAAAGTTATTTTTAATTATAATTAAAGTAGAATTGAGTAAAACCAAATACTAATTAATTTTGTTGAACTAAAATTGAGATTCTCAACCAAGTAATTAAACAAAACGCTGCATTTGGTAGATGTATATGTACACTGGATTCATATACATCCAAGTTCAAATGGTTGTTGAAATTTCCATGTCCTAGTCCAATATATAAAGAAGTGTAATAATGCAGCTTTCAATTGCATAGGCTAAAATGTTTTTTAAAGCCAAATTTAGACTGAATTTTAGTTTCAACTATTATCCCTAGCTTTGGAAAAGATACTTAAGATACTATCAGATCTTAAGTGGCAATACTAAACAAAATTATTAATTTTTAGAAGTTGAATTATTTTATTGCGTGGGAAAGGAATACGAGGTTAAGATAAAATTAAAAATATTTTAACCTCGTGTTCCTTTTCAAATATAGCAAACTGTTATTCCCCAAAAAAAAATTGAAAATTAATTGGTACACTCTACAGACCTAGGCTGGGACTTAGATTACAAATCATGAGCGGAACAGAAGTATCTAAGGTATCTAAGGTGGTTTCAAAATGCAACTAATAAATGAGGTCATTATGTGAACGAAAAGCTCGATGGGATACTATTGCTATTAATGACAAAACTAATGATAGGATTCTATTGCAAACATAATTGATTGAAAAAACTAATAGAATTATCAGCGAATGATAAAACACAGTCAATATGAGAATAAAAAACACCCCTTGGGCGTAGACAAAAAAAACGGTGAACCAGTATTATAAACCGTTAGATTAAGACTGTATATATATATATATACATACATAACTACCATCCACCTTTCGTTGAACACAATCTTGTTTACAGCTTATTCATAATAGATTTGTACCTAATCCTTTCCTAATGCAACTGATGCGGAACTAGACTTATAATACTGATAATTAAAAAAAGTAATAATATGACACCACTGCAGTGAACCACTGATACCGTTCCATTCTTAAGAGTTTCAAAATAAATGTTTAATTCAAAATAAACTAAATATTTCTAATATTAGTATAAATTGGTTATTGTCAAATAATACTGAAACGGCGACATCGCCCCCAAATTCGAATCCAGTCTTTTAAAAGAATAATATATTTATAGATTTGCCCAGTAGTTAATTTTCCTGGAAAAAATTATATATGAGAGACAAAGAACTAATTTTGGTATTATTACCTGTTACGTATTACCATGTATATTATATGGTCGCCTTTTAATATATTTGGATTCCCAGTATATACAAATTCTGTATTGAAATAATTAGCAAAATTAGTGTATGTATGTACAGAGATTCGAAATACAAATTAATTATTCTAAAGGAATATTTTACTTTATGTGAGGTACACAAATATTTCAATTTTTACTCTACACTTATTTTCATAACATAATATATTAGTACATACTGCATTCATGTACATACATAATATTGATACACAAAAATAATATTTGGTGTTGCAAAAATGTAAATATGTACGTATATGCTCTCACTGATTAGGTGTATCCTAATTATACCTTGAAATGTACTTGTTTAAAGTATATAAAAACATACAGCATATCACAACAATCCAATTAATTTGCATATTCATTGTTTAGACATATTTAAGATGTATACAAATGTTTAGACAAGAAAATCTTTATATATATATAGACTCATCTATGGATAACATACGTAAACACACATATAAGTAAATCGTATCTTTCGTATTAGATATCAATCTACTCTCATTCATCATTAAGTAAGAGACAGGTAAATATGTAGCTACATCAATTTACATATGTTTAAATATTAGCCAGCAAGTACATGTAAATACAAATAAATCACAGTGCATATACCTACTGTATCTACGAGTATATGATTTATGTATATAGAACACAAAATGAGTGAAACAGAGATACTTATATTACACACACGATGATACTCACATGGAAAATGGAAAATTGTGGAAAAACAAATATTTTCTTTTAATTGTTTTAAAAATATATATTTGAATAAAATAATGAAAATATTCGACAAATTATAATTTTCATTTATACACACACACAATAAACAAAGATAATATCTATAACAATGTCACATATACTGAGACAAAATATTTTGTATTATGGAAAATGTCATAATTATTTATTAATATTTTCAAAGAGTAACAACAACGAATCGTAAGTAGAATTAAATAAATTGGGGTTAGGATCACATACGCCATATCGTATGGTTTGAACAAGTTTGTAATACCGAGACGTAACAAAATAATTGTATGATACAATGTTAATTGTGTGAAAGAAGACCCATTTGATGAACCCATTATTATTATTATTATTAAAAATTTTTGGAATCCTATAAGGTTCCGCACTCAATGCCACAAAGGGCCCATGGTGCAAACCTAGGATTACATCAAAGCGCAAAGACGCGTTCTGCAACCTTAGCAAACTGAAGCAGTTTGAACCAGGGCAGAGAATACAGTAGATTTACAGGAATAAACCTGCAGCTAAACACAAGAGATCTCATGTGGTCGAAAGCTGGACAACTGCTGATGAAGTGTAAACTATCTTCAACATCTTCCAGACATTCGTCGCATACGGCATCACTCGCCAGTCCCATGTGATGAAGGTGGCTTTTGAAACGGCCATGGCCAGTAAGTATAGAGACTAAAATTCTCAAGTTGTCCTTTTTCAATGAAAGAACGTAATTTGTCAGGTTAGAGTTAATCCCTCTGACAAAGTATTTCGCCTTACGACAAGTAGCGGTAGCTGACCACGTCCGCTTTAGATTCAATAGGGTAACTGTTTTAATTGTTTTTTTCACTTTATAAGTTGGTAAAGGCGCAGCTGGTTCAGGACCTACGAAATATAGGTGAGAACCAGTTTTAGACAAACAGTCTGCAATTTCGTTGCCCTCAATGTCGCAATGGGCAGGAACCCACATGACCGTTACCTTGTTGTTAAGACCAAAGAGATATAGAAATTTAGTACAATCCAGTACCAGTTTAGAGCTGGTTAGAGGGTTGTTCTATAGGAGTTAAGGACAGTTTTACTATCCGTACAAAATATAATCTCTTTGTCGCAGTGAGAAATCGCAATTAATTCCGCTTGATGAATAGTACAGTAGATCCGCAGACTTCCAGAGATTCTCAGATCATGCAAAGGACAGTAGTAACCAAAGCTCGTACCCTGTTCAGTGACAGAGCCATCAGAAAAGAATACAAGCGATTCGGATATATGTTTGAGAAAATCTGGTGAGAACCACATATCGCTGGATGGATGAAACACCTCAAATGATCTATGGAAATTAAAGACAGGCAGAAGCCTATCAGTTACCATGTCAAGTTCTGGCATAGCCAGTTTAAATTCATTAAGAATAGATCTATGGCCTGAAATAGTGCCGAGAGCATTCCACGCCCCAACACTCCTCAAGCGAAAGGCCGTCGAACAAGCTATACCTAAAATGAAGGATTATAACTGGGGTAGGGAGAGAATTAGCTCCACAGCTAGAAGCGGAGTTGAAGCCATGACTCCAGTTACAGCTCGACAAGCGAAGTTTTGCAAACAATTGAGTTTAACAATTGAAGATTTAACTTTAACCACTGGCCACCAAACAACAGATGCATAAGTTAGCATTGGGAGAACCATTGATTTGTAGATAAAATATAACGTTTTGGGGGATAATCCCTAAGAATTACCAAAAGCTCTGCGGCATTGCCAAAAAATAGCAGTGGCTTTTTGTAGTTTAAAGTCCAGATGTTACTTCCAGGAAAGTTTGTTATCCAGAAAAACTTCAAGGTGTTTGACGTAGGCTGAGCTATTAACATTACAACCGAAAAGTGATGGTACAGAAAAACTGCAGTGTTCCTACGCCCTGTAAATATAACCAAGTCGGTCTTAGATGGATTCACATGTAAACCCTTATCCAGACACCACTGTTCTATAATGAGAAGAGCGTGCTGAGTTAAAACTGATAAGACATTCAGATGCTTGCCTGAAACTGTCAGAACCATATCATTAGCATAACTTTGGGCGACAAAACCGGAATCACGAAGATTCACAAGAAGTTCGTCAATGACCAGAAGCCACAGCAGTGGTGAAAGCACACCTCCCTGCGGGCATCCTCTGGAAGCCTTGACTGAAATAAAGGTATCCTCAACCTCGTATATTGCAATGCGAGATTCAAGCATACATTTAATCCTCCTGATAATGTAGGGCTTGATATCAAATTTAGTACATGCATTCGTAATCGAGGCGAATGAAATATTATCAAACGCTCCTGCAATATCCAGAAAAGTGCCCACAAGAAACTCGTTGCTGTGCATAGATCTCTCAATCCTAGTTACGAGTTCATGTAAGGCAGTCTCACAGGATTGCCAACTATGTAAGCATGTTGCCTATTACTGAGTGGAGCGGTAACTAAATGTTGGTCTCTAATAAATCTATCAACAATCCTTTCTAAAGATTTCAGAAAGGTTGATGGCAGACAAATAGCCCGAAACGAGTTGGGGTCGGTGTAGTCCGACTTGCAAATTTTAGGAATAAAAATTACTTTACTTCTGCTCCAAGATTGTGGAACAGAACTAAAAGCGATACATGCCTGGAACAGATGTTGTAAATGTTCCTTAATTAAAGGAAATCCATGCTGTAATACAGCAGGAAATACACTGTCAAGCCCGGCATGTTTGAAGGGTCGAAAGAGAACACACAGAAGATTACCCAGGCAGATCTTTGCGGTGAACCCATTGTCGAACCATCAAACACAATTCTCAATTTTCCAGTGAAACTATGTTTCCAGATATGTATTCAAATGCTACAAAAATGTTGACCTTGCATCTTTAACACCGTCTCCTTCCCATAGCGCCGCAATCCCACGCATTATTTCACCAGATGTATTATACAGTTTGTCAACGCCTTAGCCGCTGCTTTCCTTTATATGTACTGAAATTGTTTGTATTCACTCGAAAAAATAAGAACATTCAATTGTTAAACGAGCAAAAGTATAAGGTTTCCTCTGAGGATTGATCTATCTCTGATTCAATTAAGATATTAAGCTGGCAAATAAACTATAGTAAGAAAGCTAGTTGGTCCCGTAAGATAATAGATATGAAAGCGCATGAAATGGTTGACGAGAAGTTCCGATGGTTATTTGAAAATCACATGAAAACAAGGTATAGTATACACAGGTAATAGTTGACCGTAGGATTGTTCGATTTGGGTAGTTTTACAAGCAATTGCAAAGCTTGTCTAAAACACATAGGACATCATGCGAGTTTTGTGTTAATTGTTTGAAAGGCAATTGAAGGTGGAGAGTCTTAAAGTTTTAAGATCCAAACACTTCCATTTCCATATCTGATATAGATTTTTAAGAGATCATTGTTTCTATGTAAATATGTTGATAGCTGATGGTACCAATCGATTTGATTAGTTCACATAACGCATACAGTTTTTTTGTTCCTCATCAAGTTAATATTTAATTAGATACATTGACAGTTATGTTTCTCATGAGAATTGTCTCACATATGAGCATACTTTTATGAAAATTAGTAATTTAATTTTGTATAACAATTTAAACGATTATGGGTTGATATTTCATATAAGATTACATTTAACATATACCAATCTGTATATCTTCAATATGTATATACTGTAACATAAATTGTGTTCATATAACAAACCTATAAGAAATTTAATATCAATACTAATGAATGACCTATCAATGATTTATGTTTGTAAATGAAAACTGATGTTGGCCTTATATCGTATATTTTTGTATAATGTATGTACATAGTATCATATATACTACACATATAATAGTATTATATATAGTATATACTATTATAAATTTAGGCACATACCATCGAATATATATGTATGGAGTATAAAACATGACTCACCAATCAATCACCTTTAGACAAATCAATCTGTAAAACTTTCTACACTTTCAGGTACGATTACTTTCATCGTGAATAGTGATGAATAGTGAGTTATGTTTGCTTTAATCTTGTTAATTTAAGCACCAGCCCAAAAAGGTTTTCAAAGTGGTTGAATTTAAGATATTTATGATTTATTAAAGTTTAAATGGCGCTCGAATTTTTGATGAAGATTTAATGAATATTTATGAAATGCAAACTGTGCCATTCATTGTACATAGATAAGCTTTTAAAAGCTCAAATTGTATGTAATATTGTTATTCATATAAAAATTAATAATCTCCGTGTATTAAGATGTAATGATGATCAAATAAGTGATTTTGACACCTGAAACAGTGACGTACAGCCGAAAATAACTATTATGGTCACCGTATGGACATGATCTCCCTATACAAATTAAAAGTAATAATTCAAGATTCATGTTAGCTTTGATAAGAGATGGCACAATTGTAACAAAAAAGTTTTAGTATATTAATTATTTACTTTGCATTATGTAAAAAATAAACGTATACATTTTACATGTAAAATACCCTGTACAGTTTGTAATTTACGCGCCCAATTGTGCTCTATATTTATAAAAAATATACAGTTTTATTTGTAAATTCGTCAAAAGATTTGATAAAATAATCACATTCGAAAGAAGTCGCAAATTCTTAGAAGGCCTTCCAATACCGTCGTGGTCATCGAAATAAGTATCTGTAATTTAAACTGACCATCTATAGTCACGTAATATTGTTTATGATTAATTCAATCGATTAGAAAATAAACTTCTATAACAAATGGATGGATACCTTATCCGACATACCCTATATAACAAAACTATAAAAGAGTTTAATTATTCTATTGACAGTTTAAACCTTTTTATTTAATTTTATATAATTAATATGCATCAGCATAACATTATTATGCAGCTCTTAAGTATATTAAACTTCTATACAGTCATTAAAATAGGTAACAAAAGCATTTCTTTATTCGTTATCGTCTCCAATCAACGTGAGATAATAAACTATGAAAACGGATTTTTGTCGCAAACTATATAATTACTCGTATTAAATACTCGTAACGAAACTGTACAAAATGAATTGTATTTAGAAAAACTTCATAAATAAAAAGCAACAAAATGCTCGTAACTATACAATTTTCTTCCAGTCAACTTTTTTTTATTGTTACAATTTTATAGTTTGAACTTTATGCAGTTAACGTAAAATAAACAAAGCTTTATGTTTTAATGCCGGTTATATGTGTGTACATGTATAAAGAATATAAAATTAATAATTCATTATTATGTTAAGCACTATTGTTTATAATATATAAAATTTATTTAAAATGTTATTTTGTGCGGTTTCATTATTTTCTTGTTAAGATTAAAAACTATGTTGTTTTATAACAACTTGAGTTTTAAACACTTTTGATTAAATTTCTGATTAAGTGAAATCGACCGCAAATTTTAAATTAATTTTTATGAAGCCTTTTATTTACTGCATTCAACAATAAATGATACTGATTCACATTCGTTTTGCTTATCACAATTTATTATGTTTCTTTTAAAACAAAACGTGTGAAAAACGTGATGTAATGATAATTAATAAACAATTAAAAGTAAAATTAAAGAAAAATTAAAAAGTTTTATTGTTTTAAATTAAATTTAACTTTCAATTATAGATATTTCGAACGTGAGATGAGATCATGGTATACAGATACAGTAGGCAAATGCCTGTAATATAAACAATTTGGTCTCTGCTAAATCGATTCATCATTTTGTCAGAGTGAAAGATTAAGTTTGCAGTTGTAACTAGACTAAAGTACAAGGTTTTATATAAAATGTAAGAGCTTTTATATAAAATGAGATACAAACGAGTACTTTAACGGTAACAAGTGTAAAACAAGTTTCATTTTTAACTTAATTGTTGACAAGATTTTTACCCCTATTATTAATCTGATTTAGGTCTCACCGAGAGACGCGATGTCACTAAATTCTAAATTTTGATATTATGATTATCACGGTGAACGAATAACATATCACTTAGCACCACCTACATACAATTTGTTCAAGACATCAAGTGAGAATTTTTTTTGTCTTATATGCATTAGAGGAAACGAAAGGATAACAAAAAAAACGAGAGTCATAATACACGTCACGGACCACGGTGACGAGTGATGTGAGGTGAGAATCATAATTTTGATATTAATCATCTGAGACTTGGTTTTTGCCCAAGAACACAGCTGCACGAAATTAGTCAATGAACCACAAAACTAAGATACAAAAACGCACACAGTTTTATAAAAAGTGAACTAGAAACTAAGGGAATGCGACACTTACTAAATCAGATAGCCTAAATTGAAAGCACACCATATTTTGTACTATATTAAACCGAAATACTAATACCAAATTAATCGTACATGCTAATTGTCGAACATTTAAAATGTTATATTTGGGCATAAATATATGTTCATTTTAGGTGTTCGACAATAATATACATTTTAGATATGTGGTGAAACTGAGATCGCTAAACTTAGCACATACAGATGATACTCGTACCTGAACAAATTGGCCAAGTGCAGGCTAAAAGAGAGTTACAGACATATTTACGATGGTAGAATGGGAGCTATTCAAAAATTTAAGATTCGTAAAATAACTACCTATTTGTCATAAACCAAATCCAATAATATCTAGGTAATGATAATAAACTTGTTTGAGTTTGCCCGGGAAGTAATCCTCAAATTCGATCAATAGTCATCATCATTACGAATTTTGAATACATACTTACCTCTATTACCTACCTTATATGAACATTTTCCAGAGTATGAACGAGTGTGTGAGAGAACAAGGATGATTTTGGCACAACAAAATATAAAAAATGTGAATTAAAAGTAATAAAATAAAAAATGTTTTTAATTTTTTGTTTGTTCAATAATTAATTAATCATTATATCTTTTTAAAAAGAAGATAATAACACATTATCCTAAACAAAACAAAAATTATATGTTACACAATAATATAGTAAAAAAATAAAAATAATAGGATACGGCATTATTTCGTTATATATGGAATCATTTTTCGTATTTCAGCTGGAAATTAATCAAAATCATATAATTAAATAATACATAATAAAATAATAACGATAAAATTTTTTTTAAAAAATATAACGAAAAATTATACATACATATTATAATTAAACAAGTAATGGAAAAAATTTATGTTTTATAATTTTTCATTTATTTTTTGTTTTTTTTTTTTTTTTGTTTTATTACTTACTTTAATATATAATTTTTCTTTTTTTTTTTTAATTATTTGTTTCAAATTTATTTTCATTCATAACACGACTGTTTGTTTATTAATTATTATCTGTTCTTCAAACTTCTTTTTTCGTCTTACATTGAAATGATGGAGTGACCAAACAAATTAAGATAAATAACTTTAAGCTATATTATATACTTAATAATCATAAATGTAATATATATATATACATATATATTACTCTAAATTTAAATTAAACAAACAAAAAATATATTTAAGAAAAATTTAAATTTAATTAACCCGAGAAGTATGTTTTATATATTATGTATGGAACATAAAAAATAGTTAATACAAGAAAAAATTGCGTAGCGCGCCATATCACATGTTTGTTGCATCATGTAGCACAGACGAAAATACACGCAATTTCATTGGACATTTTTAACTTAAGCAAAAAAAAATGTTTTTTTGAAAATAGTAGCAAAACAAAACAATTAAAAAATAATAGAATTATTGAAATGTTTACATTTATTTTCTTTTTCTCTTTTTTGTTTTAATTAATATATATTTATAATATAATGTACACATAATTTGTCTGGAGGGAATTAAAATTTTAATTAAATCAAATTCAATTATTTGCGGTTTCTAATAGTAATAGTAAGTTTTCCCATTGAATTCAAGATAATTAGTTTCGTAATAGCCCCTCGCATTCATGATCAAGATTTTCATTCATGTGGTAGTTATTTTAATTAATTAATTTAATTTTAAAAAAACAACTTTGAAAATTTAATCCCCAAAAAAACGAATAATGTTCAGTTTTTTCTTAAATTTTGTGTGATTCTTTTTTTTCTTTATTACTATATATATCATTGTTTGTTTTTTTATCCTTAAATCTGTTGCTTTATTTTTTTTGTTTTTCTGTTTTTAAAATTAAATTAGAATTATATAATTAATTAATTATAAAGAAACAAATAATTATTGGAATAATAATAATTTTAATTATATAATAATAATAAAAAAAATAATAATTATATATGAATTAAATTAATTAGCGATTAGCATTTTTTAATTGATTGGACAACCAATCAAGACCTTCATATAATCCATCACCACTGGTTGCACATGTTGCTTGTATATACCAATTACGATTTCGCAGTGAGTGAAGTCCTAATTTATCAGTTATTTCTGCTGCGTTCATTGCATTTGGCAAATCCTAAATAAATACAATATTAAATAATTACTAGTGTTATAATATTTTAAATTTAATTTTATAATTACTTGTTTGTTAGCGAATATAAGTAAAACGGCATCTCTTAGTTCATCTTCAGCTAACATTCGCATCAATTCTTCTCTTGCTTCACCGATACGTTCTCTGTCGTTGCTGTCAACAACGAATATTAAACCCTAGAGAATAAACATAAGGAATTAATTTTAATTGATAACAAATCGTGCAATCAAAACTCTTACTTGTGTATTTTGGAAATAATGCCTCCATAACGGTCTAATTTTGTCTTGGCCACCAACATCCCATACCGTAAAACTTATATTTTTATATTCTACCGTTTCAACATTGAAACCAATTGTTGGTATTGTTGTTACAATTTCGCCTAATTTTAGTTTATACAAAATTGTTGTTTTACCAGCCGCATCCAATCCTACCATTAATATTCTCATTTCTTTTTTGCCAAATAGTCCTTTAAAAAGGTTCGCAAATACATTTCCCATTTTGTTACTGTTTGTTGTTAGTGTCTTTTTTCTTTAATAGTTTTTTATTCTTTATATATTTTTCAACCTAAAATAATATAATAAAACATAAAATTAAAAATTTGTCTAGCATAGAAAATATTCAATTAAGTGTGATTAAATAATTAATGACGACGTCGCCGGATAAATCAAAAATCTTAGATCATCGCGACGTAATACATATAAAACGCGTAACTTTAGTTTTATATCACTTTAATATGCTACGAAATAAAATTAAAGAGAAACGACTGTGTAATTATTCAAAACATAAATTTTATTGCTTGGGACATAAATTAAATGCCACGTTGCAATTAATTATTGCCGTGGATATATTAATTAATTTTAATCTATAGCTAACAAGCGATAAGCGGGGGGTTTATTGCCGCAACAATTTAAAAAAGATGATTACGTATGAGATTTTAAAATGTACAACTTGAACAATTGATTGAACTATGAATTTGCTAATCGATCAGGAAAATGTATCTAATAACCTCTAAATTCAAACTTCAATGTGACCTACATACACATTGAGCAATAAGTAATTAGATTGCTGATAGGTTCCAAAACTAACAAAATTAATTAAAACAATTTAAAAATTTAACACAGACTTCTCCAATTATCAAAACAATGTTTTGAATATTTACTATACTTTTGGTAAAATCAATAAGATTTCTAAAACATTGTAGTTGCAATAAAGAAATATGTTGTTTCAAAAATGATACCATATCGAGAATTAGGAGAGCTTTACTATAAACAACAATTGTGTACATCAATTTACTTTTTTCCTATATCATGGTCTGAATCATTGTCAGACATTTTTAATAGCACAAAGCAAAATGTTGCCATGGAGATCCGTATTCAATCGCATGAAGACATGATATCTAATTATTAACAAAAATGAATGCATTGATTACATAAAATATTTCGTACTTTTTCTATGCTGTCTACATTAAGATTTTATGCAACAATATCGAATCAATAAGAATATACTATTAAAAGCCTAAAATTTACAAAAGTTAAAATACAAAACTGTTAAACCAGCAAACAACAGGTGATAATATGTATATAAGAACTTCACATAAAGGTTGTATACGACAATATACGTAAACAAAATTTAATTTAACCTGAAGTTTTTCTTTAAACTATATAGAGGGATAAAACTAGTATATTTGATAACGAATTTTCTTTATCAGCATTGAAATAAATGTATATGTGTATATTGCCATCCAATACATATACTATGTGGGCGTATCGTACATAACATATATAAATATATACTTTTATTAATTAGCGTTTAGAATGAAAACGAAAACTTACGTAAAATAACTTCTTAGATAAAAAGGGCAAAATTGCAAAAATAAAAACCCATGAATTTTTAACTAAATTATAATTAAAGACATGAAATTATCAAAAGAAATTTGAAGGTCGTCAAAATTGCATTCATTTTGAAAACCTTGTATCTTTTTGCACGTTATGATAAAAACATATTTTGCATTCCACATTATCAATAACATTACAACACCTGGTTAAGAAGTTGAATCACTCTAATTTGAAGAGATAATTTTATCCAAAACAAATTGAGTAAGGAGAAAGTTAACAATTATGTATAAAAACTAATAACGATTTATTGACTGGGGAATTCATAGTATGTATGTTAAACAAATATTGGATAATAGAAATATTGAACCAATTTCTAATTTTCTATTGTACTGAGGAGATTACGTACTCTACAATTATTTAAAAATATATTTACAATGCATATTGTTTATTGATAATCTATTAAATTAAAAGAGAAAATAGTTCTATCCACACCATTTTGAACGAGACGAAAAAATAATCACACGTCATTCTGAAATGGATAGGAAAATAGGTAAATTTATTAAGTTTATTATTTACGTTTTTACGACCGAAAGGTGAAAATAACAATGAGTCGTACAGATTTAAAAAACTTTAATAATCCACAAATATACTTTTGAACTCGAGTAAATTGTTGTGGTAAAAATTTTGATTAATTATTTAGTAAATCATGAAATTCGACCATCAATGAATGATTCAAGTTTAAACTATAAAAACTTTTTCAAACACCTGTTGGATTTGAAAACATTTTTATAACAGCACAACAACTAATGATTCATCAATAAAACGTGTCATGCTTTTTATCAATCAAAACTATTTTTAATTTACTAAATAATTTAAATTCTTAAGAAAATTTTTTTTTTTCTTTTTAAAACCAATCAAAAGTCAATAAAAACATAAATCGCAACATCTTTTTACTGAGTAGCAATGACATCTACAGTTGAGTAGTTGCATCTTTTGTGAAACGCATAAAACATGACATTTATGATACATTTTGGCTACCATTTTACTTCCACCGCACATAAATTAGCAAATTTCTTTCACCTGCCGAAAATATGGAATATGGAACCCCATATTAAACACAAAACATACGTCACATAAAAGAATATGCGATTTACATTTACTCTATTAGTTTAATTTAATTAACTTTAAATCAATCCGACTTTAAATGCGATTCCATATTTTATATCGATAATATGATTAGTTAATTAAATTGCTTAACATCTTCGTGTTGAACAGTAACAATTTTTGGTTAGATAAGAATTTTATCAAAGACAACATAAAGATCGATTTTGATTTTATGAAAATTGGATTGACATTTTTCGTGACTCAGCAGCGGCATTATGAGGAAAACGAAATTTATGTATGTAATATTACACAAAAAATATGGAGTCCCACCACCACACTATGTTGCCGATGTCATCATATTGTTTTAGTAGGAAAAAATTGATTGAATTTTTTTGAAACACTAAGAATAAATCACTTGCATGCTACATACGAAAATGATTACCAATTATTTGATGATACTTTTTAAAAATTTTGTAAACCAATAGCCCAAAAAAAGAAAGTCAACACCCTTAAAAAAATTTCTTTTAACAATGAAAACACCACGAAAAAAAAAATTACACGTCCATACGAAATTTTTTCTTAACTCGTTTTCACCCGTCGAATTTCTAGTAACTAAATTAAACTTTGATTAGCAATAACACTTACTACTTTTTAAAATAAGAAATAATAACAATTTAATAGTTAAATTAAATTTTTAAAATTAATAATCGAATTTTTCGCTCTATCGAATGCTTTTAAACCAATCACACACAAAATGTTCAAAAAAACTGTTTTATGTCAAAATGGCGGACGTGGAAGAGACGTACAAGTTTATATTTTCGTATATGTGTATGCGGTTTTATTCCCTTCTCTATTCTGCCACGTAACGTGTGGTTGAATCGTCGAAAATCACAATTAAATCGGGTAATTTATGGTCGAAAGTATATTAGTCAATAGATGTCGCTTTCCATTAAGTGAATTTTATTTAAAAATAACACAAACCTAATTAATTATATACCCAAATTAAGGTTAGAAACTAATTAAATTATCGTACAACTAAATAATATTAAAATTCATTCAATGTCAATCCAACAAAAAAAGTACTATCAATATTAAATTTTTATCTCACAAATTTTGACAGCACAAAAATATTCTTCTCCTAAAAAGTTAATATAATTGTGTAAAGATCTAGTATTAATTAATAATTTTACGTGCAATGGAAAAAAGTTCGTTTGATGCCATCACTTCTGATAATGTTGAAATATCAAAAATCGCATTGAAAGAATTTATTAAAGAGGTAATTTGATATTTTATGGAAAACTTATAACAGTATAATTTGGAGAGAAAAATGGGTGGTGTTCTATTTTCTTGTTACCAATTTCAATAATTAATTATTTGAGAGGTTCTGTAAATAATGCATTCTGTTGAATGGTTACAAGTATTTCTACTTCGCAATTAATCAGATTTTAATAATCGATCGGTTTTTTCGTTCATTTGTTTTTGATTTATAAGATATACATAAATAATGATAAATCAAAATTTAACTAAAACTATCGATTATATTGTTCATTATTGTACAAGAATTAACTGCTCATTGATTTTCTGATTGAAGCTCCAAAATAACGTTTTCCGGAAAAGCACACGTCAATATCAATGTACGAAAGGTGAAAGATACGACAGGTAATTTAGAGAGAAGATCTGACTAGAATCAAGGCCATAATCTTCATGGAGCTAGTATTTCTTTCATACTCCAACCTTAAGTACCTACTCAATGAATCTTATTAGTTCCTTCAATACTTTATAATTAGATATGAAGAGTACGATTACATGAAGTATAAATAACAAATGTTAATTTTTGTCAATTATAAACTTATATACTTTCAGAATTCTCAAACTTTTCAATTTCAAAATTTGACATCAACTGGACAATGGTCGAAAATATGGAATAAAATATTTCAAAATCTTAAATCCACTGCATATAAAGATGTATATTCGGACTGTCTCTCGGCAATTAGAATATTAAGCCGTGATAAAACCTATCTTAACGATACAATAACTCTTGAACAATTTAACTATTTACTGAATATAGCAAATATTGGTGAAACAAATTTAAATCTGAATGAAACTTTAGTCATCGAATCTCTCAAGTGTTTGTGCAATCTGATATACAATAGTACAAAATGTCAAGAAATTTGTAACAATCATAATACGTGCAAAATTCTAGATGGAATATTCAAGAGGATTATGTTGTATAAGACGAATAGCAGCAATGCAACTGCTGTCGCTTTCGACTATTATATTAAATTTTTCGATATGAAATTGTTGTTTTTGATAACAGCATTGAATCAGAATACTCGACAAATAGTAAATGATAATTTTAATGGGATTGTATATCTAAATGAATTTTTAGATGAATTGATTATTGATAAGAAGGTAAAAAATTTCGACGAGGAGGAAGTAAATTTGATATGTGAAATACTTAAAGTGCTTTTCAATTTAACGGTTCGTAATTTAGCAAGTAGCGATACAAATTATGAGGAAATTCAATTAAGACGATTGACTGTTGTGCTTCAAAATTTATTACAATTCGATGCAATTTCAAAAGAGAAATTAAATGAACTTGTCTCAAATGTAGTTAATTTATTAACGAATATACCTTCTGAATGTATGGAAGAGCTGATGACCAAAAATATTACAAATGTTGATAAGAAATATATTTTCGAGAATTACAATATGACGGCGATATCAGCGTTGCTTGGATTTTTACAGCATCAATTGGATTCGGTACAAAAAACTATTTCCCAATATGAATTATTATCACCAATATTAACAGTTCTGGTGAAATGTGTACGTTGTAATAGTTTACTACGTCGATATGTTCGAACAATTGTACTACCTCCATTGATCGATGTTAAAAAACGCCCTGAAGAAGGTTCAGAATTAAGGAATCATTTGTGTCGGCTACTTACTACACCGTCAACTCAAGTTAGAGACTTATCAGCCGAATTATTATTTATAATTTGCAAAGAGAATGTTGGTCGAATGATAAAGCATACAGGTTATGGTAATGCCGCGGGACTTTTAGCAAATCGTGGTCTACTCGGTGGACGAAGTAATCCATCGTGTGAGTATTCATCTGATAGCGAAGATAGTGATACCGAAGAGTATAAAGAATTGCAACACGGAATTAATCCAGTCCTCGGTTGTTATGAACCACCGAGACCCAATCCACTCGAGGGAATGACGGAAGAACAAAAAGAATACGAGGCCATGAAACTTGTTACGCTTATGGATAAATTGAATCGACGAGGGGTTGTGCAACCATGCCGCATCGGTCCAGATGGACGGCCAGTGCCAGTTGATCATATTCTACAATTACAGGATGAGATACCAAATCAACAAATGGATCATAAACGTAAAACATAAGTTCGCATCGCAATTTACTATTTATATAGCGTGCGCATTCCAAAGTCAACGCATTTAAAATTCCCATTTATGATAACATTGCTTTTTTTATTCACTATATGGTAGTTAAACAAATGTTATATAATAGCCGTGTCTGTAATATTTTAATAAAAATTAACTATTTATTTGCTCTTAGCACGACATTTTCAATTTCTCTATACACCACTAACCAGTTCCCAATAATACATCTCAGAACTTTTAGATAATTACTCCTCTATTGCAGATTTCATTGAAGGTAATTAGTGTAATTTAATAATTTGTAAAATAAACCAATTAAAACTCCCAAAATTTTCAGATACATTTTCTTTTAATTGAATTTTTTACAAAATAGTCACAATTACATATCATTGCATCTACAATACAGCAGGCTTGCCAACTTCGATAAATTTTGGTGGAGTTGGCTTTTCAAACTCGTCTAATTCAGCGTCGTAATATTGCATTGCACGATATGGGCGCAATTCCCAAGGAATTTGATTTTCCATCAGAGTTAAATTAACACCTAAATCTTCTAGTGTTGGTATATCTTGTTCGACGCAATCAGTGACATATTCGCGTTCTACTCGTTCCGAATGCAATTCACCAAGCGGATTTCCAGGCGATAAAAATTTTTCGGTTATTTTTACTTTTAACATGAATGTCGGATCGAATCTTAAATCGTAACGTAGATAACCCCAAAGTTTTTCATCTTTACGCATAACTCTGTGGAACCAGTCGACCAATTCAGCGAGTTGATAGCGTCTTGGCCTAAAATAATGTGTGCTAAAGTTAAATTTACCAAAATCGTTTGTATTAATTACCCAACAGCTTGATAGACTTCACCAACAATCGATGAATCCTTAGCGATATTAACAATGGCTTGAGCAACATCACTTACATAGACCGGTTGCTTGTATGTCTTTTCACCTTTATACCATAGTGGCATGCCTCTGAATTGCCGACGCCAAATATGAGCATAATATCGTAAGAATCGATCTTCTTGACCATAGATGTCAGCTGGTCGAATAACAACAGCATTGGGAAATTCATCTCGAACTGCACACTCACCAAAATATTTACTCTTCAAGAATTTGCTTCCACCATCGATCAAAATTGGTTCGGGATTTGGACTAGCATTTAATGCCGAGAGATGGATGAATTTTTCAACCCCCATTTCACGGCAAATACGAGCGAGACGTCGTGATCCATCAACATGTACATCTTGGAATTTAAAGTTTTTAGTTTCCCAATCACGTCCAACTAAATTAATGACCACATTTGAATATTTAACAGCCTGACGAATGGATTCTTCATCACACAAATGGTATGGGTGGAATAACACTTGACCCAAATCACCAACAAGCTTTAAACGAATGGCTTCATAATGATCGGCACGATATGGAAGAATAAGTTGTGTGCCAGTTTTTCCTAGCTTATTACACACGTAGCGGCCCACAAATCCAGTAGCACCGAACACAGTAGCTACAATACCATTGAAACTAGAACGTCCTCCAGTACCCCGTTTCAACGCACTCAAATTTGTTGTTTTCAACTGTTTGGTATCGGATGAATAATGCGCTTTCATGCATATTACACCCAATGCTGGAGTCTGGATTTCTATTATAAATAATAAGAAAATTTTCATTAAATCTAACCTCAACTGCGTTTTTGACATAAAATTACATAACAAAATTTTAAAAATAAAAACTACAAAAATATAGTCACTCACTAGCAGCATTTAAACTATTTAATAGTATTAAAGAAGCCATTGCTTATACACTTATAAATTTTAGTTTAGATATTAAATATGTTTATGTTTCGAAGATCTTATTTTAAACTTTTCTACTCGACATCGATGATGTCGATTTGATTTTAATGAAAAATTTTTGACAGATGAATTTCGATATTTTCTATGTTTTCTCTTCTTTAGTTTTTAATTTTAGTACAACAGAAAGTAGCCATAATGTTGATTATTTACAATTTTGTTTTGTTACTAAATTTACTAAAACAAAGTAAGTAGATTTTGCAATGAAATATGAACACGAGAATTGTTTCGTAATTTATAAACAATAGGTGAGTTTGAGAAGTATATTTTTTCAAGGTTTGCAACTAAAAATTAAGTTCAAAAATGTTAGAATTTAAAAATAGAATTCCTTCGAGCCGGATTTGAACCAGCGACCTATGGATTTCTTCACATAATTCATTTCTACAGTCCACCGCTCTACCAACTGAGCTATCGAAGGTATGCGAATTGTTCAATTCATTTTACAAAATAAGCATATATATATATATATATATATATATATATATATATATATATATATATATATATATATATATATAAATATACATATAATATATATATATATATATATATATATATATATATATATATATATATATATATTTATATATATATATATATTTACATATAATATATATATATATAAATATACACATATATATATATATATATATATATATATATATATATATATATATATATATATATATATATATATATATATATATATATATATATATATATATATATATATATATATATATATATATATATATATATATATATATATATATATATATATATATATATATATATATATATATATATATATATATATATATATGTATATATATATAATTTTTTTTTTTTTTGCGGTTTTCACAGGCCATTATTGGCCCGTACCGTGTCAACAATCTGACTCCATCTGTTTCGATCACGAGCCAGCTCTTCAAACCGTTGTAGACAGTTTGAAGATGCCAGATCGCTCTCTACGCCGTGGAACCATCGCCGCCGACAACGACCTCTTCGCCTACCGAAAAGCGGTTCTCCCTTAATGGTTCGCTGTATCATTCGGTTCGGATCAGCACGCAGAACATGTCCGAGCCAGCGTACTCGCTGTCCTTTAATTTCATGCACGATATCAAGAATTTGCATTAAATTCCTGATCTCGTGTTTGAAAAGAACTCGGTAAGTGCCATCGAGGTCGCGTATTGAACCATATATCACACGCATGATTCTTCTCTCGAATGTTAGAAGCCATCTTTCGTACTCATCCGTCAAGGTCCAACTCTCACATCCATACATGACAACGGGTCTGATCAACACTCTGTACAGTTTCAGCTTATCCGTGTTTGCAAGATATTTTGATTTCAGCAGTGGACGTAGAGGATACAAAGCCCGATTGCCAGCAGCAAGGTGGACCTTGATGCCCACACTATATTATCGTGAGTGATGAGAGATCCAAGATACTTGAATCTCATCACTCCTTCAAACGTGTGGTTACCACTACTGAAATCAATTGCGTCTTGGTCTCTAAAACCAGAGATTAGATATTTGGTTTTTGACTCGTTGATTTTGCGACCAACGGAAGCTGAACACTGTTCCAGTGGATCAAGTATCTCTTCCACTCCGTTGCCATTTAATCCAATCACACAGATATCATCTGCATAAGCAAGAAGTTGATTGGATTGTCGGAATAAGATATTATCCTGAGGTGTTTCACTTTTACGAAGAATGTATTCCAACATGAGATTAAAAAGTATCGGGGACAGCGCATCTCCTTGTCGAACACCGGAATTGATTGCAAAAGTTCACGATAGCCTGTTCTCAACTTTAACACAGCATTGTGACTGCGTTACTGTCATTTTACAGAGATGTACATATTTTTTCGGTATTCCTAAATATTCAGGCGTATACCATAATCTCTCTCGATTGATCGAGTCATAGGCTTGCTTGAAATCTAGGAATACCTGGTGTACATCGCGAGATGTTTCGTAGTATTTGGAAAGAATCATCCGTAGCGAAAAAACTTGATCAGTGACTGACCGATTTGGACGGAATCCTCCTTGGTAGTCACCGACAATTTCCTCCGCTAGAGGAGTAATTCTTCCCAAGATAATGTATGACAGTAACTTATATGCTGTGCAAAGGAGAGCTATACCGCGATAATTCTCGCATTTCAAGCGATCACCCTTCTTGAAAATTGGGCATAACGCGGCCACTTTCCATTCTTCGGGCATAACTTCATTTCGCCATACAAATCGAACAAGGTCGAAAAGACAGTTCCACAAAGTTAGCCCTCCGAATATCAAGAGCTCTGAATTAATGCAATCAACTGGTGAACGATTTTTCTTTAATTTCTGCATGGCCATTGTGAATTCCTCATATGGATCCTCAATGAACATCTCTACGGTCTGTATTTGAGGGTTCAAACACAGCTTGTGATACTTGTGGAACATTAAGTAAATCAGAAAAATGTTCACGCCATGTATCGAGTACCGCATCGACGT